>JAPSGF010000103.1:1175135-1420855 GCA_035772895.1 Perdix hodgsoniae
GAAAGAAAGAAAGAAAGAAAGAAAGAAAGAAAGAAAGAAAGAAAGAAAGAAAGAAAGAAAGAAAGAAAGAAAGAAAGAAGGGAAAGAAAGAAAGAAAAAGAAGGGAAAAAGAAAAGAAAGAAGGATGGAAGGAAAAGAAACAGGGAAAGAGAGGGAAGGAGGGAGTAAATGTTATTTATTTATTTTTAATTTAATTTTAATTCTAAAAATCATTTTGCTTTACAGAAAAAGACAACACAAAGGTTTTGTACCTAAAGCCCCAAGAAACCTTAGTTCTTTCCTTAAGTCGTGTTCTAATTCTGCTACAATAAACAGGAATGAAAAATATATATCTCGTGGTTGGTGACCACTGACCACACAATGCCTGAACCAGTGCAGCCCTTGTGGGTTTCTACTGTTGGGCTCCAGTTATCTTCTAACTCTTCTCCCTTCAAGTATACATTCCTCCTTTTCTAGAAATATCATCTCTCTTGTTGCAAATGGTGTAATTGTGAATAAAACCATCTGTGAGCTTGACTTCAACACATCCTTGCAGTTGACTATTTTGACTGCACTCTGGTGTAAACACTTCCACACACATGCAAGAAAGAAAAACAAGATCCTTTAGAAGACAGAAAAAAACAGAGTATCCACTCAGTGGAAGTACTTCACTGCCCTTTTATATGGGGAGACATGGAAACAGTCACCACAAGCTGAAAACATACCATGAACTCTTCTAGACAACAGTTCTGCAGCTTCCAGCCTTCAGCAGCACCCAGATTATTTGTAAGGAAGGAATATCTCCTAGGATTTCATTATGCATACGTCCATCACTCATACTCATTACTTCATCTGAATTGCAGTCTTTCCTCTTTTCTTCCCTGCAGATTTGTTTTTTGTCTCGCTATTAAAAATATACCTTCTTACAGCACTCCAGCTTTTGTACTTGTAGGCCTCTCAGGCCAAAAGGTTATGTTGCAAACTGATGTGAGAAGAAAACATGAAATAAGTTTTGGATCTACAAAGCGGCGTGCAGTTGTTCCTGAACAAAATGAAGTGGCTGAAAATGTGTGAGGTGAATGGAAAGCGGTTTGAAGTAGATGCTGTGGTCACGGACTTCAGCATTTAATGAGAGATTAAGGTTCTGATTTATATCCCCAAACATCAGCTCATCTGAACACCGACAAAGCCAGTCTGTCACTGGTGTACTGACAAAAATGCAAAGCCTATGTCCACACACTTCTCTCTGCAGACACATATATTGCAGTATCTGTAATGATCTCTGTATTATTCAGTTTATGCCTATTCTCCCTTTGAGCTTCCCTGCCTCCATCTTGACCCAAAACAACTGGGCAGGACCCACTGGGGGCCCATGAGTTACACTGAGAGAATAAGAAATGTTCCAATTTGTGCTCTTTTACCTCTCTCACCTCACTGAACCTGAGTTCTGGAACCTGAGTCTCAGGACATCCTTTTGGCTGCAGAGCTGTCACATTCACTTACAGCTCAGCTGCCAGGCAAACAAACCAGAGCCCATAGTAATGTACAGCTAAATTCTGTCTTCAAACCATACATAAACTGTGTTTTTTTATAGAAAACGAACCTTACAAAAAGTGAGACTTGCCCTGTGAAGGATCCAGCTACCAAAATATTTTACTGGATATCTTTGATGTTCATTTCCTTCGGTTGTAAGCATTCGGTGATCCATCATCTGCAGATAAACGTTGTGCTGAAAACTTCTGCTGAAATTAGGAGTATGAATAAGAGAAGTAGAGGCACACAACCTGCACAGATGCCCTGTGCTACTTCCCCATTTCCAAGCCCTATCAAATGAAACAACTCATTCCTCTCTGATTTTAAGGTTTCACAAACCCTACGCTTGAAAAGGAATCACAAAGGAAATCTTATTTTACTAGCACTCCTACTACCAACAACTTACAAGACGAGTCTTAGATGAAATTGTACTCATTGGTGATAAAATATTTCAACTGCTTTTGATTTAATTGCTCAGGAAACCAGCCATGGCTTGCAGTGATGGTTTAATGGGAACCCATCTTTCAGTCTGCTAGGCAAGCTTCAAGATATCTGTTCACCCTGCTTCTCTGCAGGCCACTGAATACTGCTTTTATGGATTTTTCTGATGAAAGCCACTTATCTCAGGAAGGAATTGAAATGGTTGTCTTTATTTGACATGTGATGAAATGAATTTTACAGTAATATTTATTGTTTCCCTATATGAAGACTGAAGCCCTTTGGCCTCATTTAAGACATATAATAAAACTAATACCTACATATCAGCTCCACTGGTAATTTTTGCTGAAAATTCTTAGAGATTTTATGCAGAAAAGGGCTCAAATGTGAATGGATTTGTAAAGCCAGATGGATGGAAAGAGTAACAAAGACCGGGTTACACCAGTATTTGCTTTCTGGTGCCCTCCATCTTGTGCTTCACTTTCCCCTGTCCCCCTATCCACGTTGACTAAAAGCAGTAGTTTGCATTAGAAACTGCATTTTCTAAAGGCTGTAGGTGATTTTGTTCTCATCTAATCTGGGATGACCTTTGGCTTCCTGGCACATGGACACAACTTGGGCAAAGATCACCTCTGCTGATTCAAACAAACCCCTCAGCTGATGTTAGGAAACACTCAGTGTTTGTGCTTGCTTTATTCAGGCTTTTTGGATACAGCTTTATTCTCAGATAATTGTTTTTTCAGTTAGAAGTACCTTGAGTGTTACTAATAGAGACTTTTTTAAATGACTTACAAAGCTAGAAGTTAAAGTACACAGCAGTGTCTCAAATCTGCTCTAGCACTCCAGCTAATTGACAAAACACATTTTGCATTCCAAAAACATGTTTGGAAGCAATATTTTTGCATAAAATCTAAAGTAAAAGCACAGCTACTTTACATGAGGAAAATGAGAAACTCAGGTATAAAAATGTCACTGAATCTCTAATTTGTCTTTCAATATTAGCCCACAATGAGTGAATGCAAATCACTCTGCCCTTCCTGCTAACACTGTGAGTACAGTAACTCTTCTCTAAAGTTCAAGAAGATGCAGAGCCCTGAACTGCATGCTGAGCAATTCCCAGCTTTATGATCACTCTTCAGAGTATCAAGAATGTGGAAGACGGGGCCACAGAATGATCTAAAGGCTGCAGCACATCTCCTGTGACGAAAGGCTAAGGGAATTGGGCTTGTTCATCCTAGAGAAGTGTCCGGGGAGACCATATTGTGACCTTCCAGCACTTGGAGGGAGCTTACGAGCAGGAGTGGGACTGATTTTTATATGGTCTGATAGTGATAGCACAAGGGGGAATGGCTTTAAACTAAAAGGTTGTGGTTTGATTCTAGGAAGAAATTCTTCACTCAGAGGGTAGTAACACACTGGAACAGGTTGTCCACAGGGGTTGTGGATGCCCCATCCCTGGAGACACCCAAGGCCAGGTTGGATGGGCACTGGGCAGCCTGGTCTGGTGTTGCCAATACTGCCTATGGCAGGGGGGTTGGAATTAGATGATCTTCAAGGTCCCCTCCAACCTAAGCCACCCTGTGATTCTACGTTTCAATGATAAGACAGCAAAATTGAAGCAAGTAATTGGGAGCACAAAATCTGGAGAGCATTTGTAGCATTATTCTCAAGTCTCTTTGTGGCTTTAGGGAAGTCAGCTGGCTTCTGGATGTCTGTCTACACTACGGGCCAAATATTTTTGGTAATACTTGCAGATTTCAAGTGAAGAATTACACTAGTGCTGTAAAAAGTTATTCCAGAATTCTATTTTTGAAGCTACAATTCAGTTTGCGTGCCAAAATGCAATTTGTAACTGAGGAGCCAGGAGCCCTCATCCATCAGTTTTCAGAGGCTGTGCTTACACTGCCTTGCTTGTTCCTGCCACAGTCTCATCCCTCAGGTCCAGTTCTCCAGTGAGGCACCTGCTGTGTGCTGCTGTGTGCTCTGGCTGTAGCCTGCTCAGACAGCCAGCTTCCTGCCAGGGGCATCCTGGCACAGGGTGGGCATCAATACTCAGACTGTGCCCTTCAGACAAGCAGAGCACAAGTTGCTGGAAGCGTTGGCTGTGAGTGCTCAAGCCTGCATTCAGGAGGTATTGAAATCAACAGGATTCCTCTAGGTTCAGCTTTCAAGTATAATATGAGCTGTGCCACTTTATCTGCGTACAAACTTTACATCTGAACTGCTGGAAAATCACTTTTGCATTGTGTGTGTCAAAAATCTGCAAAAAATAGAAGTATTCTGTACTGATTCTGATGTTCCACCTTACTTGAGAACCCGCTTTCAATAACGTACTTGGAACATCACTGCAAAGTCAAACAAAGGCACAACAGCCTGAGTCAGAAGCACTGCACATATCAAACCTAGTGTCTGGTCAACAGCATTCCTTCAGACAGGGGCTGTAAGTAGTGGGCAGAAATACGTCCCAAACTGTGCTATCAGAATAGCTCCTGTCTCTTACAATTACCTCTACGTGGAGATGTCTGCCAAATCCCTCCCAGTGGACATATGGGCTCAGCAGGTAGGAACTGGCTGAAAGTGCTCTTCTTGCACTGACGTCAGTGGGAGAAGCATGGCTGAGCCCAGCTCCCATGAAATTAAACGTTACCTGACCACTGCCTCTTTTTCAGCCTGGCCCAGCTCTCTCCACAGCTTCCTGAGAAATCCTCACGTTTTTTTCTTCCAAATAGGAAGAGCCTTTGCTACGTTAATTAGAAGATAACACCAGCCAGCTTCTGCTAATTATTTGTATTTTTGCTTAACGCTTATAAATCTACTTGTTCAGGTATTATTACAAGCTAATATTTGCTTGTAAGATGCATTAGTCATTACAATTAGCAAGTAGAAATAGATTAGTCATGCGCAAACAATCTCATAAATGAAGTCTTTATGCCCCCCTTGGGGATGGAAAGGAAGGGAATTTGAGACCTTTATGATTACCAAGGGAAACCTGAGTTGTCTCTTCTATTCACATCATTGTTTCAGGATTTTCTGTGGGGTGAGTAGGCTGGATGCGGCCTTCAAAGCCCAGCAGTGCTGCTGGAAGCTGTGATGGGGATTTAATGAAAGCCATCGGGTGGCACCTTTTCCTAGGACCGCTAGTCAGCACTTCTGAAATAAATATCTTTTTTTTTTTTTTTTCCTTTCTAGAATCTTTTCAGTTAACACGGCTGCTTTTCTGTGCCTGGGAGAAACCTTATTTTCACATGTAGCAGCAAACAGGAACATTTAATGAAACCTAGGATTTCTGTCACCCTGAGAAAGGGAGACTGAAGATCCCAAAACCTGAAGCAACACAGACAGGGAGGGCACCAAAGGCAGTGCAGGTGTGTGACCAGAGGTGTGCAGCTGACCGAATAGCTTTCCGCAGGGCTGCACCCACAGCAATCCATGCAGCAGCCAAGAGCTTCCAGAAGTACCTCCTGAGGCAATGAACTGACTGGAAATGTTGGTCCCCACATCTACTTCCATGCAGCACAGAAGGAGTGGGTCTGTAGAAGCTGCTGCTTTTTACTCCGTTCTGCACTGGCTCTTCGTTACACCACTGCTCTCCATTCCTTTCCGACTCGATTAGGTGCTCCCAAGAGTTCTCTTGTTTCTGTGTACACAAGATCTCCTAAAAAGTCATTTAAAAATAAGATTAAGTCAATGCATAAGGCCATTTATAAATTAAAAAGCGGAGTCATTCCATTAAGTAAATTTAACAGCAGCATTAATATAATACTTTCTTCGCTGCTCACATCACTCTCCTGCATGTGGCACAGGTCAGTGAGCTCTCCTGACAGTGAAACATGGCACTCCTCTCCCACCCATGATTTTGCTCTTTGCTATCCTTCATTTGCTTTAATATTCACAACAGGAAAAAAAAACCAAATAAATTAAAACAACAAATCATCCCAAACCAACCAGCAACTCACAGCTCCTTCCTCAAGGAAATGTTTTGTAAAGGATTTGCCAAGCTTCCCAAAAAAGTATCGGGAGCAGAGAGAAAAGGAATACGTGTTGCTGTGTTGAGGGTGATTACAGAAATAGGTCACATCTTGTATCTGAAAGAAATGGATCACCAGTATCCAGCCCCACCCCCAGCGCATCCTGGTCTCCCTCTCGCCACCCCCGTACGCAGTGCTTGAAGCATTCCAACATCCTTGCCAAATTCCCTCACAAATACTTTAATTCTTTACGTGCATGTCTCATTCCATCTGTTCCACATGCTCTTTATGCCATTTACATTCATTGGCAGAGGCTGTGAGATGACACCACACATTAAAAATTTGCTGTGTTTTCAAGCTGCTTGGGTAGACCAAGAGGGAAATGCGGAGCAGCCCGAGGTGTGCGGTTTCTCCTGGAGCCCTGGGTGAACACAGCCCCCGGGCAAAGTGCGCTGAGCATCACCAGCAGGTTTTCACATCAGCGGGGCTGTACCTGCAAAACATGCTCCGTTCTTCCCTTGAGCTCAGGAAGGGAAAAAAGCAGGCTGTCCTCTGCAGGATTTATGGGGTGACTGCGGGTATGGAGGACTCAGTGCCCAAACAAGCAACAGAGAAAGGCAAACTCCATGTGAAGGAGGAATAAAGGAAAGCAGTGCTTGGTGGGAAAGGCAGCGCTGAGCCGTGTGTGTCGCTTGGGAAGCTGATGCTGTTGGTCTGATCTGCCATCATGGGAACACACCACAAAAAGGGGCCCACAGCCTCGGATTCCTCAGTCCCTGCGTTTGGGAAGAACACAGTGTGTCCTGAGCTTTGGAGTTACAGGCAGCGCAGCTCCCAGCAGCTGTAACCTGTCACTGATCAATGGGGACCAAAGCAGATGGCTGTTGGACGCATTTAAGAACAGCTTCCAGGATAAGAATAGTAAAAAAATAATCCCTTCAGGTTTCAACACAGGGACATTCACAGAACCAAAACCCAATCCGCTGTGTGTTTGGCCACATGCCTGAGACTCCCTGTACAAGCTATACAAAAACCTCAGTCTGTAACATTTCCCTTCTGTTCTAAGTGCTAGACCCAAACCTTTTCCCTCACCTCCGTAAGAGCAGCTCAGACAAAGACATAAGGAATCTGCACTTAAAGGACACCTATGAGCCAAGTGGAGATCCAGCTAAGAAGCACCACGAAGCCTGGAGCTCAGGCATGTGCTGCCCCGTGGCACTGAGCTGCATCCCATTGCACACAGCTGCCCAGCAGCAGGCTGAGCTGCAGGAAATGGGTGTAACAAGCACCCATTTCCCAGACCATTCTGCAATCCAATCACTTTATCACTATTATCGAGACACTGTGAAAATACAGATTATATTTCATCTCAGGTCAGTCGAAAGTTCTAACCTTCCCTTTTCCCCAAGCAAGGCACGGCAGCTTGCTCACCTGGCAGCACAGATTTCTCAGTCTTTACCTCCCCATTTTTTCACATTCCTTTCCTCATCTAATTTCTCCCATTTAGCTTGCATGCTCTACCCAGCACCTTGTTATCTCCCACCCCATCTCTCTCTTTCTTTCCCATCTGTTATTACTACATTGGCTTTAATGCTTTCCCGCTCCCATTTGTTGCCAAGCTATAGTTTTCAACCGCTGTGAAAACATTTGATTCATACAGTTCATTGTTTCTCCTGCAAAGGAATCATCATCTAAAATAACCTGCATATGCTGGAGTAAATGCAGTAAAGAAAAGACTGACATTCCATGCTCGCTCTCACAGTTTGAAGCCTTGTAGGCTATTGCATAGCAAATGAGAAATAAGAAAGATAAACAAGTGCCACTGTCCGGAATGGGAAAGGAGCTCAAGATAGTCTTCTCAGCATGGCTCTGGATTTTTGGTGCAGGTATTCTCCTGCTGAGGAAGTGTAAGGACTAGGCAGTACCAAGTCAACACAGAATAGCATGTCTTGGATTCAGGACCACCTCACATCTTCCTGTTAATTAGCAGAGAAGAATCAAGAGCATGAGGTGCTGGCATCACCGTTAGCTGGTTTGAACTGAACCTGAGAGCTATCAGTGTAGATCACCTGACTGAAAAAAAAACTGAGGGATACCATGAACCTAGGCTGTTGTATGGCTCTATCTCAGAGGGCACACTTCTCACTGCAGGGTGCCCACAGCCACATGCACGTTCACAACATGTTCTCATGGAGCACAGCAGTCACAGAAGACAACATGCTGCTGAATGGGCTCCCAGCCCTCCAGTGGGAACACAGAGGAGAGCCTTAGTATGAAGTTCTCCCTTCAGCAAGGCTGTGAGCCTCAGACACTGAACAATGCCCTTTGTGGCCAACTTTGCTCAACCCAACCAAGAACATTCTTCTCAAGTTAGGAACCTAAAGTTTTTCCCCAAGAGAATAATTTCTTAAGATGCTGAGGTAACATCCTCTTTTAACCCAGCAACAAGGAAGTGGGAGACATCTGCCTGAAGAGGTTCAAACCCACATCTCCCATGAAAATGACCCACTGTTAAATTACAGGGTGTTCCAGGTGAAGTGGTTCCCCACCCATCCTTTGATGATAGTCCAGCATGCAGCACAGTGAAAGACACACTGAGCAGAAGAGAAGGAGAATTATTAAAACCTTGATCAAGACACTTATTTCACCTCGTTTCACCACTTACTGCAGTACCTAATGACACCGTGGTCAGCCCTTTGGAAAAGAATGCTGTTTGAACCACAGAATCCTTATTCAGTCCTTCAGTGAATTTCATCGTCTTATGTATCCAATTCACCTACGAGTTAATTTCCCTTTTAACTTTGTCATTCACCTTTTAGATTTTCTTCCCTTTTTTAGGTGCCAATTCTCTTTGCATTATCTCCACATGAGAAAATTTCATCCTTAGAATCATAGAATCACAAGGTTGGAAACGACCTATAAGATCATCCAGTCCAACCATCTTCACATCACCACTGCTCCCACAAGCACTAACCCAGATCTCACAGCTCCTCAACCAGACTCCTCTTGAACACTGCAGGGATGGTGACTCGACCACCTCCCTGTGCAGCCATTGCAGTGCCTGACCACTCTGAGAGAAAAAGTTCCTCCTCATGTCCAACCCAAACCTCTCCTGGTACAACTTGCGGCCATTTCCCCGGGTCCTGTTTGTTGCCTGGCAGAAGAGGCCAAACCCCTCCTCACCACAGCCTCCCTTCAGGAAGTTGCAGAGTGCGATGAGGTCTCCCCTGAGCCTCCTCTTCTCCAGACTGAACAATCCCAGCTCCCTCAGCCGCTCCTCACAAGACCTGTGCTCCAGACCCCTCCCCAGTTTCGCTGCCCTTCTCTGGACATGCTCCAGGGCCTCAATGTCTTTCCTGTAGTGAGGGGCCCAAAACTGAACACAGCACTCGAGGTGCGGCCTCACCAGAGCTGATACAGGGGGTGATCACCTCCCTGCTCCTGCTGCCCACACTATTTCTAACGCAGGCCAGGATGCCGTTGGCCCTCTTGGCCACCTGGGCACACTGTTGGCTCATGTTCAGCTGAGCAAGTGCAGGTTGAGTAACAGCAGAGAGAAAGTAATCACATCATAAGTTCATGGAGGTGTTCAAGGCCAGGTTGGATGGGACCCTGGCAGCCTGGTCTAGTATTAGATATGGAGGTTGACAGCCCTGCATGTGGTTGGGATGTTGGAGGTCCTTTCCAACCCAAGCCATTATGTGATTCATTCAGTGTACTCTCAGAAGGAAGAAAATTGTGAGGATAAGATGCAATAAATGATCAAACTCAGGAAAACCAAGCAGGTAAGTCAGTTCTACTAGAGCTCTGCTGGATTTAAGCTGTTCTACATTACAAGAGATTCATTCACTTTACATTTTGCCTTCTTTCAGGCAGATTTGAAATTTCACTTCTTCACATCATAAAGTATCTCAGAACCACAGCACACAGCATACACATGTATGCATGCATGCTTTGTTATATTAGTTTGTGACCATATATATCTGGGGGTGAGAACCACATGAGATTGAAAATAGAGGCAGTACCTCATATGCTCTGGTTAAGTTGCCAAGCATGTATATGGACAAACAGAAAAATAAGCAGGGAAAGTTCCTAACACAAGTGTGTCTGCAAAATCACAGTCAATAAAGAACACACTGCCATGTAATAAAGACAGCACTGTGCACTGCCTTTATTGCAAATGTGGCCATATGGAAACAAAGTGTGTGCTTTTGTTCAAGCGTCCAAAGGCTTTTAAAGGAGAAAGAAAACCATCCTTTAAAAACCGTGCTCTCAAAATAATTCTGAGGAAAAAGTAACTGCAGAATAAAACCACCACCCAAACAGCTTATAGGTTCATTAGCACTTTTTTTTTTCCCACAGGTGAAATGCCACAAGCAAAGACATGGGAAACAACAAGAGCTGTTATCTTCATCAGTTTAGGGGAGGATCCAGTGTCTGCTGTGGTTTAGAAGCCTTCTAAGTATGGGGCAATCTGGTGATGTGCACAGCACACAGAGCAGAAACAGCAGTGCTCAGTTACCACAGGAGGAGAAACTACAGCAGGGGGAAAGCATGGTAGGTGTTCTCAATAAGCACCCAGCATGTGGTGGACTGAACAAAATAATTCAGGGTAGCGATCCCAGTGGGACTCAAGCCCAAAGGGTGAAAGGAAGGGAGCAGGAGGGCGGCTGCACATCCCAGTCGTGATTCAGGAAGTCCTGGAATCTTTCCTGACCCTCGAGGTCGGAATTTCTGACTGCTTCAACTCAGAATAGGAAACTGTATCCTGACTGCCTGCTTCTTTTTATAGAGTAAACTTTATTGCCAACTTCCTCTGGAGCACAGGATTATTCCTTACAGTCTTTGAGCAGCACGCTGATCATAGGACACAAGTGCAAGATCTCTGTTCCCCAAACACAACACAGGCTTTATCCAAAACGAAAACAATAGAACCAAAGCTTGTCTTTATTACCCATCTCAGTAAACACAGTGTGCACTGACGGGTTTTAAAAGCAGCTGGCTAATCTTTCTCCTCCTCCTTCTTCCCCTTTAAACTTGGCCAACATGAAAGGATAGTGATATGGTCCAAGAAATGCTTGCCAGGATTAGAGGCTAAATGGGAGATTTCTGTGTAATGCAGTAACAGGCTGTGGATGAGAAACGTGCTCAGCAGAGATACTGGTTCTAGAGATCTCCACTGATCTCATTGCAGAGGAGATGGGATGACCCGGGGTACTGGGCAACACGGAGCTGAGCGGGGGCACTGGGACCGATGACTCTGCAAAAGCAGAATATATCCTCTGTGATGTGTTCTAGCTTCTGTGTCAGTTACACCTTCAAAAGGGTGAAGCATAGAACCCTTGTTTCCCTTTTTCTGTTGTTTAGTATATCAAAAAGGCAATTTGATTCCTTCCACATTTTCATTGAACAGAGGAGACCAACAACACCTCAATATGACAACAACAAAACCCACATCAGTTATGTAAACAAAGTGGAATACCCACAAACTTCTCTAAGGCTGACCCAGACCCTCTTTGAAAGAAATGCGCTTCCTATCTTGAGTCTGCCTTGATCATTCAATCCCATTGCACCTTACATACAAGTTGATGGAGTGAATGATGCCAGAAGTGATGCTAATTAGTTGTTCCTTTTCCTCCTTATGGAGGCTTCTCTTTAAGTCAATGACAGGGGCAAAGTCAGTGTGCAGATTCCAGTTGCTGGCATCCAGTCTGGGCTTGAACGAGGCTGAGCTATTAAGTGGCTTGCCCAGGGTTATGAAAAATTGATAGAGAAACAACCAAACAGAAACTGTAGAACCAAGACAGGTACTTACACTGAAAGACTTCATCCAAGGAATGCAAAAATAGCATCTCTTTCAGGAACAGAATTCCAGACAAAGGTGTATGTGATATTGTGTTTTAAACTGTCTGTTCTGTAAGGAGGTGAACTTCAGGCAGAAAGCAAGTTTTTTTAGTAGTAAGCCAGCAGTGAGATGTTACATCTGTATTCCTATTCTTCCTATGTAATAGAAATTGTATGGGTTTATGTTACGTCTGTTTTTCAGAAAGATTTTTATTCCCCTTAATCCCACCAGTGTTACTGCCATGGGAAACTGCCTGTCTGTTTGAAATTAGGTGAAAGAGTCTTCTACTGCATCAAGAAAACCTAAGTAAAGTTATTAATGTGGATTATTTTCTTTATATTTTACCACTAAGATCACTATATTAGCAAATGGACCTGTGAAGAGCCATGTTCATGTGCATTGGCCTCGTTGAACCCAAAGGAGACTGAAGGTTCTCTGAGCTGATTTCTGTCCTCACAAGAGCAGAAATAGCATTTCACATACCATTCCCAAAAATGCCAGATTTCTCCAAGCCCCACTGCATTTCAGGACAGCTAAGTGCTCAGATCCCAATATTTTTCCATTTCCCCCCCTATATTTTTAATTATTTACCACATCTGGCACAGAAATCTGAACTGGATGCCTTGTCTGCCCCCTACCTTTCCTCAAATATAGTGCTTTAGGGAGGAAACAGATTTCAAAATGGCTGAATAAATAATTCTGCTGCTGATTACTATCAATACGTTCTTACTTTCAATACATACAAAATCCATACTATCAATACATACAAAATACATTTCCACTGGGCTCTGTGATTTTTAATTTCTGTTTCATACTAAGGCATGGACACATGGACAGACACGCATCTATTTGTACTGTGTTCTGACTCTTCAGGCAGAAGAAAACTCAAAAACCATCTGAGTGAGATGGAGGGTATTTCAATTAATATTCAATGCTGCTATTTCACCGGATGTATTCATTCTAATTAGCTGTGATGTAAAGAGAAAATCCTGCTTGCATTGCCTCAAGGCACACAGAAACAGCAATTGGCATTGGCTTCAGCATATTCTTCCTACACGAGGGAAGAACTTCCCTTCCCCTGTACCACTGCTGACAGGATTCACAGCCTCCTCACCCTGGGGCTCTCCTCCCTGCAGAATACTTTGCACGTGCTCTCACACGTGTGACAGGATGGGCTGGAGGGACAGTGGCAGCTCCAACTGCTCTAGGCTGGCTGCTATTGGGAGGAGACAGGGGCACCTACAAGGCAGCAGCATAGGAGATTAGGGTAACAGCCCTGCACAGAGTGCAGAAGATAACCATAGGGGCACACAAACCATCGCCAAACCTCCAACTTCCCCAACAGGCATTTCCCCCAAGAAAATTTCCTCCACATGTAAGAACCACCTTAAAATAGCTACCAGCAGCCTGACTGGTGCCTTCATCTCAATTTTGGGCCTGGGCATTCAAGGTAAACCAGTGGAATACTCTTCCCCACAGCCTGTTCTGCATTGTCTGAGCAGAGCTCGTGCACGGAGCTCCCACAGATGCCCGTGGAAGTTTTATGCATGAAATGAATGCAGAAAGGCAGCTGAAATTCACTCTGCAGCAAAGGCATCTGCATTGCAGATTGGAGAGGAGAATTTTGCCCTGAGTGCCAAATCTCATCTTTTAAGAGCAAAACTATTTTTGTTTTATACAAGTGCAGAAAACGATCGCTTGGGTATTACTGAACTGAGGACTTGAAAAGCTAAAAGAAAAAAAGAAGCGACCTTCCAGTCTTTTGGGGATGTATTTAAAAAAATACTTAATTTTTTAAAATTATTTAGCAAAACATTTTTGTTTCTGCACATTTGTAAGATTGACTGCATATATTTATTTGCTTGCTAGATTTCAAGACGACTTGAAAACTTCAGCTAACGTGCAGAGCTAACTGTTCTCTACTGATGTGGTGAAAGACAGAACAGTGAAGGAACGAGCCATAACCATAATAGTCAGCAGAAGTCTTGCTTTGGTAGCAGCAGTGGGCAGTCATAGCAGTATAGCAAGGTCTCATGGCAGTTTAGAACATAAAGAGAAGAATGCCACACAGAACAGAGATGTTGAAATCATGGGCAAGAAGTTAGATGTGGATAAGCACTCATTCAAGTTTGGGGAGAGATTTCATTTTTGGCCCATTTGGTCATGAGTGCCATGAGACATTTCAATTCCATCTTTCTTGCAGTCTCAGATGTTCGAATGAGTGGTGGGGAAATACAAAGCTTCCTTGCTCTTCCATTCATGCACCAAACAATGCTTTTTCCTTCTCTCCTAATCTTTACCCCCCAGTAATGATAGATTCAACATGCAGTTTTCTGCCATTTTATAGCCCAGCTTAAGTATAGGTTTAAGGAACACTTACGAAGAGTAAATACATTTGCTGACACACCCAATGATCTGAAAAATAGGTACTTATGCTCATACAGTAAGTGTAGTGGAAGCTTTGTGTGGAGTTCCAGATGGAAGTGGGCTTCCTGTAGCAATGGCTGAGTGAAGAGTGCAGCGATGGAGCAGGAAAATAGAAGCTTCAGCAGTGTCAGTGACTGCAGGACACAAGAAGAACTCAGGAGATAA
Source organism: Perdix hodgsoniae (assembly GCA_035772895.1). Taxonomy (NCBI): domain Eukaryota; kingdom Metazoa; phylum Chordata; class Aves; order Galliformes; family Phasianidae; genus Perdix; species Perdix hodgsoniae. The sequence goes on from JAPSGF010000103.1 coordinate 1,189,491, forward strand.
ACCACTTTTTAGAGTAAAATGAAGTAGTTCCATTAGAGAATCTTCAGCCTCAGCTCCCATATCAAACAGTCTCTGAGAACAGCAATAAAGGACTGTCTGTTTTGTGTACTCATAGCAATGCTTCAGGCACCTTTGTTGCTCATCTTTAGCTTGAATATGGCGGTGCCCTTAACTGCTACCTGCAGATGACACCTGGTAGATGATATTGTTCACATATTTGTAAAACCCCGCGTGTGAGCAACCACTTGTGAACGCTGTGCCTCCACCTGACCTCACAAAATCTCAGAGGGTTTTCAGGTAGGCAGTGGAGTCTGTGAGCTGCAGCTCGCTCTGGGCTCCATTCAGCAAAGCAGTGTGTCCAGCAAGGAACCCAGACCACAGAGCTGAGGAATTCTGCTCCATGTTGGTGGTGCTCAACACCACCACTTTCTATAATTCAGCCTTCCTTCCTCTACACGCTGTAAGGAAATGCACCTCTTAGCAATCCTTGCATTAATCCAGACCATCTCCGTTAGTTCGGATAAAATAGATAATGACTTAATCTGAGATTTGATGTAACAGTAGATGAAAATTGGCCTTGACATCAAAACCGCTTTAGGAGAAGGACATGGTCTTAATTATTGCCCGTAAACAACCCATCCATTCCCTGAAAAAAAAAGAAGAAATAAAAAGGTTTTTAAAAGGGCTCAGCCTATAATTTCAGGAGATGGGATCCTGTAATGCTTTCTGCTTGAGCACTTCATATTCTTACAGCCTTTGTCCCTCATACTTGTACCACAAACTGGCAACTGATGAGCAAATGAATATAAGACTCACCTACCGGCCAGGCACTGCTTGTACATCTTTATCCGGGGAAACAATTACCTCACTGTGCTTCAGAAATCGAAAATGAGGACTCAAAGAAATCTCACTGCCGTTCTTGTTTTGAACACTGTGTGCATTTCTTGCCCTCCATATTAATACTGTTAGATCATGTTCTTTTTTCACATCAGGTTACAGTACATTTCACTCTGTCAGCATGACATAATTTGCAACAGAGGTGCTACATCTCCCTCACTGAAATAAAAGATATTTTCATGCTGTTTAACAAAGCTCTGATTCTAATCACGTTCATCCCTGTTTGGTTCTGAAACGTGTTGGAATATTTACATTAAGGAAAACAAAGTGATCTGAGCAGACAATCTGAAAGGGTGAAAACAGGCTTTAAAGATTAAGAACTTAGCTATAATCAAACCCCTGGGAGGAGAACCTGGTAGAACTTTAAAAGCTGCCATTAAAACTCTTTACTCACAGTAATCTCTCTTTCAAAGACTGAGCAAGGAAGAAAAGGTTTGAATGAGACAAATCAAAATTTAATTACAGTTAAATTACTTAAGAAATACTTACATGGGATTTTGTATTACCCTTTCACTCGGCCAAGGAGTGATGGATGCATTATATGCACTGTGATTCATGAGGGAGGCAATGAGTAAGGAGGTGTGGGGACATTTCTTTCAGCTAATAGCAATTAATGCTTTGAATGGGCTCACTGTCTACCTTTCCAACAGAGCAATATTCAAGATAATTTTAGGAGTGTTTTCTAGTAAATAACGGCCACATTTGCAAAAACTGGTGCCTGTAATTGATATTTGTGCACTGTATGAAAAGCAACTTGTGAACGAGAATGACCAAATTTATACTCATGTCACCTGTGTACCGGTGAACCAATTTCGAACGCTATGCCACTTTTTTATATAATGGTCCTTAAGAGCTTTATAAGCACCAATTACCTTGTGGTGTAGGGAACACTGTCCTTGTCTCACAAGCATGTTTCACATGCAAGGACTCCATAGCAGTGACAAAAGCTGTATTAAGCAGTTATGTTACTTAAGCAGAGAGAGAATGAAAAGAGATGCAAATCCTGAGTATGATGGCTAAAAGGGATGAAATATTCACAAGTATCATTCCTCATGTTACGAGGGTTGAGGAAATGTGAAAAATTAGTTGAAAAACAGATGAAACAAAGATACACTTTGAGATGCTTCATAACTGCAAATGTGGAATTTATCAATGCGGGATGCATCAGGATTTGAAACATACAACAATTTATGGAGGACTGACCCACTTGTAGCCATTGAAAAAGATAACTTCGGTTTGTCACTCATAGAAAGACACGCCATAAGCTACCATTGCAAGGAAGCAGTGGGTTTTACCCTGTATATCACCTACATGTAGCTCCAGTTTCCCCAGCACAACTCTTATTGCTTTTATATTACTCAGGAGCCATAAATACACAGAAGACATTCTCAGAGCTTTTCAAACAGAGTTTTGACTGGAAGTATGGGGATAGGCAGGGATAGATTTAACAAAAGCTCAGAGGGAGGTTTGGATTCTCAATCAAGTCCTCAGGATGGCTTTGCGTTCTGTGTCCTGCGACAGGAGCAGCCAAAATAACACAGCAATAAGCAATCTGAAATAAAGTGACATACGAAGCTTCTAGCCCAAAATTCATCTTAAGTCACCTTAAAGTTCTATATTCTTTGCATAGGAATAAAGAATCACGGCAGAGCTGTCCAGAAACTTAGACAAACTTCTGGTTTGTAGTGCTTGCATCTCAGGATAGCAAGTCTCTCTACTTCTCTCTACTTGCTGCTCTTCAGAGATGAAGGAAGACACCAGGTTCCTGGGAGAGATGATCCTGAACACTTGGTGTTTGTCACCGAACCCAGCTGATGGCTGCGTCCCCTGCAGTCCTGTGCCAGCACTCAGGCAGAAGCAGCCCTCCAACTGCATTCCCCAGCTCAGCCTGAACTTTCGACCCCATTGTATACTCTGATGGCTGGAATCAGCAGGATTATTTCCACGACCTACTTTCCAGTATGTTTTTCTGCTGCACGGAGGTATGACCCAAGTGCTACTCAGAGCTGTACAGCTGCCACATCAGAACTGGCACATAATGCAACAGTGCTCCTGAACAATCTGCAGGCATGTGAGTATTACATTCAAGAAGACAGTTTTCATTAAAAAGCGAGCTTTCTGCTGCAGGAGGGTCCCCAGACATTGCAGTAAACAGTTTTTGCATGGTTCCTCAAGCTCACCAACCCTGAAATCAGAAAAACGGAGAGACAAAGCCAAAGGGAATTCTCCTAATGGCTTTATTAATTAAACAGATGTTCCTGAGGGATTACTACGTGCACACCCTCCTCCAGAAACAAACATATGTTCTGCCTGTGATATACGGCAAGGTAATGCCTACACTGCAGCCAGCTTCCAGAACCATGGCCGCCTCTATGGCAAGTTATCTCCTGTCCCAGTGACCTCCAGTCCTTCCCACCATCTGCTGATAGTCTTTTTTACATTTCAGTTGTCCTCAGATTGCCCTGGCCTTAGAAGTTCATTTCTGAGACATCAAACACTCCAGTAAGCGGTGCTGCTCTCTGTGGTCCCACCTTTGGCATTGGATTGGTATGAAATTGGTTTGTTTGATCATTGTAAGACTTACCCAGTATGATACCCCGTAAGAAAGGCAATGTTTCCACCCATCTGGACTGCTTTATTTCTGCTGGACTCAACTCCTGTTGAGCACTGTAGAGCAGCTAGGGTTAGAAGGGCCTATACAGACCCCAGCCCCAACCCCTGCCCTGGGCTGGTTGCCCCCACCAGCTCAGGCTGCCCAGGGCCCATCCATGGCCATGAGCACCACTGGGGATGTGGCACTGGCTGTCTGGGCAGCCTGGCCCAGCACCTCACTGCCCTCTGAGTAATGAATTTCTCCTCATATCTAACCTAAATCTCCCCTCTTTTATTTTAAAACCAGTCTTCCTTATCCCATCACTATCTACCTGTGTACAGAGTCACTCTCTCTCCTGTTTATAAGCTCACTTCAAGTACTGGAAGTTTGCAATGATGTCTCCCAGGAGCCTTCTCCAGGCTGAATAGCCCCAGCTCCCTCAGCTTTTCCTTATAGAAAACGTGCTCCAACTCCTGAGCATCCTCCTGGCCTTTCTCTGGACCAACTCCTACAACTCTGCATCCTTCTTGTGCTGGGACCCCATGCAATACTCTAGATGGGGCCTCACGAGGGCAGAGTACAGGAGGACAATCCCCTCCCTGGCTGCTGTCACCCCTCTGTCAGTGCAGCCCAGGATATTTTTTGCCTTCTGGGCTACAAGAGCACACTACTGCCTCATGTCCAGTTTTTCCTCCACCAGAGCCCCCAAAGTTCTTCTACACTCTCAAGGAGTTCTCCCAGACACAATGGGGATCGCCCCAACCCCAGTCCAACATTTTTAGCTAGATCAATCCTCTCTGCACCACCATGTAGGTGTTTAGGAACATAGATGGGGTCCCTGGAGCACCCAGCTCTCAGCCTCTTCTCACAAAGAGATGCTTCAAGACCCCCAGCATCTCGGTGCCCTCCTCTGCACCAGGAGCTTATGGGGAGTTCCCCATAAAAATCCAATAAGATGACTCAGACTTCACACCCCAATGGGATCACACTCTCCAAAGCCCTGTAAATCCTTCACAGGTACCCACTCCAATCTCCAAAATGAGTCAGAAAGGGGAAAAAATACAACACAAAAACGTAACTCAAAAACAAGCTTATCTCCTTTCTTTCTCCTCCCCTCTCCTGAGGCTTATGGTGTTTAACCATGGTGGTGGCCATATCCAAACCACCTCCTACCCACCCCCAGTGTGACACCAGGTTCACAAGGGCAGAGCAGTGGACAATCCCCTCCCTGCCCACCAACAAACACACTGCTGTTAGTGCAGCCCAGGATACAGTTGGCCTTCTGGGTTGCGAGCACACACTGCTGGCTCACAGCAAGTTTTCTTCACTGAATTCCTAGTGAGGGCCTTTCTCCACAGGACTGCTCTCAATGAATTCTTCTTCCAATCTGTGGACTCATCTTGGATTGTGCAAGACATTACACTTGGCCTTTTTGAACCTCATTAGGTTCACATGGACCAGCTTTTCAAGCCTCTGTAGGTCCCTCTGTGATCCTCCCAGTCACACAGATGAAGAACACTAGCCTGTAGTTTGCCAGGTCTCCCTTTCAGTTTCTTAAAAATGGGAGTGATGTTTCCCTTTTTCCAGTCACTGGGGACTTCACCAGACAGCCATAACAAAGTATGGTGCTTTTGAGCTCTGCTAAAATCACAGGACAGACAGCAGTAGAAATAAAAAAATATATCAGTCACGCACTGTTCTATAGGGGGCCTTGCCTCGATGCCATTATGCAATAAGTGGATGCTTCTTGTAAGCTGTATCTTTGTTATAGCTCTGTCTAAACCTATAAGCAAGTCAGGCTGTTGCTACCTCAGCAGAGCTAAGCATTGCCTTCTGACTGTGTTAAACTGACATCTATTCCAAGTCTCTCTGCAATACCAGGATAGCTGAGTTTTCGCTTGTAATTTTGAGTATAGTTTTAATTACTGTCTGAACTGCTACCGCCCAGCAGCTTATCTACATTACTGCTGCTTGACAGAGCTGTAGAGAGAGATGATGTGAGAGATAAAACTCAAAAGGAAGTCCACTGCCTCAATAATTAACAACAGGGAAAAGAAAAACAAGTGCTGAGCAGCAAGCCAGTGGTCCTGGCCTCAGAGAAACCCCTGGTGCGAGGGGGTCTTCTGACTGGGTGCACCGTGCAGTCACTCCATTTGCATCCTTTTACATGATGCCTATTCCTTCTCCGGATATGTCTCTGGTTTCTAACAGCAGATAGTCTCTGTCACCAGCCACAGTTCCATATTGCTTTGCAGTCCCCTCATTCCAGCTGACCCCCTGCTTTCTTCTGCCAAATTTCTTGCACTCATACAGTCCCTGCAATTCCTGTTTTACTCTCTCCATCTCTGTCCCCTGGGAACCAAAATAGCTGTATGTTGCTCTTTGTATGAGAATAAGTCATAGTATATTTAAAGATTGCAAACGTCATGCGGAGAGGCCTGAAGGAATAATTACACATACATTTAAAATAATACTGTAAGTGATTAAAATATTTGGTTTCGTTCATGGTCAGTAACATTTTGTACCTCTGTTTTAAGTAGAAAGATTGCTTGAGGCATTATGTGGTTACATAAAGGTTGGAAAAAATGGTATGAAATATTCCTTGAGAGCAGCAAAGAACAAAGCATACAAGAACTCTCTGAATAAGGCAGATGTCTTGGGATCATGATAAAACAAACAACAAAAAAAGATACTAATTATTCTATCAAGTGGAATTCACTCCTCTAGCTTACCTCAAGTTTCCTGCACCACTCAAGCACAAGATGGTAGGGAGAAATTAATTACACAGGTGGCAGTGAGGCTCTGGCCCAGGATGCCCAGAGAGCTGTGGGTACCCCAAGGCTATGGGTGCGTCCTGGGCAGCCTGAGCTGGAGGGAGCAACCAGCCCAGGGCTTTAAAGCCCCTTCTAACCAAAGCCAGTCTCTGACTCGATGATTCTTCACAGCCCTGCTGCCCACCCGGGCCCTTTGCTATGGTTGGACTGTGGGACTTTACAGGAATAACGGGAGCACAGGAGTTGGTTTACTTTGCATCCACACAAACACTAACACAGGGCAGGATTGAAAAAAAAGAAAAAAAAGCACCCAGAAAGTGAAACTAACCCAGGTACTACGAGGCAATGCTGTAAACGGTTTAGAGCACTTCTATAAAGCAGAAGGAAATACAGTAGTGGGATCTGTTTGCTCCTCCGTGGTAAATATCTCTGCTGTAGAAATGAGTAACACTCTCTAAAGAGCTACAGCCCTGTGTAATCCTGGTGGCAGGCAGCCAACACCACTTATCCTGTGGGAGGCCCAGCACAGACATCTTTGGAGCTCATCTTGGCTGACTGACACTCATCCTTCTCCCCCCGCTATAAAAAGGAGGGATACTTTGTGCGTTGTTTCTAAACAAGGCATTTCTTGTAGTGTTACAGATGAAGAGCGAATGCACGCATCGTTAATAAAATAAGGTGGCATATCTGGAGCATCTACATTTCACACTTCCTATAACCCTAATGGAAGCCCTTTTATTGCCACTTAGTAAACACCAGAATTAGCCCCCAGTTGTTGACCTGGGCTGTTCTTCCTCAGGAAGTTCAGAAATGAGAATTCTGCAGGCATCTGCTGGAAGTAGAGAGTGGGCTGAACACAGGCCTTGGGCCCAAGGGACCAGAGAGGGGCAGGCAGCAGTGCCTGTGGGGTCAGCAGCACAGGGCTCAACGCAACACTGCCCTTCTTGAGAGCCTTCTCTTTCCAAGCCTGCTTTTAAACTTCTCCATCATCAATTTTCTACACATGTAAGGGCACTCCATTATTTGTAGAGGGAATGGAAAGTTGTTAAAGTTCTCACCATACCATCTTCGTGATTCTTTGCTCTCCACTGCCAACAACAGGAGTATTCTCAGGGCCCAGAAGATGGGAAATAAGTCATCAATCAAATGTGTTTAGGCTTTAATGATTTTAAAGCACCTGGTCACAATAAAACCACTGCAGCATTTCACTTTTATGATACATACAATTAACATACACTCCATCTTCGTTGCCTGTTTCAATAAACACATGGCTGTTTGCTGGGTTTCTCCTCCTGGTCCAGCAGCAGTTTAACTCAAAAGTATCCATTTCTGCATAGCAGGACTTGAGATGTTCAGAGCCTGTGGGGTTGCAGGAGCATCTGAGCACTAGAGAATAAGGTGGAAATCAGTGCAGTGAGATTGCTCCTTGGTTCAGAAAGCTGTCATGGGCCCAAAATGAATGCTCAGGTGTTAAAGCTGTCAAGCAAGAGCGGGCAGAGGGAAAGGGTGCTGTGTTACATGACCCTGGAGTGGCACGAGCGAGTGCAAGCAAGCCTTTCTTCCTTCAGTAAAAAGGCCACAAAACATGACTCCTTGAAACTGACTTACATCACCTGGCTGCAAACAAACTCTTCATTTTCACCCAGAGGGTGGTGAGGCACTGGCACAGGTTGCCCAAGGAGGCTGTGGGTGCCCCATCCCTGCAGGCATTCAAGGCCAGGCTGGATGTGGCTCTGGGCAGCCTGGGCTGCTGGTTGGTGACCTGCACACAGCATGGGGTTGGAACCAGATGAACATTGTGGTCCTTTTCAACCCAGGCCATTCTATGATTATTTGTTATGTCTGCAATAGAATCATAGAATCCTCAGAGTTGAAATGGACCTCTGAAGGCCATCTAGCCCAACTCCAGCAGGCTTTTCCTTACTGAATATAAAGGGTTGGACATTTCTTCTTGCTGCTAGCCAGGTGATTCCTCTCAAAGCATTATCTCTGTGAGCTGGAGAGCTGTTCCCAAGGCTGAGGAAATTGAGAGAGTGAGGTATGGGACAAGGAAGGCCAGAGATAGCCAACTATGTGCATCCCTCATTGCCCAGAGCAACTGGGAGAGAGCTTCCTAATTAGATCTCAGATGGGTCAGTTCTTCCATGTATGTTGCTACTCTTCAGCCTGAAAACATTACTTTATAAGGAGTCTTGCCCCCGAAGAGCAGGGGGTTTGAGAACATCTGAGCCAAATTCTTGTCCAGGACTCAAACATCATTCTGGGGAGAAAAAAACAGATGCATTGAGAGAGTTTTCCTACTTCCATTTTGCTGTGAGCAAGAGAGTCATCCTGAAGTTATCTTCTCTGAGCTATTGATATCGGACTTTTTCTCCCCTTACTTGATCCCACTGACATGGCCATCATTCAAGAAAAGTTAATTTATCAACCATGAATTTACTTTCTTTCAGAGACACTAATTTCAACTGGTACGGCCAAGAAGCAGGTCCTGCTGCCAGCACTGCTATAGGTCTGCTGTGACCTCAGGCAAGTTATTTAACCTCTGAAGTCTCAGTTCACCCATCTGATGAATGGCGATGAAAACTATTTCATGATAACACACTTTCTTAAAAAAAAAGTTATTAAATACTCTGCAATTACTGAGTAATGATTATTTTTAGCCCTTCAGCACGATTCCATCTCTTACCAGGCATTCAAAGTACCTATTGTCCCAGCCTGCTGCACAGCCACTTTTGGAATGACAAGCTAATTTTCTCTGCAGAACATCACCTTGTGCACATGTCCTCCTTTTCCAGACACAAAGCCCTTTCTGATTTTATTTCTTAAACACACTCAAATACATGCTTCTGGCCGCTAAGCCAGACAGAGCTTGTTTCTAGGTCAACCCGCCATTATTGCTTATCTGAAATAGGGATAAAATAAAAGACTGGCATATTTAATTTTTTTTAATGTAAGCATTCCATTCATTCCTTTTCTAATCATTCACCTTCAAGAATCATCTTTGATTCTGCTTGCTCTTGTGTAATGCTCAAATTACCAACAGCTGATCAAATAGCACAGTTTCTAAGCAGTGACCCCAAATTCTTGAAGAACTACAGAAGACACAGAAGTGTGACCTGACCTGCTTAACCCTGTCTGACCTTCCCTGCCATACAGACTGACCTGACCTCACTCCTTTTATTCCTCCCAACACTCTTTAATAGAATCCACCAGGGGAAAGCAGTGGGGGGAGAAGTAGTCAGCAAGCCTCAACGTCTTACTTCAGAGAAGTGTTTCCTTAGCTAAACATTATAATTCTCAACCGTGATTTCCAAATTGCTGGAACATTACCTCCCACCTCGCCACTGTAATCAGCCCTTTGCATGGTACATCTCCAAGAGTATTCTTGAGCCGCCAACTTTTGCCAGCAGCAACTCAGAGCAAACAGAACACATTCCTGCGTAAGAACTTCTTGATATCACAGAAAACTTCCTTATTCTATAGATAAGGGTGCTTGAGAATTTTATCCACCAGTTGGATGGTCTCTGCTACTCTGCTTAAATCTCTTGGGAGAGAGCTTGGGGGTTACAGCCTGCCCTTACATTTTGCTCCTATATAATCCTTATCACGATACAATAATAAACAATGACAGAGAGTCGCAGGAGCAAACCACCCCTGGTAAAAAAGAGCTGGGATTAGCACTAACCACATTTCTGGATTTTAGCCAGTGACTCCTCATCACTTACCCCCTCACTGCTGCAAAAGCATAGAGATACTTCTGTCTTTCCAGGGGACCTGTATTTGCAGGCAAGCCTGAAAACTCAAAGACATAACAGATGTCTCCATTCCCTTTTAATTTTTGCTTTTCTCCTCACTTACATAATGCTAATTAATTTGGGCTGAAGATAGCTGAAATATTCCTTGCTTCCACAGCATACATTCCAGACTGGCTGCTCTCATAAGCAGTCTGATCAGCATTACTCTGTACGTTCCTGCCAAATGCAGTGTGCTATTTTAACTAAACCCCGTGTCTCTGCTTGCCCCTGTAACATGAAATATCACTGCTTTTGAATGAATGCAGTGTAGGATAATCATTTACATTAAGAGGTACAAGTTGGTCTCCAGAATACACATTCAAAAGCATTTCCTAATTACTATAAAGAAAGTCTCCTGTCTTCTCAAAGACAGTGACATTAAAAAAGCCAAGTACATGCAAACAAGAAATAAAACCACTGAAATGGAAAGCACTCATGCCAAGGAGATCACACACATGGAAATGCTGTTGCATGATGAGGTTATACCAAAGGATGGAAAGAACCAAAAGAAATATCAAAGGCTACATCCAAGAAAAAAAAAACCATCCAAAACTGAGTTATCTTGTGTAACAATCAGAAAATGGAATGGTGATATAGGAGGAGTCAAGATAAAGGGACTAGAAAGATGAAAAGGTGTTACAAATAAAAAGGAATAGCGCTCACCTGCCTCCAAAGTTCATAGGGAAAAATCCACATTAGAGGGATCTCCAACCAGAGATCCTTCCCCAGCAGCACCCAGCCCTTCAATGAGGTCTAAGAGAGGTGCAGCCAGGCTCCATCCCTTCCCATCACACAGCTGAACTGCCTTCACCTGTGCTCCCAGGGCTGACTGGGTCCTTTCCCCAGGTGCTCCATCAGTGCTCCAGGCCCCAGCTCAACAGTCACCATATATCTTGTGTCACTATGTTGTTGATCTGGAAATCAGAATGATTCTGAAATTCTGGCATCAGATGATGTGTGGGATGAGTTGGCAATGTGAAGCTCCAGCACTCTCCAAGCTTAGCTACCATAGGAAGACCACGCCTGCTGGGCAAAGTGGGTGCCTAGAAAAACCCAAGTACAGCCCAGAGACCCCACTGCATACAAAACAAAACAAATCTAGACTGAAATAATCTGACAACAGATCCTTTAAGATCCCTTCCAGCCTAAGCCGTTCTGTGATACCAAAAACTGAAGTCAGCATTGTAAGAAGCCTTGTTCATTTTTAACTGTCCTCTCAAATGAAGTTTTTTCCCAGTTGGCTCAGAAATGATTTTTTTTTTTTTAAGAATACAGGAAAGCAGATTTGGCTAAGGGAAAAAAGAAGTCCTCATGGAATGTGTTGTTCTCCAGCTTTCAAGACTACCACTGCATTTGTCCTGGTTGTTTGGAAGACATATGGTAGAGATATAATAACACCACCACTGTCATCATTGTCACATCACTGTGACTTATTTCTTTAGCTTTTCACCTCTAGAAAGAGATTGAAGTATGTGTTTTATATATTTGAACAGAAAACTTGATCCAGAAGTCTCACCCTAACTGTCTTACATGCATATCATGCAGAGAGCCCTTTGCGGTGAAGGACTGAATCTTGCTCAAGACAGGCCCTGAGCTGGAAACCAGAATCTGGAAGGGGAATTGTAACAAGACAAATACGGTATTTGTGTCAACATAAACTCTTGGGGAGACCTGCACAGTAAATACTTCCTCGGTGTTTGCTAACAGCCAGTGTCATCCATCCTTCATGTTACAGCAGGAGCCTACTAAGTAATTACTCTTAATATTGTTTATTTGTATTGAAGACTATCCTGAATCAGACATCAACTAATGAAAGAGTCCCCGAGTTTTCTTCTCCATACTCATGTTTTCTCGATTGAGATATCATTTAATTAGCCCGGGAATGTAGAAGCATGATTCAGTATTGGCACAGGAAGAGTACTTTGCAGTGAATTACCTCCAGCAAAGGCCTGAGCAGAATGCTTCCAGCATGCCTCTGGTAACCCAGAGGAGTAGACTTGGAGATGAACACACAGGTATGCCACTGTGTTAGTGTAGCAATTGGAAAGACAATGATGGGAAGGTCAGCATGATAGAACAGTGCTATAAAAGTAGGGAAGAAGATTGCTCACCTGCATCAGAAGATTCTAGGCCTGCAGGGCAAAGCTTCACCAAAGAGGGATCTCCAACCAGAGATCCTTCCCCAGGGCAGCCAGCCCTTCAATGAGGCCTAAGAGAGGTGCAGCCAGGCTCCATCCCTTCCCATCACACAGCTGAACTGCCTTCACCTGTGCTCCCAGGGCTGACTGGGTCCTTTCCCCAGGTGCTCCATCAGTGCTTCAGGCCAGGACTCAAACTGTTATCAAAAATCCCCTGCTGGGCCAGATGAGAGAATGGAGAAATTTTGTTCTTTCTGATGATTATGAATATTTATGAGTTAGCAGTATGCATCTTAACCACAATGCAGAAGAAAAGTGTTAGTCGGGTAGAGAAACTACAGAGAAGTAGAAAAAGGACAGAAGAATATATGCAGCAATTAATACACTTTTTTTTATGTTTGATAGAGGCTTAAGCCGTGCTGTTTGGTCATTCTTCACACCCAGATTTTCCCAGTGTTTGCACCTCGAGTTCTTTTCATACTTGTTCCTGCCTTCCTTTCCTGTTTATTGCCTTTTTCTACCTCTGATCCACTTTCAGAGTCTCCTATCCAAACAGAAAAAAAAAATCAGGCATGGTTTTTGCTGCTCTTACCTTCCTTATTCATTTTATTTTTAACCATTTGACTTCTTATCAACTATAGGTTCTTCTGGAAAGAGACTGCTATTTTGATGTCCCTGGGTGGGCTCAGCCTTGGAGTGCTCAGAGCCTTTTCATTGTAATAAGTGTGTTTGATTAGTTGAATACTTCAGCACTTCAAATGTTAACAACACAGGAAAATCCTCTTGAAATTTCAGGAAAAGATCTTTGCCATCCTTGACTACAGATCTGCCTGATTTGATCTGTCTTAATCCCGCTTCCATGTTTTTATACTTTTGCAGGTATTTCCTGAAGATATTTTCTTTTTCTGCTTCAGTGTCTTCTTTGATAATTTATTACCTCCTATGTAAAATACTTTTTTCCTATTTACTCTTTGTTTCCAAAACTATAAAAAACTTTCCTCTGTTTCTCAGAAATCAACTCACATCCCTAAGTCTCAGCTTTCCAGGATGGGATTCTTTTATGCTAGCCTAGACATCTAAGTCAGAATGATCCAAAGAAAATCTCTGTGTTGGATTAGATGACTTTTCCTCCAGAATTGCCCTTCAGCTTTCCCATACTGCAGATGGAGCCCAGGATATTTGGTCTGGATGGATGCTAAAGCCCTGAGCTATCCAAGAAATCTCCTACTTGATGCCAATCAGGAGTGATCAGTGAGGACAAGGACTCTTCCCTTTTCTAATACTCATGGCCCAGATTCAGACTGAGAGCCAAAGAAGGCACTTCCAGGATCTGTAACCTGGCAAGGCCTCGTCTGGAAAAGGTTTTCCAGCCATATTCTTTTAGAATCACAGAGCCACATAACGGTTTGGGCTGGAAGGGACCTTAAAACTCATCTCAGTCCAGCCCCTGCCCTGGGCTGGTTGACCCACCAGCTCAGGCTGCCCAGGGCCAGGCATGGCCTGGAGCAGCACTGGGGATGGGGCGCACACAGCTGTGTGCAGCTGGGCCTCACCCCCTCTGAGTAAAGGGTTTCTTGCTAACACCTCACCTAAATCTCTGCTCTTTCAGATTTTCCTTTCTTCTTTTGATGAAGCAGAGCCGACTTTCATTTCACAACAGCACTCTGAAGCGCTGACAGGCAGCACTCACCTTTACTCACTTTCCATACAGCTGCATTTCTGTGCAGAAATCATTTGAGACTTGTTTGTCTAGAGGTCTGCTTGTGCACTGTGGTCATTACGGCACACACCTGGCAGAAGGAGTGCTGGGCTCCCATCCCCGCTCCTAGCCCTGCTCTCCAAGTTCATAGCACTCAGTGAATAGTTCATAAAATCTCTTAACCATAGCTAGCCCTAAGGAATGATGTCACAAACGCTACTGAAGGGGGATGAATTTTCTCTCTCCATCAACTCCAGTCTTCCACCCATTGTTTCCATACACATAAAACTAATGGTGCTTCTACCACCGGAGTGCAGTCCTTTCTGGAGTGGAAAACGGTAGTTATGCAAAGTTCCAGTATAGCATTAAAAAGCAACAAAACTATTTGAGATAGTCAGAGCAGTGCTGGTCAGAGCACCCTGTACAGAGGCTTTGCTCAAAGCTGAAATTTCCTCCTTACCAAGGCTCATAAATCACTTCTTAAACGTTAAGCAAATGAATTGGCCATTTTTCTTGTTATTCAGAACCAGTTTTTCTTAGTGTAAAGCTATGGTGGCTGAGTTCATGCAAAAATGTTGGAATTGTACTGCTCTGATTCACATGGTGTCAGTGGGGAAAGAGAAGGAGAGCACACAGCTTTTCATATCTGTACACACCATACACTCAAACTATGCCTGTGCTTATCCTGGCACTGCAAGACATGCACTTACTGTATGCTCACAAAACAGAATTAATTTTAATTCTATTCATTAATTAAAAAGCAAAACATATCTCAGAGTTTAGTAGCTGTAAAAGGGTATGTTGAGCCACAAAAGGGATACCTTTAATAATTAATTGCTGCTTTATTTAGCACAGGAGCAACTGCCTTAAATCAAAATGAATGTTCGGTGTCTATTTCTTAGCGCTGTGCCTTTCTGGTTGCTCAGACCTTTGGCAGGGATGGAAGAACAATAACTTGGTTGTTTCAAGGATGGCTGCAAACTGAGGGTGAAGACACATACATGGTGCTCTCATATGGAGATGCAGTGCTCGTACACCACAGTTCATACAGAACTAACAGGTGAAGATACATTCTGCAAATAGTATATTATTTGAGCTCCACAGAAATGCAAAAAGAAAGAGGGAAGATGTAAATATATACTTTCAGAGTTACCCAGGATAGATTCTCTCATTCGTGAGCTTGAATATCACTGCTGACCTTCAAGCTGAAGGATGTTAAGGGGTGGACTCATAAAGTGGGATTTACAGCCTAGAGAGGAACGTCCTTCTCAAAGCGCAATTTAACCTGAGTGTTCATTGAAATGGTTTTATGGTATTTTTGAGTAATTTTATTTGCTTAACCAATCTCCAGGATCTAATTTTGAGGCACACAGTCCACTACTTTTGCAGTTATTTTATAACCATTAGTACCTCTTTGCTGCACTCTGAAAACCAACTCAGATGCCCACATAGAAGACAGTAGGGATGAAAAAATATTGGGTAAAAAAAAATCACGGAATCATAGAATCATTTGAGTTGGAAGAGATCCTTGAAGGCCATCTAATCCAACTCACCTGCAATGCACAGGGACACCCACAGCTCCATCAGTGCTCAGAGCTCCACTCAGCCTGACCTTGGGTGTCTGTGTAGGGAAGGGGCACCACCACTCCTCTGGGCAGCCTGTGTCAGTGCCTCACCACCATTATTGTAATAAACTTCTTCCTTACATCCAGTCCAATTCTCCCCTCTTCAAGGTGGAAACCATTTCCCCTTTCCCTATCACAGCACACCAAGCTAAAGAGCCTGTCCCCCTCCTTCTTATAACCTCCTTTTAGATACTAAAAGATGCCTCTTCACACAGGAAAGCTGAAGGTGTGTAGCTCTATTGACCTAATGTAAAAAAAAAAAAAATAATAATAATAATAAAAAAGGCTACTCCCTCCATATGTAGTTCTTTCTCAAGAGAAGGTCAGCAGCTGATTGAAAAGGCATGTTGCAAATCAAGCTCAAGGTGCATATGACAGATGTGGGACTGGAATAACACGGATGTCACAGCCTAAGATTCAAGTACAAAGCATAGGGTGTATGAGAGCCATCATCCAGGATTAGAAGGAGTGAAATATGTCTGCAGAACTGCAGCTAAAACAAAAATAATGCTGGAAAGAGAGAACTAGAGAGCTGCAGAGTAACCAGCAGAATTACGTGGGGACCAAAGCATGCCCCAGCCTTCCTGTGCCACAGCTAACAGTATGAGGTCTGCAGTCTTGACCCAAGACTGGTCATCTCATTTGTGGCTGTCTAAAAGAGGAGGCATGGTTGGTTCCAGTGGGGAGGACCTTTACATATGAGATAGTTCTGCCCATGAGAAATGAATTAGAAACATTTGGAAAATAGGGTGTGTAAGATATTACTGCCTGAGGGCAGCAGGAAATTATGAGAATAATAGTGCATGTCTTCTGCCATTATTTACCTTGGCATTCAATAGGACGTGTGTACTTGCCTGAGCAACTTCCACATCTCAGGGTACAAACACTATATGGAGATCATTCTTTTCTCAGACACCCTCACATCCCAAAACTTGAAGCAGTAAGGCAACTTCGTTGGTAAGGCAACCGAAGGGATGAAGGCAAACTCACATCTCAATTCATTTTTCATGAACCCATGTAGAAAAATTATGGACAAGAAAAGAATCGCAATGTAGACATGAGACCCCTCCCAAATTCGGGTGACACTCACACAACATCACAAGTTTGCTTTGCAGCTGGGGACTTGAGGGTGCACCAGCAAATTTGTAGGACAGTGCCGCACTACCGGGATACTTAAGAAAATGACAAAACCAATGAAGGTTAGTAAAAGTGAAGGGGGATGCAAGAAGTAAGAACAGAAGGGGAGGAAGGAGCCATCAATTGCTAGAAACATAACAGAGCTTTATAATTACTAATTACATGGGACAGGCAGCAGTGGTTCCCAGATTCCGTGGTTTCAGTGGCTGCACTGCTGGAGACCAAGGCTGTCCACGATGCCCTGGGAAACCTGAATGGGATCAGTCGTGCCAGGACAGGGCTGAAACATTGCGAGCTTATGTCCCATGGAGAAAGATCTCTTCCTTTTCCCTTACAAGTAAAAACACATTAGCAAGGTTATCCACAGAGTCACATCATTTATTATAATAAATCCATTCAGATTCTGAAAAGAAAGAGGGACACGATGTTAAGATGAGCAGGAGACCAGTAAAAGAGATAAATCATTTACTGTCACAATTTTCCATTAGTTATTCTCATATTCAGTAACGTTCACTTTCCTCACACTCTCTGAGATTTATTCCTCATTTTGCATTTGAACCCAGAACCTCAGAGTAGTTTAGAAGGATTAGCCAGTGGGAAAGCAGCAGGGGAACAATAATATAGATAATTGATTTGGGATTCTGTTTTTGTGTTTCATGTGTGAGTGAAAAACATTACACAATTTTCTCCCTAGCATTCATTGGATGAGGTATTTGGCTTTTTGTCCTTCTTGCTGCCTACAATTAGAGCTGTTATATGTAGATAAGTGCCTTGTCCATGCTCAAAATCTTGCAGTGATCTCATGCATCTACAAAGGTTTTCTTAAGGTCCAGGTTTCTGAGGCCGCACAACAACCCAGGGCCAACTTTGCCTTAGTAGAAGATAAAAGTCCATTTCTTAGATTTTTTCAGTTCTGGATCACAGTAAAAAATGAAGCAAATGAACAAACAAAGAACCACAGTTTAATTAATTCCATGTTTGTTTGTTTGTTTGTTTGTTTGAATTCTTATTTTAAATGTCCCGGTTGAAGTTTTTTGGTTGCTGGAGTTTGTAATAAGGACATTAGTTTATGCATGGTCATGTCTGACACAAATAAGGGTGGATATGAATGCTTACACCCAAACGACAACATTTGCCATTATCCTGTTCAGAAAATACCACTTGGGAAGCAGACATGATATTATGTACCTTAAATGGCCTAACATAGTGCAGTGTAAAAACAAACAGCCAAAAGCTGTGGGCACAGACCTATGAACAGGGAGATGCAATAGCAGGAACTAGCTCTCAGGGAGAGGAAAACCTGTAGCAACTCACTGTGCAAACTGGGGGACTTGTGGAGCAGCTCTGAGGCGGCTCCTGCTCATCTAAGAAGTACTGAGCACAGATAGCCATCACTAACTTTGGTAGAGCTGAGAACTGGAAACCTGCCCCAGCTGGTGAGCTGTGGGCACCAAAAAGGTGGACTCAGATACTCTGGAAAATCATAGCTTCTTCTTCAGAAGAAACAAGGTCTCATTACTGATGGGCCCTTTGCTTACGTACCAGCAGTTTGCGGATGGGAAGAACGAACACAAGGCACCAGACATCCTTCTGCTTGGCCTGCAGAAGGGCAGCCTTGTGGGACAACCTGACATCTTTTTGGTGCGGACTGACTTTGTTTCCTCATTTGGAAAGTGAAGAGTACATAATATCATAGTATCACCAAGGTTGGAAAAGACCTCCAAGATCATCCAGTCCAACTATCCATCTATCACCAATATTCCCCACTAAACCACATCCCTCAGTACAACATCCAAACATTTCTTGAATGCCTCCAGGGATGGTGCCTCCACCCCCTCCCTGGGCAGCCCATTCCATAACCTGACCACTCTCAGAGAAGTATTTCCTAACGTCCAACCTGAACCTCTCCTGTCACAACTGGAGGCCATTTCCTCTCATCCTATTGCTTGTTACATGGCAGAAGAGGCCGACCCCAGCCTCACCACGATTGACTTCATGGGATTTCCAGCATGTGACTACAGTAGTTCTGAGACCCTCTGAAAAGGGTATTCTACCTTTCAATTTTCAGAGTGCACCAGCCACTTCTCACTGAGGTTCTTTCAGAAAAGGCTCCAGAAAGGTGGCACAGGATCTTACTAACAAAATCTCCTGCCTTTCTGTATCAGTGGAGCCGATGCTCCCCTAAGCTCTTTCTGTGTGTTTGCAGGGAAGCTGGTGTTCCACTTCTTGCTCTGAATGCCTGCTATGGGCACCGTGGAGCAGGCTGCCAGAGCTGCAGCAAAACCTGACGGAGGGCTCCTCTTGTTAACACACATGTTCCATCGATACTTCAGGATGCCTTCAGGCACTGGCAGGTTCTGGAGAGGTCATTCACACAGCAGGATGAGGGTGAAGGTGAATGGGAGCTCTGAGAAAAGCCCAGAGGCATCGTGTTCTGCTAACACTCATACACACAACATACCTGCCTGTGTTCTTCTGCTCAAAAACTTGTGCTTGAATTTGCAGTCTACCAACAGGCTCGTTAAACCGAGGCAGATTTGAAGCAAAGTCAAGCTGACAGCCCTGTGCAGGAGCGAGCAGCAGGGAGCTGATGTGCAGCCGGCTCTTCCCAGGCTGCAGGAACACACGTGGCTCTGCACCCCCTGAGCAGAAATTACCCTTCTTGCACTGCGCCGAATCGATGCGATGCTGCGGGGCACAGGGGCTACCAGCTGAGAGGCACACAGGAGTGCTATTTGCTGACAGAAAGGGGACACTTTCCTGCCTCTAACCTGCAACTAAGGAGGCACGAGGGGCTGCTGGTGGAGCCAGCATGAGAGCGGCAGTGCAGGGGGACAGAGCACCACAGCATCTGCTGGGCTCTTGGTGCACAGGAATAGGAGTCTACCTGCTGCACAGCCCCTGTTAAGAACAGGTGAGGAAGGAGCAGCTCGTGGACTTGACAGCCACCTCTCTCCTTTACAGGGCCAATGCAGAGCTATTCCTGCTTTAATCTGGGAGATCGGGACTGCTAGCTCAGTGGGGCCAGCATACAGCAAGGGACAGCTGGGCAGCCCTGCACATTCTTTTCTCTTGCACGTGTAGTAATAATTATTATGAGCAGATCCCTTGAAAACTTCCACAGATGGAAGGATCCTTTGTTTGATGGAGTTAGGGAATAAGGCCAAACCCTGATGTTGCCCCACGGGCTGAACTGGGTGCGTGCAAGCAGCTGCAGCTAGCACCGGATCTCTCAGGCACTGTGTTTGGGAGTGTTCTTTATCACTCTCATTCTCATCTCACCCCTCTCCAGGCAGAGATAGACCTGTCCTTTTCCACTCCTTGTTTTAAAGTAGTATCTAATGATCACATGCATCACAGCATAGCAGACATGAGCGAGGAGGAGGCAGGCACTGGCAGGCTTCCCACAGCTTCTGGTGTGATTCATGTTCCTGTACTCTGACCTGGAAATCCTAGCGTTCATTCCCCTTTCACGGGAGAAGAGAAGCAGTGAGATAAGGAGGAAAATGTCAGAACTAATTTTACCCAAATTAAATGTAAGGCAGGGCTTCCACCACGCTGTCCTTGTGCCTTCCTCCCTAGACCCATGTCATCCTGATTACTGTGATGGGGGAAAATGATTATTTTAGATGCGTATAAGCCAGATCACAGAGGACAATTTAAGGTGGAATAAATTTCACATAAGAGAGTACAGAATGTATCAGCCTACAAAAACCAAGATGCAACCCAATTATATGCCAGCAACGTGAGTTTGGGGCTCCTCTTGCCTCCAGAGCATCAGCTCTGGAATCAGGGAATTACATAGCAGTCAATACAGTTAGTTAAGAGAGCTTCTGAAATGCATAGAAAGATCTGGAAACTGAATCCTTTAAAGCCATCTAATAAGCAGAAGGAAACCAGGACAACCTCTTTGTTTCTGGGATCTGATTTATGACTTTCGTGCTCTCTGAATGTTCCGTAGTCGTATAAAGAAACGCATGAAGTCAGCTCAAGATTCTCCTCTCCTTTAAAAATATGAGCTATAAATTGGTACGAAGGAGTAAAACTCCAATGTTTTAGGTTTTTCCAGCAACAGCTTTAAGCTAAAATGTTCAGCACTTTCCAGTTCATTCCAACACGCACATAGGGTGCAGAAAACTTCTATTTCTGTGCATATTGAGTTCAAGATTTCAGCTGAGGATATAGAAACACCTATGCGTCGTCAACATTAATGTATTTTAATTATATATAACACAGTATTAACAGTTGCACCAACTTGCATTGGAAATCATTTGGCCAAACAACCATGCATTATCAAGCAAAGCATCATAACAATTAAGATTTATAGCATTCTCACAAAAACAGGCCAAATAACAATAGCATTAGGAGGTAATAATTCAGGCTGGTACACCATGAAATTTCATAGAACTAATGGGAACAAAAAACTTCACTCAAATACAATGTCAGTGCTGCTTTTCTGTAAGAATTCCTTTGTTTCCTCACCCCACATGAGCTGGCACGCACAGTAGAACCCCCTGTCCTCTAACAGGATTCCTGTCTGCTGTTCAGCTCCAGCCCATGGTTCCATCTCTGCTCATGTCTGAGGGCTGCTCTTCATCTGTGGTTCTCTTCTCCCTGGCCAAAACTCCACCATAGGATCTGAGGGGTGTGTATTAAAGATTTAAGTAGAAACAACCATGACATTCCCTCCTCTAAAGACACAAACAATTATGCTTGTGCTCATCGTGAAGAAAGAGGAAATTACAGACAGCCACGGGGCACAGAGTGCTGGAATCACCCCAGCTGTTCTCTAATTCAAAGCTGAAAGTTTTAAAATCTTTCCTGTTTTAGAATAGTAGTAAAAATGATGGCACGCAGCCATGGGCTGAGGATTGCTGCCTCACCCCACAGATGAAAAGCACGAATGTTCACCTCCAGCTTTCTTCCTCATAGAAATAACCTTCTGTGGGGAAGGGAGGGAATCTAAAATTGAAGTTCCCTGAGGTTGTCTCAGGTATCTTCATCTTTTGAAGAGCAGGTAGATCAATCTGCAGTGCACTGCATGGGCTTGTAGGACATACTGACTTCCCATACCATGCAATCTACTGCTCTCACGTCTTGATAGCAGGTTTTACTTTTAGTTCTCTGCTATGTGAATTTTCACAAGTCTTCTGCTGACTGTCACACTGCTTCTGGGGAAAAGAGGGGTTGTCTTCACTGCATGGATTTGGTAAGCAAAGAAGACCAGAAATTGCTGCATCTGCTAATGCAAAGGTGAAGCTCTGTTGCAGGAATAGGGCTGCTTGGTCTGCAAACTGTTGGGATGAACGATGCAACAATATATTGGCATCGGTGTTCTTGATTTTCCTGTTTCTCATCTTTACATTTAATTCTGACATTTAAACCCCAGCCACTTCTGTCTACATCCTACAAGTAACTTTGTACAATGGGAGCAGGTTAGGAACTCAAAGCAGACACTAAATGCAGGCCTGGGGTTCAGCTTTGGACTAGACTGAGCGTGGCTGCATGCACCGAGTGCACTGAGTACCCCTGATGTATATTTGGCTCAGGGATACCCCAGAGAACAATCATTCTTCTGGGTCTTTGTATCCCAGCTGGGGGATGTGGTGCTTATAAAGCAGAGCTCTGAGTACTGCCTCCAGGAGAAGCTCAGTTATGCATTCTCAAACCACACTGTTGCATGGCAAATAGAGGTGATTAGGGAACTCACTTCAGAACTGCACTGTTGCTCCAAATCAAAACACTAATACAGGTAAAGCTTCTTTCAGATGAAAAGTAATCATTGATGCAGGGTCCTGGACAAGTGGGGTTCTGACAAGGATTAGTTGTCATTCATACAACCATTACAATGGATACCAGAAGCTCTTTGTCTTATAACACGTAGCTATTGTTAATTTACTTAACTCCCCAGCAAATCTTCCCCCAAACACAGGAAAGCCTCAGATTACATACGGTGGAAAGATGGATGGCTTATGGTAAGCCCACCCCTGAACAAATCATATCCCTTCCCTGAGAGCACCGTATCCTTTGCCTGAACAACGGGAAGAAACATAATTATTTTTCAAAAGTAGTTGGTTATATTCTCATGCTGTGCATAGGACATAAAGACTCAGAGATACACAGTCCTGTTTGCAGTTGATGAATATCACATTCAGTAGTCTATGTTACATTGTGTGTGGATGCGACATGATAAGCTGCCACAAAAACAGTGATTATCCATTGCAAGCACAGCAAGAGAGAGAGGTAGAGGAGAACTACAGCTCTTCTTCCACAGTATCAGTGGCTTCCTCTGTTCCCACAGCAAAACTGGTCTGGACAGAGCTTTCCCAATGGCTTCCAGTACAGCAGCACCTACCAGAATCCCACCCCAGCCCATACCTTCTGCTCCTCAATATGAGGGATAACAGCCATAGGGCAATAAGAGCTAACCCATACCGACTCAGGGAAAAGTACCAAAGCCCAAACCCAATGCTGTGACCCACTCAGCACAGCTGCTGGGTCCATGAAGAAGATGGGAAAACTCAGACAGGGTCCTGGCTTTGCTTCTAGAGCAACTCATTTATTGTTGGGTTGTTTTCAGGAGAGGGGTGGTCAGCAGGGATAGGGAGGTGATTGTCCCTCTCTACTCTGCTCTTGTGAGGCCCCATCTGGAGTACTGTGTCCAGGTGTGGAGCCCTCACCACAAAAAAGACATGGAGATTTTGGAAAGGGTCCAGAGGAGGGCCACAAAGATGATCAGGGGACTGGAGCACCTCCCCTACGAGGACAGGCTGAGGGAGTTGGGTTTGTTCAGCCTGGAGAAGAGAAGGTTGCGGGGTGACCTCATTGCAGCCTTTCAATACCTGAAGGGAACTTACTCCCAGGAGGGGAGTAAACTCTTCGAAAGGGCTGATAATAGCAGGACTAGGGGAAATGGTTTTAAGTTAAGAGAGGGAAGATTTAGGTTGGATGTTAGGGGGAAGTTCTTTACTAGGAGAGTGGTTGGGTCCTGGAATAGGCTGCCCAGGGAGGTTGTGGATGCCCCGTCCTTGGAGGTGTTCAAGACCAGGTTGGACAGGGCTCTGGGCAACCTGATCTAGTAAAGGTGTATGTTTGGTGGCCCTGCTAGGCAGGGGGGTTGGAACTACATGATCCTTGAGGTCCCTTCCAACCCGGATCATTCTGTGATTCTGTGATTCTGTGATTCTGTTTTCTTGGACAAATGTACACATTCATATTGAACAAGGGGATATATTGCTAGGGGACAACAAGGTGAATCTTCTTTCAAGCTTTGTATAACATCACCTACCTGAAGAGAAGATTTAGACCCATTACCATTTTTCCAATCTTGACAAAAAACAAACAAACAAAAAAGAAGATCATATGATAGCTGCCAATAAAAGCATCCAGTACCAACCAGACTGCATAACCTGCATAGCTCAGGCTATCTTAGTGACCCCTCAGGATTCTGTGCTGCCTAACACTCTCCCTCCAGCAGCAGCACCCAAAGCACTGAAGGCAGCACTCTGGTTTGACGCCGGCCTTGCTGAGCTGTCTGCACTCATTGCACAGCCCCCACTTGGGGGAAGCCAGATGAGATCCAGGATAAGACCATTATAGGACCCTTACAGGACAGATCCTTTCCATCACCTTTGTTTCTGCCTATAGATTTGCCCCCAGCAAACATCCCTTCTGTATTCCTCCTGTCCAACCAACTCAAATGCTCTGGGATCCATGATTTTTTTTTTTATCCTTCCACAGAGTGAGGGGAAATGGGGAAGAAGAGCAGAGGGAACTGGGCTGCTTACTCCTGCTGCAGAGATTTAAAACAAAGGAGATGTTCTGCTACTCTGTTTGTGTAATTTTTCTTAATCCTGTCATAAATCTCATCTGTTTTTCCACCAATCTAATAGCCTATTTTTATTTTTATTTTTTTTATTTATTATTATTTTTTTCACCTATAAGAGACTCCCACCTACTATAATCTGCCATTTATTGTTCATCCTGGCACTCCGTACAACATGCTGGACTTGATTTCTTCATTCACATTGCCCGCCCGGTGCACCAAACAAAGCATCCCTTTTCTTCAGGTCAGGCTTCCGTTGCTGCTCCTCATTTTCTTGAGAAAATCCCTAACATGTTTCTTTCCCGTATCCTTCAATTGCCGATTGACAGCTAACTACTCCCCCTCTTGGATGTCAGCCTATTTATTCCTCGCATGTTGTACATCAGGATGAGGCTGTAAATTCCTCCAGGCAGGCATCTGCTTAACCTATGTGTTCTGAAAAAAATGTCAGTTGGGTCAGACTGATTTTTCACGTGAGAAGGGCAGAACGAAAGAAAAGAGCCGTAGGAAAAGGGGGAAAAAAAAGGAGGGGTGGGGGGGGAAACAAAGGCTGCTGGAATGAAGGGAAGAAAAGACAAATGAAAACAATTGCTGAAGAGAGAGAACGGAGAAAGAGCGAATGGATTTGAGGGAAATGCAACATTAGTGAGCGCAGTATGATTTGACAAGTGTGAACAAGCCCACACCAATGTTAAAAAGCACTACATCTGGCAATGTGTCAATGTTTAAGGCAGCACTCTGCTTCTCCTTCCCATGCCGGGTTTCTGCATCCCTGATATTCCCTCAGATCTGCCTCTAAGCCGCTCAGGGCTCTGGGAGCACATTTTGGAGGTGGATCGGACAGGGAGCGGATAAAATCAGTAGTAATTAAAGTTATTACCATTCCCTCCCTCCCCAGGTTACCTCGTTAGAAAAGAAAAGATCAGCAAAACATTTCAAAACGCTGATAAACAGCCAAACACGGGGAGCCATTTCATGCAGAAATGTTGGGGTTAACCATATGGCGTTTAACCTACCCATCCCCTTGGGTGTATTACTTTTACTCTAGCAAATGCACGGCAATGAGATCACTCGTCTTTTGGAATACAGCAACAGTTCTGGGGCACTCAGTTCAGCAGCTGCAGAATCTTAACTAGAGCAGGATGCATATGTGGAAGGAATTCTTAAAATTTCCTCTAACAACTTTCTTCGGGAGCCCGCGTTCATTTTTCTTTTAAGGAAAGTTAGGCTCTCTCCCCGCCACTACACGATAAACTCTCTTTGTAGATATGCATATAGATTTGATTGTAAGGCTTATCAGTACATTTTATTGGCATGCATATATATATCATACACACTTGCTGTTTTTATGGCCATAAAATCTCAAAACTTGCTCCATTCATATTGGCAGTTTTTAGCAGGCTTATCCCGTTTTGCTTAAACTAGGAGTTAGGCTTTCTTCTACACTTCAGCTGTGCTCACTCACAGCTTTCTGTTCCTTTGTTACCTCTGGGTGCACTGGTGGGGATTCCACCACCCCAGCTGAGAGCAGCAAGTCTCCCTCTTCTCCGATATGAGCTAGAGAGTTCTGTATTTCATAGAATGAATCTCTCATGGCCTTTGATTTTGGAGGTGTTACGGAAGCAAAATATGACTCCTCGATAGCTCGTTCTGTATGACTTTAATTCAAATCAAACTTCATGTTACCACGGTTTTGCTCCTGTACAGCTCGTATGAGCAGATTGTTGTTTATTGTCATATGTTAAAGCATTTGGAAACTATCAGTCATATGGAGGGGGTAGACAAGAAGGGAAATTCCCAAAATTTTAAGTGTAGGAACAAAGGCAGTCCTGGATTAACAGGTGCAATTGTTGTTTTTGCCAGATTTATTCTGTGTGTAGCGGGGCAGAGCTTAAAAATCAAGGGCCTAATAAACCATATTTATCATTTGGACTAAATATATATACGTATATTCTCTGCAGCGTGTCCTGTGCTGCTATGGAACTCCTCAAAATTCTTTTGGTTTTGGCAGTAAAATGGTTCCTGTGGCAACACCATCAGATGTCACAGAAATGGGGAATGTGAGGTCATAAATCCTTCAGAGGGGAAAATAAAATCACAAAGGAGGCCCAAAACTATACGTATTTGGAGTTAATGTTGACTTCTTTGTTCTCTGACAGTTTCACTCTTTTCTTTTTTTCTTTTTTTTTTTAATATTAAAATAAATCATTTAATTATTTAAATTAAAAAAGAAAGAAAGAAAGAAAGAAACAGTGGAAAGATTTGTCCCAGGAATTTCCTGTTGGCTGCTGCCCAGAAAACAGAATACCAGCAATAATGTGAAAAAGTCAAGTTCCTCCTAAGCCTGCATGAAGCTTCCAAACCCTCCTCCTATAACTTGGCTGGAATCAGAGCTTTGGAGATGTTGTGAAGTCTGCGAGAAACATTCTGGCTCCAGCCCTACTCCTTCACCCTCCTCTGGACTTAAAGGCAGAGGAATCCAACAGGTCATGTTATTGAAATAAACATCCAGGACTACTGCACGGTGAGGAATGCTTTAAACAACTTGCTTTGTGAAATGAAAAAACAGGAGGTTGCATCTGCTGTAGTGCTTCCTGAAATGCAGCGTATGGCCAAAGAGTGGAGCAGAGCAGAGCACGAGAGGTCGGACTGTCAGCCAACAGCGGTCAGTTCCAGGCATTTCAAAGGGAAGAGCCAAGAAAGCCTGCAGAAAGCAGGTAGTGCTCAAACAAAATGCTCATGAGTTTTAGCAATCCGTGGTCAACATGCCTTCCAGTGGTGGCATACACACACACACCCCTATGTATGCACGCATACATATACTCTTTGATTTCCATTTTCCTCTCTATACCTTGGCAGAACCAAGCTGTTTTCCTCTTGCAACTATTGCGTTTTCCTCACCATGTCATGAAAACCCAAGGGATGGTAACAAAAAAGGAGTGCGTGTCAGCAGCCGAAGCCCACATGCAGACAGCCCTCCTCAGGCCCATCCAGCCAAGGAAGTCAGGCAAAGATGGAGCAGAACTTAACCATGGAACCAGTCACCTCCTCAGGAACCTGCTGGCCCAGACAAAGAGAGACCTCCATGGGCTTTCAGATCATGTGAAGGTTTCAAGAACTGAATTTGCTTTATATGTTGATGTGTATTTAAGAGTACAGGCGGTTTGTTTCACAGTTTTCTTCTCAAGACATCTTTGAAAGAGTTTCTGCTTTAGACTTTGCTCTTTTCTTAGGTAATGCAATGGAAGATTTGCCAGTAAGAAATATACTCTATCTTTGGAATTAAGTACGGCAGCAGAAATAGGGCCATGCAAATGATCCAAGGGATGGAGCACCTCTCCTATGAGGAAAGGTTGAGGGAATTGGGCTTGTTCAGTCTGGCTCCAGGGAGACCTCTTTGTGGCCTTCCAGTACTAGAAGGGAGCTTAGGAGCTTATAAGCAGAAGAGGAGCAATTATTTACACAGTCTTATAGTGATAGGATAAGGGGGAATTAGACTTGGCTTTAGACTAAAAGAAGGGAGACTTAGGGGAGATGTTAGAAAGAAATTCATTTCTTAGATGGCAGTGAGGCACTGGCCCAGCTGCACAGAGCTGTGTGCGCCCCATCCCCAGTGCTGCTCCAGGCCATGCATGGGCCCTGGGCAACCTGAGCTGGTGGGGGCAACCAGCCCAGGGCAGGGGCTGGAACTCAATGACTTTTAGGTAAATTCCTTACCAACTGAAGCCATTCCACGATTCAATGATTCAATGACTCTGATTCTGTGAAGTAGACAGCTAATGCTTTATAAGCAAGTCCAAGCATCCAAAATTAATGAGTCGGGAACTTGAAAAGGCATTTGCTTAAATTAGAGACTGTATTAAAAAGAATATGTGTTTAATTTTTTTTTCTAGCCTTAACAGTGCACTAAATTTCTAGTTCAAGTTTTCCCTCCAGTAAGAAAACCAAAAGTGCACCCTTTCAGGATTTCCCATATTTGCGTTACTTCAGGAGCTGGAACGTCTCAAAAATGCAACAACTATCCTGAGACTCGATAAAATCATGAGTGTTGGCAGCACTGCTCTTAGGACAGGAAGCAACGAATGGTAATGCTTTCATTCAGAGCTCCAGGGAGAATTTAGGTACAACGCAATTACGAAAGTATGGATTCATACCAGGCTGTGCTTAAATATGCTCTCTGGGGGGAAAAAAGTCACAAGACAAAAACCTGCCACATCTCTTAATGACCAGAAGAAGCAAAAGTTATCGCGGGTGCAATACATCACCATCAGCCTGCAGCCCATGCTTCAGTGTCTCCCAGAGCACTGCTGAAGCCCCGGGTCAGAGCTGGCTTCAGTGATACTTTCTGCAATGTTTGGCATTCAGCTGTGAACATACTGACTCAGAGCAGGGTAGGTTAGGAGATAACAGGATCACAGTGCAAACACTGTTGTACTTGGGGGCTGCAATACAGCAATACGGAGTACTTCAGTATACCTCACATAGGCACTACTCCGGACACGGTCCCTCTCCAGCCACCTATTTCAGAACTGTAAGTTAAATTAGCTGTAACACAGTGCTGTGCCTACAGGTACAGATCTTCCATAACAACCATAAGCCTATTCAGAAGGTGAACATGGATGGTGGTGCAGCACTCAGGCACATATTTCAGAATGCTCTGTCCAAAGAGCAGAACGTAGGCAAGGCTGTTATCACCCTTTGGATGTTGGCAGAAGAGGATAATTACCAGTGATGACCTAAGAGTGCTGTATATACTTATATCACATACGTGGTCATGGAAACCACCACAAAAAAACTGCTGTATTTTCTAAATCATTATATAAATTTCAAACTATTATATAAAGTGGCTTTATACTTCACTGCTGGGGTGAACTAGCCTCTTTCCATACCATTCACAGCATAGTTACTATAGTAACTAATGCATTGCAAAAGAGAAGAAGAAGCTAAAAAGAAGCTTAAAAAAAAAAACAAACCCTAAAAAATGATTAAGACTAAACAAAGGAAGTGTCTTTAAAAGAAGAATAAAATTCAAAACCAAACAAAACCATAACAGGAAGAATGCAGGCACAGCTTTATGGCCACTAGTAGTCTAGAGCTACCAGCACCATCTCATTTAGGATGTAATCACTTCAACTCACAGCAATGATTTAACCAAACAGTCCTGTAGCTCTCAGAGTTACAGCTACTATGTGTGCCTAAGCTTCCCTGAACAAAGGTTGTACTCCCTTGATTTCAGTAAACCAGCATGCAGAATCACCAGAATAACTTTCTCCATTCTCCAATTACCAGTGCAAAACTTTAAAATCCTTGAAAACGTATAGAGCTTGTACCAAATGGAACGACTGTATCTGGTAAGGGAGATCAGCTCCTGAAACCCACGACAAGATCAAGATTTCATATTTTATCAGGATTTCATGTTTTATCAGGATTCCATATTTTAAAGCATTGTGTGCAAGACAGCCATCTTCTTTGGCTTTGGGAGGGACGTGTGGGACTGACAGGTTCACAAACAAAGTAATAGGAAGTGGTACATAATGGTGCATATAAAACAGAAGAAAACCACTTCAACAGAAAATAATGCTCTCTCAAGTCAGGGACTGAAAAGCTTTATCTATCATTTTACCTGTTTGTATGCCTATATTCACACAACACAGGGTCTGATTTTCCACTACCTACCATATTCAAACTTCCATTGATATAAAGTTATTACATCAGCATCACATTCATTCCCACTGTCAATCTGCAGCTACGCAATGCAAACTAGCCCTGAGACAGTATATCTGGACAAGAATAGAAAGTCAACTGCTTCAACAAGTTCAACACTGCGTTGCTTAAGGGTGTGTCTTATAAAGCCTATAGCTCTCTTTCTGTGTCAGAAGTTCTCTTTCTTCACCCTTCTTTGATATTGCCTTCTTAATGGGAAAACTCTCATTAGCATTTTTTGTCGAAATGCTATTTTTTTCTCTGGTAATTCCATGAAGCTGTCAGGAAAGCCACCCTCCCCATAATATCCTTAAAGCTTGGACAGTTGTCTGCAGAGTGCTTTCTGCAACTGACATTTCCCAAATGCTTTCTAGAGAACTTGAAAGAATGTGTAAAAATGCTTTCTGCTGGAAGCAGACTGAATAGGTTTAGCCATCCATAGGTTCTTACTCCTGGTCAAAAGTCGTATGTCAGCCACAGTAAGCTAAACCAATAGGCTCAAAACCAAAGAACACATGGAAAATGGCCACCACAATCAGTTAAATAATAAATTTTGCAAATATTTTGCAAATCTCAACAAAAGAAACAGCAACAATTGAAGTTCAAAAATGAAGGTTTGGCCACCAGTTGTTTTTGTTGGCTGCAATAAATGAGGTGACAATAAAGCTCAGCTTTGGCATACTTCAGGCATCACAAACTAGTACTATAGAATTATTAAGATTGGAGAAGACCTCTAAGATCATCAAGCCATCTGTCTACCACCAATATAACCCACTGACCATGTCCCTAAGTCTACATCTACCCATTCCTTGAACAGCTCAGGGGTGGTGACTCTACCACTCCCCGGGCAGCCTGTGCCAATTCATCACCACTATTTCAGGGGAGAAATTCTTCCAGAAATGCAACCCAACCATTGAACTAACAGCTATTGTAGATAAGTCTTGAACCATGAGTAAGGGAACTCTCGTTCCCTTGTCCCCTCATTCAATGCCTTAGCTGGAATCTCAGATGTGGATTTCAGTTTAAAAAGAAGGAAGGAAAGAAATTGAATTCTGCAATCAGCCACACTAAATCCCACAAAAAGCATCTTACAAAAAGTTCTAAGCTTTTCCCACTGAAACAGAATCGACAAGTTCACCTGTATTTCCCATTCCTTTTGATTTTTCTCTTTTTCTCAACACACAGAAAAGATAGCACTTGCTCTTCAGACAGTCTAATATTTTTTTAATCAAAAGGAAATTAAAGAAGAGGCAATGGTTTACATTCCTTCTGGGGAAAGTAGAAGCCTCATTCCTATCCTATCTTAAAATAGCCTGATTGAACTACAATATTTGCATTACAATTCTGGGTCAGCTGCACCACGGGATTACGCGTGCAGATCAGAGGGGTGTTTAGTTTTTATTTTCAGCCGTGTGGATTTTTCACATTTTATCCATTCTCTGCACATTCCTCCTGGTATGATGCATCAACGCAGTTTGGAACAATTGGAGAGGTTTACTCCCTCGATAGGTGATGCAGGAAGCAGTCGTATGCACTGGAAGTGGAAATCTTGGGTGCAGAACTCTGTGTATCAGGTGTCAGCATAGATAAAAGAGTCTTTGATGCTTTTCAAACATTAACTCAGACTCTGAGATCCTTCACTTTTCTGTCAAATCGTAATGTTTCTCAGAGCAGCACTCCGGATTTTATTTGGAATGTATAAAATGAGCACCAAATAATGCTCTCTCATGGTAAAGCCCTCCCCACCAACTGCACCTGAATACATTTCTTACAGCTCAGCATAAGTTTGCAATTAATTGGACTTTCTTCAGATATTGCAAGCCAAATTGTTGAACGTACCTTCTATTTGCAAGCATTTGCTGCACAGTTTGTGATCTACTGACAGCTCTGGGAGGACTGTTCCCATGTCCAATCCAGGTTGGGCCATTCTGTTAGCAGCTCTGCTGTTCTCACACCTTCACTCCATCAGCAGTCATTTTGCACAGTGCACAGATCCCATAGGTGCCCACCTGCACAGAGCTTCGCCTCATGCCTGTCTCCTTTTACCTGCTTGTGTGCAGCAAACTGAGCACTTGTTGATCTCAATAGGGAATTCTAAGTATTAATTAAAGCTATTTTTTGAAAGAGGCTGCAAGAATGTGGAATATTACATGGCGTGGGCAGAAATTGTGAACAAATCCATAGAACTGCAAAAATTAGAGACAGAAAAGACTGCCTAGACCTAGTCCTGATTAGAGCAGCAATTAGTGTATTCCAAGAACGTCATTCTGCCTTAGCCAGTGACTGTCTCCACAATATTTCTTAGAAATGTGCTGCTCCGTACACTGACTCATCCTCAAGAACAAATTTCATCATCTCATTTCACCTCTGGAAATTGCACTCCTCTGCACCATCCTTAATGGTTTTTCCCCAGGGTTTTGTGCTGCACGTTCTGGGCTTCATTTTGCAGCCTCACAGCATTTGAAACTTTCTGAAACGTTTGAGATTACCCAACCACTTCTCTCTTATATTTCTCTTCTGAGCCGTACATAAAAAAGCTCTTTGGATCTGCCTTCATGGATCAAATCTTCAGATATTTCATCCTTTGAGCTGACGCTGATAAGAATTTCCCCTACTTGCTAAAAACCTTTCTTACGCTGCGACCTGTAAATAGACTGCAAGGCACAAATTCGAGGGAGGAAATCACTGGGAAAGATGCAAATGAAAGAGAAAATCAGCTTTACCCAGAGAAGTCAGTGTTCCTGACACTGAAAAAGATGTTTTCATTTCATTAAATGATTTATCCTCACCACATGGCTGTAACTTCAAAGCCAACCTGCTGGTGTACTCATCTGCCTGTTTTGAGAGAGGAAACGGCAGAATTCACTTGGATACCAAAAATCTCAGTATTTATTGATATAAGAAATGCAGTAGACGTGACCAAGAGGTAGGTTAACTGCAATTGGTTATATGATTAATAATGTATGTACATATCCTATTATTGTTGTTACTCTTCTGCTGATGTATTACTGCACACTGACCTCACTCACATTTCCTATGCCAGTGTGAGCTGTGCCACGCAAGCCAAGAGCAGAGAGCTCTTACCAGCTTCATGGCTGGAGAGACACTTGATTTGCTGCAGCAGGAAGTTATTATTAAGAAGCCAACATGACACATACCAGGCTGACGAGGAGCTGACTGAAAGCCCTTAAAATTTAACATTTTCAAGAAATCCCCCATTCTTCATAATTTACTATGTATTTATAAGTTGTAGAGCAAAATATGGGCTCAGTACAAACTTGGATAAGTTTCCTTGCTGCCACTCATTTCCTGGACCTGGACTCCAGCATTCTCCTGCACCACACCTGACACAAGTCTTTGCTTAGAGTGCCTTCTGAATATATAAAATACACTCTACCAGAATGACAAAGGCAGATCTTTTATTTAAAGCTACCTACGAATGCACACAGCACAAAGCTCTTTTCCACTTCCTCTGCTTCCATTTCTCTCTCTCGCACATGCAGCTCCTGTGCTGAGACCCACAATGAAAAAGCCAAAGCAAACTCCCCAGCAGACAACAGTAACAGCATTTCATGCATATTAATGAAGATTCATTAAGCATCTTTCAGTGTGACTGAGCAAAACAGTGTTTGAAATCCATGAGCTATTGAGAGAGGCAGAGAGTAATGTCAGTCACAGAAAGAAACACTGCGATGACCTGAGCGAGCCAGGGGCAACGCAGAGATTTTTCTCTTCTCTCATACCAGCATCTGTAATGGAGAGAGTATAGAGAAGTCTCATCAGACTCTATATGCTGACTGCAAATAGGATACTCTGGAGTACTTTCTTATGGCTTAATTGTGTTTAGTGTTATTGTTGCTAATACCCACTTAGAAGCACGGAATTAAAATGCTTTCTGTTACTGCTATCATATTTTCTGTTTGGCAGACTGATTACTTAGTCTTCATTTCTAATGGGACTTGAAAGGAATATGATGTGAAATTTGGTCGTGCTCTTTTTTCTGTGTCTCAATTGAGCATTGCCCAAGGTGGTTTAGAGTTAACTTTCACTCCCTCTGCTGGCTCTCAGGCATCAGAGCAGAAGATGTTGTTTTGTATGGGTCCTGCTGAAATGAGATGCGCTTACTATATTTTTTATATGAATATAACGGTACCATTTAAAGGAAATTCCTGATGCGTTAGAGCAGTTCTGAGTTCACTGTGTTTATGCATTTTGCAAATTCTTCAAATGTTTTATTCTCTGTGGACCTTCCAATTCACTCTTCAGGGATTCTAATTGGCCACAGTGACAGCCAAAGCCTAGCAGCCCAACATTCAATCTTTAAAGTAGAATCACAGAACAAAATATCCCAAGTTGGAAGGGACCCGCAGGGCTCTTCGAGTCAACCCTCAGCCCCACATAGGAGCACACAAACCCAAACCTTTTAAGCCCTTACATCCTCATACGGCTAAGAGTTCTCTCTGAGCTCTGGCAGCTTGGATCCTGCACACTGCTCTGGGGAGCTGTGCCATGCTTACCACCCCCTGGTGCGGCACCTCTCCCCACCCCTCACCTGACCTCCCCTGACACAGTTCCCTCAGGCCCTGTCCCCCTTCCTGATTTAGTATCATCTGCAAATATATTCATGTACATTTGGCTCACGTGTCTAACTCTTTTATAAAAAGAGTGAAATCAGTTCATATAGAAAGGATACTCTCAACCACCGACGCATTCTGGAGGCATTCGAGGGCGTATTGGAGGGGGCCCTGGGCAGCCTGATCTGCTGGTTGGCAACCAGCCCAAGGCAGGGGGGTTGGAACTAGATGATCTTTAAGGTTCCCTTCAACCCAAGCCATTCTATGATTCTGTGAACCATTCCGCAACGCTATGGAACAAGGACCTCACTGTGTGCATCTAAAATACAGAGGTTTTTCTCATCCTTACAGCTGGCCTTTCTGCTCTTCCTTCCATCACCACAGCTGACATACTAACAAGTTTATCTCCCCAGCTCAGCAATAATCGCTGACAAGCATCTGCTTTCAAAACAATCTGAGCACTGGATTTGCTTCAAAAACATGTCTAGAACAACCAAAGGACCCAGTTTCAAAAAGCCTGATTTAATTTCTGCTGTTCTTCATGATCCTCCAGAGAACTCCCATCTCAGACAGTGAAACCAGTTCCTCCAGGGCTGCCTGCACACGACCCTGGGAAGCTCAACTCTCCTAATTCACATCTGTTTCTCCTAGGTGGTCTGTTTCCAAATGGCAGTATGCAGAGATGGTGGAAGAAAAAATTGTTTAGTCACATTGAAAGCACGGTCACAGCCAGCCAACAGCAATCAATAACAACAGAAAAGCTTCCAGTGCTATGGAACCTGAGAGCCATCAGAGACATCTAGAGACAAAGGTTATGAGAATGACAAATAGACACAATGCATTCTGTTCTGAGCAAAGCAGACTCCAGGCCTGACACATGAAATATGTGAACTCTGAAAACATACATTTTCAAAGACAGCATGAAGAAGTAGTGAAAGATTGCAAAGGCTTATCAATTAAAAACTAAAATAGCTTAAGGAGCGTTAGGTGATGCCATCAGAAGATAGCTTTCCTCAGGATTTCCGAGGCTTTCCTCAGGAAGTCTAGAAAATATTTTGGGTTTGAAGAAAAGAAACATAATTTGACTGCAGGTCTCTCAATGATATTCAAAGAGAGAGATTTGCAGAGAAGTGCTACACACATGCAGGAATGGTCCAGTTGTTTGATCCTTGGGTTGAGTGGCTTCGTAAGAGAAACACTCATGTTGTAAGAGTATGGTTTAGAAATGTCATTAACTTTCCTGATATTAGTGTTACCTGGCAGGTCAGTGCCCACTGGCTGCATTGGCTGCTCCTGCAAGGTGACCTTCTGCTCTCATGAACTGGAAGTAACGTGATCTCTGCAAAAATGCACGGCGCAGCTGAGAGTTAGAACTGCTTTAGGGGCTTTTCCTTTCATATATCAAATGAAATCCCCATAAGGTTAGAAAAAAAAAATAGTCTCTCCCTGGCAGACCAACATTCACATGAGACTCTAAGGGTATGTAAACACGTAGAAAGAGTCTACAATTTCTATGGGCAGAACCGTAGGTCATACGTGCCTAGGAACCTATGAATAGGATGAAATAGAACCTACGCACTGACAACAATGCACTAAGAAAGAAAAATACACCTAAAACAAAGTATGATTAAGTTCACCTCTACTTTGTGCATTAACTTCCCTTGACAAGTGCAGTGAGGAGTGTGACTTGATCTGCCTGGCACACACTGGTGATCTGATAGAGTTGGATGGATGTTCCACTGAAGACTACTGCCAGACTTCCAAGCATTGGCATAAAGGCTGAGAAAGTCCTGCTCAGTGTTTACCTTGGCTTTATAGGACCCATACAGAAGCATGTGCCAACATGGGAACAGGCCAAATGTGTAATTTGAGAAGTTTAGAAACAGCTCTTTCTAGAGCCTTTTCAGGCCTTTTTCAGCCTTTTGAATCTCAGTGAATGGAGCTTTTGATTCCAGCATGAAGCAGGAATCCGTTTTCTATCTAAATGGAGAAATATATAGGAATACGAAAGAAAGATGCACAAGGATGAA
This sequence comes from Perdix hodgsoniae, assembly GCA_035772895.1. Lineage (NCBI taxonomy): Eukaryota > Metazoa > Chordata > Aves > Galliformes > Phasianidae > Perdix > Perdix hodgsoniae. Next base: position 1,226,280 of record JAPSGF010000103.1, read on the forward strand.
CTTTTCCAACCTTCTCCTGCCCTTTCTATGGTAGGTGAATAGAGTTGGAGCAGAACATCTTATGAACAACCTCCAGAATCCCAGGACTTAGCTCACAGGTATAAGCTAGTCTGAAATCATGTGATCATGGCCTGGAAAAGTATCACCATGCAGTCCTTTCCTTGCTCTGCAGCAAGATCAATTGGTGCTTATTCAAATTATTCTAAAATCCTCCAGCTTACCTACGGAATTTATTTCAGTGCTTTATTACCCTTGTCGTTAGAAAAGGTATCACAAAAACCTTGACTCAGAATTCCTTGCTCAACTGTAGACATCAATTCTTCTAAACTACAGAATTATTCAATTAAACACCTTTTTTCCCAGACTGACAAAAGAATAATAAAGAATTAATAGATAAATACTTAAGGGCTTAACTGATTAATGGGGAACGTTGGGATTCCTGACCTGAGAGAAAATGTAAGGCATGGATCGCCTCCTGAAATCAGCTCAAAATAAAATAAATATAACATTGATGAAAATGCTACAATCTATAGCAATCCTTGAAGAGCAGAGCGTTAGAGTGCAGTGGAAGGGAAGCCAGCACTCGGCTGGCAGTGCATTAGTGCTCCATCACCTCTACTGCCAAAGTGAGCCATCACTTACTCAAAGTGCTCTGCAGACGGGCCCTTCTGGGACAGCATACCCATCACTTTCTGAAGGGTAGTTTGGAGGATTCTTCCCTTTTTGTTGGATGGTCCCCTGGGTTTCCACATCTTATGCATTATGGATAGGATCTTAATGGACGCTGGCTGCATGCGCACTGCTTGCTGAGCTGCTCAGCTCAAGACAGCCATTGCAGCTCTGTGCTTTCTGCTTTCTCTTTCCATCTTCCGTACGCCAATTAGACTCTAATTTGATTTCTATTGTATCAGTATGAACCCCATTAAAACCTAATTCTGCTTATTGCCAACAGCTTTCTTTGAGTGAAAACTACTTTCTCTCTAAGAATTCTCCCAGATTCATAGGTAAGGCAGTCTGCAGGTATTGCCAAGGTGTTGCCAAGGTGTTGCCAGCCCATGCCACTTGGTCTGTCCCCTGACTTATTGAGAGTAAGGTAAGCCTCCAGCTACGTGGGGCTTTGCAGCATGCCATGATGCTCTCTATCTTTGCCTTGCCAGATCAATAATGACAATTCTTATACAGATATACTCTCAAATTATTCCTCTCTACTGTAATAAAATACCAGTATATTCTCTGTAGTACTGGCGACACAGGCATGAGATCTTAGTGGCCTCTAGGAATGCATCAATGAGACAACTTTAGAGGGAAAAGAAACTCGCGTATAAAATATTTGCCAGCATCAATAGGTGATTAATATCAGTCTCTTAATGAAGACTGTCCCAGATTATAATTAATCTTTGTAGGTATGTCCTAATCTTTAGCTGACAAACTCGGGATATTTTAAAGATTATGGAATTTCACTGTTATTACAGACAGAGGAATATGAGTGGGTGCAAGTCTTTTCCTATAGAAAAGAAAGGGGTAGAAGTCATTTTCTTTCAGAACACAAATAACCTACTTTTACTACGTCTCCTTGGAAAAGAAGGAGTTTCAAGAGGGTGTGCTGAGGCTCTCCACATCTTTCCCTAGTGATGAGTAAAGCTCTTAAAAGCAAAAAGCTATTGTTTTGAAAATTGTCTAAGTGTAGCTTGATAATAGCCAACAAAATAGTCTGTCCACCGTGAACACAGGGTCTGCTCCTTCATCTTTGCTGGTTAGCCATCTCTCTTCTTTATTACAAGTGGATATGAAAACTCTATTAAAAGGCAGTACACTTTGGTGAACAATTGCAAACAGAGGTACTTCAGGTCTGGAGGAGATTCCGCAATGACAGAACCAGCTTTGAAATCATGGAAGTTTGAGGAACGCTTGAACTCCATTATATTGATGTTGAGTTCTTTTCAAAACACAATGAGGAATGATGCAGGCACGAAGATTTCTCTTCCCAAGAAGTGTCTCTTGGAGAAGACTGATTCCCTAACAACTTCCATGCTGAAGCTGGAGGAAACAGCATCTTCATACAACGATCTCAGATGGATGTGGTTTTGCTAGCATATTACTTGCTGACAGGTATATGCCATTCATAATATTCTTATCACATGCAAAGTAGGTGCAGAAAAGCAGAATGTGATGTTTTCCTTCTCCTCATGAGTTCTCACTTGAAGGTTTCTCCCCATAAGGCCAGCAGCTGAAACGTTTCAGGCTGTTACATACAAATGATATCTCAATTTCCTGATAGTTGCTCTGACTTTTTGTCTGAAATCTATCCATGAAGAAGGAACAGAATCTGACTAAAATTAGTGAGAGCTCACAACAGAGAAATAGGAAGTAATTAAAGCTTACTTTATAGTAAGAAATAATGAAATCTTTAGAGCAACACTCTATCTGACTATTTTAAGAACTACAGCAAGCCATTGCTGAGCTGTGCAAATGAGTAACACTTGTATACACAACAGATAACAATGAATATCATATTTTATTAGGTTATTAGGTATGCATGTACCTCCTACCATGATGAAGAATCCAAATTCTCGTTCAATGTTTGCCACCTCAGCTGTATTCTATGCTCCAATTTTCTCTGAGGAGAGTTATAGGGATTACTCTACTTCAAACTGGCCCACTGGTAGCAAGTCTGGGGAAAGGTGTAATTCCTTTTAGCCACTGGTTCTAGCTAAACAAAACTTCCTGCTCAGACAATGTTGCAGAAAAAAAGAGCTGCTGTTTTTTTCCACTTATGAACAACAAAACTTGATTTTAACAGTGACTGCAGCCTCTGGGCATCAATAAAGTTCATCTGAGTTCAGAACGGTGTAGGAAGCCATATTTACTTTGGGGAAATCCTGGGTAGAGATAAAGCGTGATGTGTGCTCTGTAATATGCACACTGAGCTTCGTGTTTCTGGGAAGTGTAAAACCTCTGCAGCTTGCTGGAAGCAGTCCCCACTGTTCTGGCCAGGATGCTGGGCTGTTTGGATTCAAGGAGATGGATAAAAGCCTCAAATATCATCCAAATAATTTATCTGGGGGCAAAAAAAAAAGACAAAGCCTAGATGATGGACATATATGGATGCTTGGGAAAGTGGAGGTTACACTCCAGGCTAGGTCAAATAAAGGAGTCCAAGCTTCCTTGCAGTAACAGAAGTTTAGTTTTTTTATATCTATTTACTTGCCAGCACTGTTTCTTTCTCAAATCTTTTGGCACTAAAGACCTTACATCCTCATGGGTATGCATGACTGGCTGCTGCAGCACTATCGCTCCCTGGGTGAGCGTTTTTACACTGGAATAAGCCTATCCATACAGTAAGATATACTGGGAGAGCTAGAGCATTTGAATTACACCTCTGTGGTAGGTCAGCAGAAGTTTTTACATGGACAAAGCTGGAGAGAGGGATTGGCCCTGCTGCCCACCCAACAAAAATGCAGGTAATATGCTCTTCTCACTCTATAGCTAGTAGCAAAGGCAATCTTTCAGTGTTGGCTTCATAAAATCCTGGTCTGCGCCTACCACCACCATCAACGTCAGAGATTCAATCAATTTCTAATGAAATCTAAACTGATCAAACATGAATGTGTGTTTCAAGTATAAGTGAAGATACATTTTACCACCTCTGCACATTTTTCCCTGTCTCTGCGGATGGGTGACTTTGGAATGAAGAGGGTATAGACAAGAAGAGCTGGACAGCACAGTGTGCAATGGCTTGGGAAGTTGTGTAGACACAAAAGGCAAACAGTAATGTCAAGCAGATGGCTAAAATCAGGAATGGAACCAGAAAGAAAAAGAAAGAAGTTGCTTGAGCAACATGCATGCACTCTTACAAGGTCTCATTGGAAAACCAGGACAATGACTCTTTGTAGGAGGGAAATAAATTATACAACATAAAGCTGTATCACTCTGCACACGAAGCTGCATCAAACGATTCCACTGTTTAATAAATCAGACATCAAGAACTACAAAAAACTGTCCAGGAGCTGTTAATGCTGCGTCCTTCATATGTGCACACAAGTGATGTTGTTTTGAGTGGTCAGAACTCTATCTTCCTAAATGTGAGCACCAGAAGCCCTTTATAGCAAAGAGTCAGTGCATATTCTTTTTTTAACCTAAATGTTAAGAGCCATTGCTTTTGGAACAGGACAGTTCAAATTCTATCTCCAGTTAACCACAAAGCCCCAAGTGACTATAAAATGCAGTAGTGACATCTGTACCGTTTCAGAGGCCACAGATTGTTTCCATATTCTAATTACTACATCCCATTACGATGAAGAAAAGTCACTTCTTTTTTTTGAGTCACAGGAAGATCTTGTGGTTAAAGGATTTGCAGAACTCAGAGGCCTAGATTTCTTCTCTTTCCAACCAAATTGCAGACTTCCAGCACAATAACACTCCCTTTCTTCCAACAAGCCTTGGAAGACTTTACACATCTGTGTTCATAAAGCATTTTGACGTTCTAATTCAAATGACTCATACTGTAACAAAATACTTAAAATACCTTACGAGAGAAATTTGGATTATCACAGACCAGAAATGTTGAGAAGAGACACTCCAATCATTCCTTATGGCTGATTTTTTGGTTGCTATTTTTAGAATAGCAGCCAATAGGGGATACAGTACAACACTGAAATTTCCCAAAGTGAAATCCTTGATTAGATCACGGTTAGGTGAAAAAAGTATGTTCAATTCATATAGTTCTGACCTTTGTAAGATGTCCAAGACACACGTCAACAACCAGAAAAGAAATGCCACTGATGTGATCAACTGCATCTTGATATTGTTTCCAACCCAGCGCCACACACTAGTGATGTAATTGTATTTATATTTAAGGTAGCAATTGTTTGGACGGCTGATACCAACAGGAACCTGCAATTCTACACCAGCACTGAGCTTCTGCCATCTTCTTTGGAAACTCCGTATTTCATGAGAAAGATTGAGCAACAGCTGGCATGATAAGGCATGCATGTTCTTGTCCAAAAATACGCATCCTGGGTGTGGTACAAAGAACAAGGTCAAAGGATGTGAGCCTTCAGGCCTGGGTCCTGGATGGAAAGAGTGGAGTAGTGCTTACGTGGTGAGACCTAGCGGGGCAGCTCTCTTTTAAAAGGGTTTTCCATTCCAAATAAATGAGAGACACCAACGAGCCGCTAAATAATTTAATGAGATTTATGTAGAAAGAGGTTGTTAGAGGCACAAAAAGAAATCTCTGGGCTTGAATCTCCCATGGGAACTCTAGAACCAGAGCATCTAACAGGCAATGAAAAAAGCCGCTTGTGAACGATCGTGAAACAGAAGTGAGTTAACTCAGAGGACGCCTCGCTCACACTGCCCTGACCCAGAACACCTGTCCCACAGCCAAGGAATTCTGCACGCCTGCAGCAGGCCCTGTGAGCCACAGCCTGGAAACGGAGGTAATTCCCTGCTCCAAAACTTCAGACTTGTCGTGTCATGGTGGGGGATCTCCAAGCTGTGAGCTACCCAAACCATGATGTCACTTTTTGCCTAAGCAGCTTGCCTAATTTGTTGCTTTTTTTTCAGCCACAGAAGCAAATTCAGAACTCTGGGGTTTCATTTCCTGTTCAATCTACACTTATCCATTATTTTTCTCAAATTGAGCTTGCACTGACATTTTGCAATACACAGCTAACTGCAGAGTGAATGGCATTATAGTGGTGACACCAGATCTTTGCAACCTGAACTCTTCAGTATAAAGAAAAAGCAGAAATGAATCCTCTGCCCCTTGAGCATTAGCAGTTCCTGAAAAGAGCAAATGCAGAATTGCTTCCCTTATGGTCAAAAATGAATACTGTGAGGAAGTGGCTGGAGGGCATTTTAGATTTCATGTTAAAGAAACAAAGCACAAATTGACTTTTTATAAAGGTCAAGTGAAAAATTGGATCTTTTAAGGCCACAGAGAATTTCTACTGTGTTCAGTTCTGTTGATGTAAAAAAATGAGGAGAAAAATATGGTCATGGCCAGCTTAACAGAGGATCTGGCTTGGGAGAAACGAAAGAAAAAAAGAGAAAAAAAGATCATATTTTCATGAAAGTCTGGTATTATAAACCATATCATTTACAATAATTTTCCTCAATGGAAGTTACTGCATTGCCCTTTCACAAGCCATTACAGCAGTAACAAATCTGCCCAGCATGGCTTGCACATAACCCACAGGTTCCAGCCGTGCCACTGCTTTGTGAGCCATGTGGCTATGTGCTGAAACAGGTACTTCAGGTATGGAAGTCATTCTCAGTGCTAAAAATACATCATGTAAAGAACAGTACCCATATGGAAAATCAGACTTCCACGTTGCTTTCACCTGAGTTATACTGCGTCCTGTGTGAACTGACCCAGCAGCTCTGGAGGAGTTTCTGAACACACTCCTCACACTGATGCGTTAACCTGAATCCATCTGAACCAACACGTGACTTCCATCCCACTGTTTGCTTTGGTTGTGCCATGGCTGAGATCCTGCATGGTCTCAGGACTCTGTGGTTTGCCTCCACCAAGTAAAACCAAGTCTGACCCAGGACACCACAGCCTGGAGGGAAGGAAGAGAGAGGGCAGCCTAAGGAGAACAGCAGCAGCACAAATGGAAACAAGAATTGGAACGATCCAAAACACAGAGACTGAAAAAGGGTTTTGCTGCTTCCTTCCTTACCGTTCTCAGCCCTCTTCCTGCCACTGCCACTCGGGAACAGAGCAAGCACTGCCTTCCCAGAGATCACCACTACATTTCACACAGGGCTGAGCAAGGTTTCCCAAAACGAAGCCACTGCCCAAACGTTCATCCATACACAAGCCCTCCCTCCCAACCCCCTTTACACGTTCTGGTCAGGGAGATCAGGGTTGTTGGGTTTTTACATGCAAATGTTGGCTTTGATATTTGGATACATTTCCTCCTTTTTTTATTTTTTTTATTTTTTTATTTTTTTTAAATACCCTTTTGAAGCCAAGTTGCTGAGTGAATCATAAAGACACAGGATTCCAAGAGCGTTACTGCTCTGCTGTTCCCAGGGCAAGTCTGGGCCAAAGCAAACCCTGCTGTGCCAGCAGCAGCTCCGTGCAGGCAAACAGCCGGCTCTGCATCTCCCACTGCCCTCATAGATTGAGTCCCTGTGGGGATCTCTCACTTCAACCCCTCCCCACATTTGCCTTGAGTCCAATAACAACCAGAAAAGAAAATGAGGAGAAGGTAAGTGTTCTGTCCTGGATTCAGGACGTCTCTGCCCAGAGCACATCCTGATTCTCAACAGAGCTTCTCCATTCCCTAACCCAATTTTTTCTACTCCTTAAAACATGTTTCATTCCCGTTACAGACCCAAGAGGTTTGTGTTGCGTCTGTTCCTTCAGCCACCTGATCTAATCCAAAGTGATCTGAACTACAAAGACTTTAATACCATTTTCTCATACATTTCACGGTGATTGTGGGAAGAACTTTCACTGTGCTTTGTTTCATTCCTCTGCCTCATGTGGGTGAGTTTGCACCAGCTGTTCTCATACCCATACACTGATACCACAACTTCTGCCATGTTTGTAGAGAGTGAATTTCAAATCCTTATGGAACTAAGCCCTCAGGGCGGTGTGTGCTCGAACAGCAAATGCAGACAGCACCACCACAATTACAGTTTGGGTGTATGTCAAGAAATGCCAAAAAAACTGTTCATGGGCAAGTCTGATAGAACCGAGTATTCATCCTAAGAGTCTGATCAGTCTGATTGCTCATTCTGGATAAACAACAAGTAAAACCAAGGAAACTGGGAATACTGAGTCGTAAATTACTCCCATTGTTGCCTGGTCATCTTTAATGCAGAGGATGGAAAGCCTCTCGCTCTAATTTGCTTGAGGCAGGCTTGTAAAAAAAAAAAAAAATAGCATCACCAATCTACTCAAATTCATTGAAATGTCCAGCAAATCACAGGAATTAATTACTCCTTTTAGTCTGTGCTATTTTCTTGTGGTTACAGTCCCCTCTCTTTCCACCACGGTCCTCTTTTTCTATTACCGCTCCTCTCGGCTCCTGCATGACTCTGGCTTTTCATTTCCCTCGCCCGTGTTCCAGCTCTCTCTCTCACAGCAGTGCTGGAACATGCAGCAGGAAAATGATGGATGATCACCTGTCACAGCTTGTTTATTATACTTCAGACAATCAATTACATATCCCTAATGCTGGTTGTCCCGCTGGAAATTTACATGCTCGGCACAGACCGATGTGAAAATGGAATCTCATTTGCCAAATGCCTTTCTGTGGGTACAGTGTGATGATTACAGCCTGGTTGTTTCAACAGTTGTGTGTGTCTGACAATATCATCGCTTACTGCTTGCCACAGGTCACATTGCTCGAAGGCGTTATTTATCGTGCGAAGCGGGCTGAGGCTTTCAGAGCACAAAGATGCTGCTACAGCCGCGTGTGCAAGGCAGGCATGCAGCCTCAGCGCCCAACACCTGCCTTTGTTTCCACTGGTGGGAGTCCTTGCCCCTTCTCCACCTTCCTTTCTTTTATGGATGAGTGCCCCGTGTTAAGGGGCGGGTGATCGCCTACATTGACGGCTCTGGCAGGGGAAGTGCTGCTCATGCAGTTAAATAATCCCAGGACAGCTAGTGGTGTAATAAGAAGCAATGGATTGAAGAAAAATGAGACAAAGGGGAAAACCAAAAAGGGCTTATAAGCATTTAGCAAAAATGCTTCACAGGAATCTGTGCTGAACTGGCTGGGAAAGGGTTACATGGATTTTACTGACTAAATGAGAGGTAGGGTTCATTCATCTCGGTGTGGAGAAGGTGGGAGACCCTTCAGGGAAGAAAACAGAGTATGGTCTGAGCAGCCCATCTGGGGCAGTTTCACCTATAGGAGCTGCAGCTTCAAGAAAATGAGGGATACGTTTCATGTGTGAATGGTGTTTATGAGCAAGTTTAAGGATGCTCAAGTTTCTGTCAGTGTAGGTTTAAGAAACCCCATGTGTGAGATGCTTCAACAACACGCCCATTTGTGCACAGAGACACATAAACATATAAATGTGCATAATGTGTAAAGGAAGTTCCCTTTAACAGAGGAGAAAGGTAGGAAGGGAAATATACCTTTCCATCAAAGAGTCAAGCTCTTAATAGCTTGCCATTAATGGGAGAGAAGGACTCAAGAACTGTCCCATTAATCCATCTTGCTGCCTTAGGCTCGATGCTCTCTGACTCCAGTGCCAGCTTCTATACACTTCTGACTGCTAGACACAGGCTGGCTTGGATTTTGTATCTGAAGAGCCTCAGCTACACAGAACCCACAGAGCAGTCCTTCCCAGAAGGCTCAGGTGGAGTAAAATTATTATATCCTCTTTCTAAACATCAGTCTTGGTTGTGCACGTGGTTGAACTGCCTCAGTACAGCAGTTCATCCACTGGGTTAGCGACTGCACTTTGCTACAACTATGTTTTAGCGGTGTGCTTTGACTTCATGACGTGCACTCATTTGTTTTGCTGCTCCTTAGGAAATCATTTTGATCAACTGTATTATTACATATTCATACTTGTATTGATATCAAATGCTTTTCCAAAATTTTTGCAAAATTAATGGCTTGTTTTTTTTCCCCCAATGCATTTCCTTCTCAGTAAAAGTTGCATTTTTCATCTCAGAATTATTTTTTGACGTGTGTGACTGCTTCAGACTGCATTTAACCACAAAATGAACAACTCTAAACAGTGCTAAATCTTACATCCACAGATTGTAGAGCTCCCATGTAAGACCAGAATGGACACTGGAGCATCCCACTTGTCACTTTCAGAAGGAAAGGGTTACGTGGATCAGTACATACTGACTTGAAAGACTTTCAGATGAATTGGAACCATCTCCTGTTATAAATGCTCAGTGCTGCACAGAACGGTCTGAAGGGGATTCAAACGTATTCCCACAGTGACTCTCCACCAGACAGTCACCACTGCCTTGGAGTTCTGCACTCGGAAGACTTCTCTGCCACAGAAGGAAAAAGTTAAGGAAGGATGCATCCCTGACATTTAAAGAGCAACAGCTCAGACACTGCCCCATACTGGGAAGGGTGGCAGGGCAGATACTCTGAGTATCAGATGCACATAAGGGTGCCTGAAGAGGCAAACACAAGTTCAATTCAGAAAAGACCTCCAAGATCATCCAGTCCCATCATCCACCTGCCACCATTTCCCCACTAAACTACCTTCCTTAGTACCACATCCTTAGTACCACATCTACACATTTCTTGAGTACCTCCAGAGATGGTGAACTCCATCACCTCTCTGGGCAGCCCAGTCAATTGATCTATGCATGTATATGTAAATATGTATACTTTGGTACATATCCTGATGGAAAAACTGGGCCTTTGGCATGTCCCGAGCATAGCTAGCAGTGCAGGTTCCTGGAGCACCAACTGTATGCCCATCCAAAAGATGGTTTGTGTGATTTAGATATTTGTGTGTCAGCTCTGTGAATGGCAACAAACAGTTTGCTGCATTTCTCATCCATGGTCTGCATTCTGTTTTCATTCATTTATGCACAATGCAATCACTCATTCACTGAGGTTTGATCAGTTGTACATGTGCAATGTATGCACGGACACAGAATTAGGCCTACTGTGAATGACAAAGATAGGGGAACATCTGAGGGGTTTGCTCCCTCTTTTCCTCCCAAACACATTCAATTTCTTAAGACTGAATGTTATTACAGAGTCAGATATTGCCACTCTTATCTGCTTTTTAGTGCTTTCAGGTTTGTGTGAACCTAAAAATGCAAGCGGTGAGCATGGAAAACATCCTCAATTTCAGGAGTGAGTATTGAGGCATTTGGAATCAGAACCAAAATGCACCTTAAAAATTATATTTCCTACATGAAAAGTTGTTGAGAAAGAAAGATCTACCTATTAAACTTGAGAGGAATGCGAAAACAGAGTGCGTTTTTATGACTTTGAATGTTCTCAAACATTATCGGATGCTTCAGTGAGAGTTTTTCCAGCTATTGCCAATGTACTCATCTCAAAGCCTAAAAAGAAAGCTTTGCACAGAGAGATGGATCTTGGTTGAATTCCGCTGGTTGGAAGTGATAATGTACCTGCACGAGACTGAAACATATTTTCCCCACTTATTTTAATACTTCCATCTAGTTAATATTTTATAGCAGAGAAATACAATACAGCTGCCTTGAATGCAACACCACAATCCACTTGTCTCAGCAACAAATGAATTTTGAGATCCATGCGCACAGAAATAGCACTATCCGCAGAAAAGCCATGGCACCGATGGCACCCAACACAAAAACCTGGGTTAAACAACACACTGCTCCTTCAGTAAGCAGGACGGACACTGGAGGGGGATGGTCTACAGCTCTGAGCCACCGTTGCAGCACAAGCAGCGAAATGTGATGTACCAATGGCACTTTTAAAGACCTTCTGAACAGCCTACTGGTGTTTTCTCAGCTTGTGTGCGCATGAAGGCGCCAAATGCGGGCAACAGACAGCACTCAGCTCTCAGATGACAGCTCCGTCCCCTGAGCGAACAGATGTATGAGATGTAGTTGCCTGTGACAGCAGAGGACTGGAGCAGATGAAGTGGGAAAAGCCTCTGAAACCTTTGTTCCTAATGAGACCATTTGTATATTTATGGTATCCATGGTTCAGCAAGTCTGTGTGGAGCAGATCATGATGGTTATTTATTCATATCTTAAAAACTCTGCATCAGCAGCCCTGTGGAAAGCAATATCGGCTGCAAATGCCACCGAGTCAACTCAAATCATAGCAAAGCACTCTCTGCCTGTACACACATATATAGATACGCATACACAGAAATATGTACTGTATTCATTCCAGGAGGTGCTTAAGAGAAGGGGAGATGTGGTTTGGGGGATATGGTCTGGGGGCAGTGCTGGTGGTCAGCAGCGGTTTGGATGGGATGATCGTAGAGGTCTTTTCCAACCTTACTGGTCCTATGATTCCATGGCTACGGTGCTTTTGTTCCCAACCAACCTGTTGTTACACAGAGGGCCGGCACGCTGCGAACTGAGGCAACATGTGCATCTAATTTCACAGACGAGCGTGTGAAAGGGCTGCAGTCCTTCTTACACAGCAAAGGGCTTCCTGCGCTCCTGCGAGTTCTGTGTGAGTTGGCATGAAGCGGGGTCTGCTGAGGGCTTAGGGAGGAAATGGAGCAATCAGGCATGTGAGGAGTCACTGCTGCCTGCAGAGGGAAGCGTCCTTCTGAAGCAGGCTGGAGTGAATCACACCAAACCTTCAACCTCTTTTTTTTTCTTATCCCTGCCCCCGCCCTCAGATTTTTGCTTTCCATGGTGGACTCGAATTACACAGGGGGTTTAGTTCCTCCTCCCTCTATCCAGTATTTTGCTGCCCGTGCAGGACTCGTTGTATTACAAAGCAGATCTGTTCCCACACTACTTTTGCTACTTACTTGTAGCAGAGTAGTTCTGAAAAGTTCTCTGTTGCTGCAGTTTAGGGCTGTTGGGCACTGTACAGTCCTATGAAGAAGGACTGCCTCTTTACATCAGAGAATAAACAGACGATGGGCAGAAAACCAAAAGGCAGAGTTCATTTGTCCAAGGTCAAAAGCACAGCTGGTAATACAACCTTCCTATTCTCATTCCATTACTCAGACCGCTAGGCAGAAGTGCCTCCCCAACCTCCTCCCTTCAAAAATCCCCCAGTTCCATAGCGTGCAAACGGCACACAAATCAGTAACACATGCGGAGAGCTCCAGTGCTACACCATGAGAAGGATGGGATGAACCCGTCTGGGAAGCGTGACTCAACATACACAGGGGGCACTGCAAACCGTCATAGGGCTGGAGAAGGAGAATGGCTCTGTAGAGCTGATCTGACAAGCCCTGACTGCTCTGCTCCAACGGAGAGCAGCTTTCAGTTCCCTGCAGCACCCCGGCCGTGTATCAGCCTCGCTCTTTCCACATGATCGAGTGCTTTTACAGACATTGACAACTGATGCATACGATATATTTCTGAAATACAGGCCGTGTGTTTGTTCCTTCTTAGCAGGCACACTCCCAGAGCAGATGACTCCTGTCTCTCGGATCAGAACACCTCTGTCCCCATCCGGGGGGGTCTCGCCGGCTGCAGTGGCGGGGGGGGGGGGGGGGGGGGGGGCAGAGGGGCCCTTTGTTTCCCCGCAGCACTCCTGGCCCTGCCTGGGTGCACTTTGGGGCAGTTGAGAATGGAGTTGTGCTGAGTCAGGCAGCTCCCCCAGCTGCCCTCCGGAAGCACAGCTGTTCTGCAGAAATAACCACCCAGACAAGGACCGGTGCTTTCTTAGAGAAAGCGATAAGAAAAACACATTGACCCTCCAACGCAGTAGCAGACTGCTGCAGCCATGTGATTAGGTGCAGCCCCCCACCATGCAGTATTTCAGGGCCGGTGCTGAGAGCTCTTCTGCTCCTTTGGGCGATGGGACGCACTGGAGCCCTCCCCAACCTGAGTTTAATTAGGACAAGGCGGGGGAGGGAGATGGGCAATAAGTGCAACCCCACTTTGCGGGGTGAGCCTGCATCAGATGGTGGAACAAAATGAGAGCAGCGCTGGCCAAGCTGCTGTTTCCCTGTGCCTGTGCCCCCAGTTGTGCTGCGGCACCTGTTCCTCCCGGCAAGCACGGCCTGTTCCCTCCAGCACACATGGTCACGGCTCTCAGATTCAGCAGCTACTTGGATTGTGCCCCGATTTCTTAAAGGGCTCCGGCTCTGTCCCTCAGACACCATCCCAGCCCTGGGCACAGCGCTGGCTTTGCCTCCAAATTGGCCAATTAAAGGTCAGTCCTGAGCAACCTTGATCTTATTTCACCTCTCTGGCCAGAGAGAGAAGGGAGCTGCCCTTTCTCTCTCCCTCAGGGCAGGCTGCTGCCCACAGGGTGGCACGCAGCGGTCCCCATCCCTTAGCACTCCAGAAAAGCAAAGAGGATCCCACGGCAAGAGCCAGAAAGCATGGGGCTAATGACCCCAGGAGTCAAAAGAAAGAGGGTAATTAGATATTAGGAGAAGGAAATAGGCAGAGGGCAAAAGAAGAGCAAAACGTTGCAGTGGACAGACCCAAAAAGGGCAGAAAGCAGATATCGGCTCGCACAGTAGTCCTGTGAACAACGGTGGGTGCCCAGAAATTCTATTTAAAGGCTGTAATATTAATTTAATGGGGGGAAAATCTAATGCGATTCCCACGGAATTTTTCAATTAAATTAGCGCGATGGGCTTTAAAAGTAGTGAGCATGATTAACAGAAATAGCGCATAAATTACACGTATACTTTAGAAAAACTGGCAGACAGCCTTGCCGTGCAGGAGACCTTATTCTAAACTCTGGCATCCAGCTATAATTGTATTTAAAAGAATTTCCCTGCTCAGAGATGAACCATACCCTCCTGGGATTTTTATCCTTGCAAAGTCTTGACTTGTAGCAATGTGATTCCAAAAACCACGTTTGGATTTTGTGTTGAGGAACATGGCTTAGTGAGAACTGTCGGTGATGGGTGAATGGTTGGGCTGGATGATCTTTCAGGTCTTTTCGAACCTTGGTGTTTCTGTGGTTCTGTGAACTAGGAGGAGCTGAAGATGTGAATTGTCCTTTTTTCCCATTTGTGCAGTGTGTAGGGGACGTGGGTCTGGTCTGTGTGCAGGACTTCAGTGCTGCTGCAATAAGTTCTTTACAGAGAGAGTGGTGAGGTGCTGGAACAGCTGCCCAGAGAGGCTGTGGATGCCCCGTCCATCCCTGGAGGTGTTCAAGGCCAGGATGGATGGGGCCCTGGGCAGCCTGGGCTGGTATTAAATGGGGAGGTTGGTGATGCTGCATGTGGCAGAGGGTTGGAGATTCATGCTCCTTGAGGTCCCTTCCAACCCTGGCCACTTTGTGATTCTGTAATACCCCAGAACAATGCAGAGGTGCCCAGTTGCCAATGTTGGCCATGCATTCCATCTACTGACTTTCGGTTCAGTCAGGAATTGCAATAGTAGAAGCAGCCTAGAT
Organism: Perdix hodgsoniae; assembly: GCA_035772895.1. Lineage (NCBI taxonomy): Eukaryota > Metazoa > Chordata > Aves > Galliformes > Phasianidae > Perdix > Perdix hodgsoniae. The sequence continues at coordinate 1,241,282 of JAPSGF010000103.1, forward strand.
ATGAACACGTGTGGTGGGTACTGCATGCAGGCAGCACGGATTGCTCAGAAGCAGCTCCGCAGTGTGCCTGGAGAACAGCCATTGCTCCTGTGGTTTCAGATGGCTCAACACCGTATTAATTAGTGAGGGCTGTCAGAGAGCCGGATTACAGATTTTAAAATTCATAATGCAGAGGTAGGAGGAATTCTGGTGGAAGCTCAAAGCATTTGTTCTTGCAGTACAACCACTCTCAGAAGCTGGATGTATTATTTGGTGGATGAGCTCAGCATAGTTGTGCCCCTGATCTGATGTTTTTTTAGCTTATACCCACACATCAAGCTAAATGTTATCACAGATACCACACATGCATCTCATACTTCCTCCCACGTAATCCGCACAGAGATGTATCCGACAAGCTTTGCAAACATTTGAATGAGAAAAGGATCCTTAAATAAAACACATCCAAGTTTTATTCTCAGCTGAACAACTATACAGACCTGTCCCTGTCGGTGATCAGCACACAGACTCCCAGTCTCTTTACCTTTCTCCATTTTGGAAAGCTGTGGGCCTGACTCTTCAGTTGTTTAGCACTTCATCCTTTCTGAAGGAAGCAGGAACCGATGTATCCCCAAATCAGGACTCAGTTCCTTCAAATCAATCCTTCTAACATTCTGAATGAACGGCAATTTTGAGTAATAGAGTCCCAACAATTCGCTTTCTGACTTGCAAATCTACTCAGTGACATTGTACCAATTTCACTGTCACAAATCCTAATGAATATTCCACCTGCAGGACAGCAGGTGCTGGTGAGCACCAGGCATTCCTATTTTTCTTGTGCAAATGCTGTCGGTGTCTCCGTGCTGACGGCATCCAGAAGAACAGCATCCAATGAAGAAAAATGGCTTGTCACTGCTGCCTGGAGATGTGGCATCGTTCAAGTTAAGCAGAAGCCGTATTGCTGTGTTTTCTATTTCTTTCATAAAACACAAATAAAGTACCCTTTGGAAATATGTGAGCTGAAGTGACAGGCATCTCTTGAATGCTTTTAATTGCTGCCAAAAATAGTCTGAAGCTTTCACCAAAGTTAACACAGACAAAATTTCCATGGAAAGCATCAGTTCGCTGTGAAAAGAAGCTGGCTATTGCATCTGTTAAAGAGAAAACAGCAATTACATTCTTCAGCTCTTCTGCAAATCCCATTTTTCCTTCTAAGAGAGGGGGACGTTTTCAATGTGTGCTCACACCAGGGAAGACCCCACGACGCTTGGCACACCAGCTTATTTCCACCACCACATGGCAACACCATGCCCAGCCACTGGTAGGCAGATTTCAATCATCATCTTTCCATCATTGCTACAATAGCACCTAATAATGCTAGCTGAGGACCAGAATCTCATTTGCTAAACTCAGCATAAAGATGAAGTGCTCCCAGCATGCCCAACAACAGATGTGTTTAAATCATGCTCTCAGAGCTTCTTAAATCTTCTATCACTGATAAAAATTCAAGCTCAGTGTGGTTATTGGGTGCTCCCAGTCCATCCAGGAGGGGCCCCCAGTGCCTGAAGCCCTATACAGCGTGGTGCCAGCCACACACAACTGCTCTGACCGAAGACGTTGGTACCACTCTGCTCATCCCACCGGTGTCAGCAGATTGCAGAGCATATCTCATGTCACAGCCAGGCAGAAAACGCTTACCTTGCCTCATAAAACTTTGCAATTACCTTCCTCTTCCTCTCTCATCTATCATCAGGAAGAGCAAGGAGGTCCCGCCGGATGCAGTTTTTGGTTGTTTCACCCATTTTTCATGAAACAGGAGAGTAAGACGTCCGCATACTCAAGGCGCTGGTGTGGAAAACTGTCACTCTGTCTGCTCCAGCCCTGTGCCCTGACCTGGAGGTAACACCCCATGTAAATTCTCTCCACGTGAGGCTGAGATGGGCAATACTCTGGAACAGGAATCCAGAAAGGTCTGGAGCTGAGGGACTGCACTGACAGCGTTACCCAGCCACATTCTTGATAAAGAAGGTCCATGAATGGGTGTTTTCTGAAATAAAATCTTTTTTCTTTTTACTTTAAATATCCTGATCTGCTCCAGCTGTAGCCTAAAACCTGCATTTCCTGAACATGACAACTCCCAGTCAAGCTGAAGAATTCACAAGATGTACGTGATACAGGATCGGGATCCTTGTGGTTAATATTACTATTTTTCCATTTTTCTTTATTCAAGTTTTTATTTCTCTGGTATCCAGAACAAACAAGCATGGAAAGAACCCATTAGCATGTCTAATGCTTTCCCCCTCAAACTGTCATGATCTCACCGCTTCCAAAGCCCAAAGGAAATTGAAGCACAGCCCAAGAGGACGGTGCTGAAGGATACAACTTAAAACCCATGAAAGCTGGGCAATTTCTGTGCAAAGGCTGCAAATTTTGCGTAGGAAGGAAGGTTACAACAAGCTGCAATAAAATTATTCCAGAATGTAACCTGAAAAAAAGGAAAGTCTGCCATTCCACAAACAGGAAATCCCAGAGTTTATGGATGACCCCGTTACAAAGCCAGTGTTTTGGAACAAATTGTTCTTTCCCTAGTGCCTGTGCTTTCCCCTACAGCACAAGGGCCAGAGATGCATGCTTGGCTGCTGCTGGTCATGGCGCTGCTCATGGCACTTCTCTGGCACACACCCACAAACAGAAGATGAACCAAGTCACCAAGCAACGGGCTGAGCCTGCAAGTGGGTCTGGCTTTCTTCAGCAGCAGCAGTGAGCACCATAAAATCGATTGCCCTCCTCCTGTAAAGCCTGCCCATATTCATTCCCATTGATCATTGGAACTAGAGTACAATTACTACTTCTGTTATAAAAGCTGGTGCATCAGTATGTGACATGCAGAACTGTCCTCAGCCCATCCCACGTTTTGTGTATTCCTTGTGTATGCAATAAAAGTGACTACAAAGAGAAGAAAAAAACAAAAGCCCTTCCCAGCTCCCCTCCCTCACTGCTGATGCTTGTTGTGCTTTGGGCTCAATGGGACTGCTGAGGCAGCAGATGCAGAAGAAGACCTGGGAGCTGTTGTAACAGTAACCGTGTGGAGGTGGTCAGAAGGAGAAGCTCAAAAAGATGCTAGCCTTGCCAAGACAAGAAAAGAGGAGGCACGTTTCTGCCTGCTGGTTGCCCCCACAGCCCTTCTCACTCCTCTGGGAAAGATGCGCATCAAGTCAGGAAGTGCTGCAAAAAGCTGTGGTTTTGATAAGGTTGGAATAAAGCACTGAGAGCTCCAAGCCCAACCCCAGCCCACCCCACCATGCCCACTGCCCTCAGCACCACATCCCCACAGTTCTGGAACACCTCCAGGGACTGTGACCCCACCACTCCCTGGGCAGATGTGCCAGTGCCATCAACACTCTTTTGGAGAAGAAATGTCTCCTGACATCCAACCTGAACCTCCCCTGGTGTGACTTAAGGCCATCACTTCTCATCCTATTGCTGATACCTGGCAGCAGACCGACCTCTGCCTCAGCACAACCTTTCAGGCAGTTGTAGAGAACAATAATCTATGTAGCACGTCTCACTCAACCTTTGTCATCCACATCCCCAGGTGTCCATGACACTGCAGAGATCAGCATCACCCAGACAGCTGCAGTAGCACTCGTTTTGCAGAGCGCCATGTCCCATACAGCATGGCTTGGGAGCTCCTCCACCCCCACGGCTCCTGATGACAGCCCTTCCCTGCTGGCACAGGGAGCACATCCCCATGCTTGCAGGGTCACCCAGCAGAGGTTTTGCTGTGTTATCTGTGCTTTTGCAAAAGAAGAGGTGCACCAAGGAGGGTGGGCTCAGCTGAACCTGGCAGAGCAAAGCATGTGCTCCCAATGGGGGGTTCACTGCTCAGCATGAATCAAGGATCCTGCAAGCATGGAAGCCGTCTAGCAGAGAGAATCACTACGTCATTTCTTTGCCTTCTCTCACTCTATACTAGATCAGTTTAAAGAAACAAATAGACCTTAAAAAATAAAAAATAAAAGAATAAAATATTTTTTCCTCTCCAGCTATTGCATTGCCTGGATTCCTAAGTGCTTTAAAAACAAAACAGATATTGAATACATCTCTCCTCAGCGTATTGACTCTGTAGCATAAAGCATTTCCCACAGGAAATCTGTGAGGCTCAATCACTATGACACAGTCAAGGGAAATTTGGACAGTCGAGGAAAATTCAGAGTGATGTCTGAGAAGCTGGGACAAAAAGGATCAGCCCTTCTTGGGATGAAGAGAAGGTGCCTCAGCTAAGCAGGGCTGGCAGACCAGCTCCCAGATTCTCTTCAGATATGCAATTACAGTTCTCCCTCGGGGTTTTGCTTTTGTGTTGTTGCTTTTTAAAACCCTTCTCCGGAGTCAACAATTTGCCTGAATCGCTTCTTATTCGTTTCATCACCATGACTTCTGAAGGCATCTAATGAGCCACTTGGAAGTTTGCCTGAAAACAAAACAGAATGGAAAAGTGAAAGAAAAAAAGAGAAAAGGAAAAAAAAGAAAAAGAAAATAAGAAGCAAAAGCAACCACCCCGAGATGGCATTAAATCTTTCTCCTGAAACTAACATTTTCAGGATCGCAGCTCAGCTTTGTTTTAACACTCTGCTATCTAGGGATTAATCGGCTTTCTCCTTATTAGGTTAGAGAATCTTGGAGAGCAAAACCCAAACTATGGCAGCCACATTAGGGTGTGTGGGTTTGATGGGCAGTACATAGACTCAGAGCAGTGTCTGAAGTTTAAACTTTGTGAAAAGCAGTTTGTTCTTCCAGGTTTTGTTCACCACAATGCCTTGGCAGTTCTTAAAGCCCTGCAGGTGTGACTGTGCAGTTCACAGTGAGACAAATCTGGAGTCACTCCCGATTTCCAGTAGAAGTCTGAGAGCTCCATCCAGTCTCTTGGTCAGAGGTACACCCATAAGGCTGCAGAGTAAACACAATTAGAGGCCCTATTTAACCTTACTGCCTGACTCCCTCCCGAAAACCACTCCACAAAGATGTGTACTTTTGGTAATTAAAGGAGAAATCAAAGATGTGGAAGACCTATGGAGATGTGGGCGTTCTCTGTGAGGCCGCAGGTGGTCAGATCCATCCGCTGTCTGTGAGGTTGATATGGTCGTTGCTGTCAGCTGAAGAATTTATTTCTTCATTTTAAGAAGAAAAATACTTTTCTTGTTTGGAAGATGACTATGAACACTCCTGTATACAGAACTGTCTTCTAACGGGCCCAGTGGTGCCATGAGCCAGCTTTCCCAAAGGGAGCCTGCGGCCTTCAGCTAGTTTATCCATTCACCTTTGCAAGGATGGTTAATGCAGTGTGACAGAGGCTCCTCTGAATGCTGACAGCCAGGAATGGGCTCTCAGAGCAGCTCAGCCCCCAGCTGCAAATGGCCACCGCTCAGCCACTGCCCTGCATGCAGTCACCAGCATGGTGATGTGTTGGTTAATGGGCTATTTCAGACGCCCAGCCATGCAGTGAAGGGGCAGGGATCACCAGCCTGCTCAGAGCAGCCCATCTCAGGTTTTCACGCCGTCTTGTGCCATCATGGGTTTGTTTTCTTGCTCTGTGCTTTGTTGAAGCCAAATCCTGGGAAGGAAGTGAGTCTTGGCACTGATGGGCAGGTTCACATCACTTCAAAGTACAGGCAAAAATGGCAACAATTTATTTCACTATTTTTATCTCACTGTTTGCCTACGTTTTTCCTTCTGCCCCCATGCACAGAAAGTAAGCTTGTGACTTTTTCTAATAGAGCCACAGGTTCTCCTGTTTTAACAGCAAGACCCAAGGTGCTGCTGGGACACGGCCCTGTGCCCAGCCTGACACACAGGTGGGATTAACCAGGAGTCGGGTTCTCCTCGTCAGCACCGTGTGAGTTTTGTAAGCAGTTCTGCTGTGAGCAGCAACATGCATACCCAGTGAGTCACATAATGGAGCTTCAGTGCTGGAAGGCAAGGAGGACACAGGGAGCAACACCTTTGACATCTTGCCCATACCTCTCTGCTGCTCACTCCAAAACACCATTAGATGTGCAGCTGATGCTTGGAGAGATTTCCAGAGCTCCACGATGCATCAGCACAGTGTGTGAGACAGCCTGTACCTGGAGAGCACATACCTTTCATTCCCTGACAGCACATTCAACTCCAATTCAATGCAATTCCAAACGCCTCTCTGCGGCCACCACTCACCTTTAGGTTTCTCTCCAAATTCAGCTGCCTTGAAGGAGCTCTACAGCATCAAACAGAAATCTGGTTGCAATTAAGAATGTTTCAGGGAATACAGGTTACACTACTGAGAGATGGAATGAGGACAAATGAAAAAATAACATTAATCATGCTTTATGACAGCTCTCTCTCACCTGAAAGTAGTATTGTGGAGAGGGAAACCTTCAAAGCTTTGAGAGTCAAACATAAATAGGAGCTACTAATTCCTTATTCTGATGCTGATATACCAAAGTACCAGATTATTTATGAGTTCTAAATAGCTAATTTTGCTCTAACAGCCTGCTAGAGAAGAAGCTATTTTATTTTCACAGCTGTTTGGAGGAAGATGCACACACTGAACTCAATCTTGGAAGTTTTGTTACTGCTTAACCTTACATTAGAAAGGAGCTTTTTTAGCAAATATTTCTGAAGTGAAAACACAGGTCTGTCCTCTGCATGTTTGAGGCATGACATCCAATAAACAACATGCACTACAGCACAAAGCAACTTCAGCTGCAAGAGGTTGCTCCAATCCAACGAAACTCAGTGCATTGCTGCATTATAAGGTAGGAAAGCACATAGTAATATTCTCTCCACTGAATAAAGATGTACTCCCAGACCCACTGAAGTTCAAAGTGGATGATGAGGTTTTGTGGCCAAGGACCACATGAGAGTTAGTAGGTCTGCTTCCAAGGGGGGAAAAATGTTATAAAGGTCAATAGTGGGCTTGTTTGCCACATTTGGAAAGTAGCAGCCATGTAACAAACTGTCCTGAATAGAAAGAGCTGAATAGCAGGCTCCAGATCCAAGAAACTCAAAGGTTCATAGAGGAAATTCACATATAAATTGAGTTATAGCAACAAACAAACGATAGGAACTAAAGAAGCCAACCATACTGTGGGAGCTCAGCTCACAGATGAGACAAACTTCTATCGATGGATCATAGCAAAAAAAACTCCTCTGCATGCTGGTTAAGCCCCACAGACAGCAGGGATATTGACTGTGAAGTTTAAAAGCAAAGTCTGATTGAGCTCTGCCTTGAGAACGTGGTTAATTATTTTTTTCTCTTCTGTGCAGCGTTACTGGCAATACCTGTGCAATTCTGTGCTTCTGCTGTAAGCTTAATGAAGTAGCAAAAGAATTCTGGCTGTCGGCCCAAAGGTCTTTGGGTATCCAGCAGCACCTCCTGTTAATATAAATAAAGCCTAGATCTGCATAGAATCATGGCTCTCAGACATTTTCTCAGGTAAAAGATAAAATTAAGATAGCCTTATTTCCTTTAGGGCCGTGTTAATTAGGCAAGAACCCTCAGGTATATAAGAACAACCTCAGCTCTGCGAACCACATAGTGAACTCCACTGGTGGTGGAAGCCTCCCATACTCAGTGAGACATGGGTGAGGGGTCAGAGTGGATCCGAAGAAGGTCCTGAGGTCTTGTGGGAGATCCAAACAGACCTGAGCTACGCCAAAGCATCTCAAGATTCACTCATCAGCAGAACCTGAGCTCTTGGAGGGGATTTTCCTGGTGTTTTCATTTAATGTAGCTGAGAGGAGACTCTCAAAAACCTGACCATACAGCTGCGTGGCAGCTACAGTTTCCTGTTTATGCTGAACGTGGAGAAATGGTGACCTAACATCACACAAAGTAGTATGCACTTCAGAGACACTATTAAAATAAATAAGAGCTCACACAGCAATGACACCCTCAATTCCACGCCATGTGAACCTGAACTTCATTCACTTCATTGTGTTAGCATCTGAGAACTTGCAGATACAGAAATCACGACAAACACACGCTGCACTTTCCTTCTTGCACTTTGCTGGCATTGCCTTCACCATAGCTGAGTGCATTCAGCCTTACTTTCACCCACAGCTGCACCAACTTAAGGAAAGAGTGACTTCAAACCCATTTGTTCAGATGCTGGCAAAAGCCCATGCGATATGTTTGTTTTGGTTTCGCTGACACGGACTGGGAATATGCAGCAAAGCAAAATCAAACGTGAGTACGACCTCCTAAGTTGGAATAAAGCTGTCTGCATTGTGAGTGCTTAAGTAAAACTGGTTTGTATTTTTTATCCAACTGTGTTATCCTCACTTCTGCATCTAGAGGCCCTCCTTTTTGTTGGTAAAGCATAAGGTGGGCTGTGGGCTGGTACAATCCTGCTGAGCTGTTCTGAGACAACTGCAGGCCAATGGATGCTTTGGGGAGAAATTCTGATAAGCACACCCCCCCAAAAAAAAGAAACTAACCTTCACTTTCTATTTGAGAGAACAAAATGGTTTATAAACTGTTGGCGAACCTCTAATCTGACACATCCCAACATCCATGAAACCATTAGGAAAAGAGCAGCACGGGGGAGGAAGGCGTTATAAATCATCTAGCAGGAGAACAGCAGACCCCGAGCCCTCCTCGTGCTGTGGGCAAAGCACAGACCCGTTCTTCTGCCCGCTGAGCAGAGCTGCTATTCTTTTAAACTTTCACACAGGCAGTCACTGCTGTCTGTACCACAGCCATCTATTATGGGAGGAGTTGGGCTGCAGGAGAAGGGAGGCAGCGGGAGAAAGAGGGAAGCTGCCAGCACTGGGCTGCAGCTCAGCCAATGCTTGATTGCAGGTATAAACATCACCCGCTGTATCAGCAAAGCTGCAGAGAATCAGCCATAAACCTCCCAGGAGGGGCTGTGCAGGGAAGGCTGACAATGCAACTTCAGGGTCTGCGTGTTACTTGGAGACATCCTGAGCAGCTAAAAATACAGAGCAGACGTTAGGCAGAAAGAGAGAGGGAAATATTTTCCTCTTTCCAGTGCAAAGGAGCTGGGGAGCAGTCAGGGAAAGAAGGTGTTATCAAAAAACACGTGGAATATATAGCTCAGGGAGGTCCTACGTGTGTGTATAAGCAGGTAAGCCACCTGTGCTGCCACCTTGAGCTGTAGGTGCCCTGAACTGACTGCACATGTAGGAAAGGTTGCAGCTGGGGCTACCTCTGATCATCACTGCACTGCTGCCTTTAATAAGTCGTCTCTGCTTGAGCAGATCCAGCACCCAGAAACTGAATTACTGTCATAAATAGAGTTTCCACATTCCTTCTGTGCATGCATCCCAACGTAGGCTATCAACAGACACTTAGCTTTACCATAGGAACTCACAGCATAGGAATATTGGTGTTTTATAAGGTGTGGCAGATGCAAGGGGTGTGCAGTGTTGGGGCTGGAACATATAATCAGGGTGCTAGCTCTTGCTTTATCATTGGTCATTAAGGTTGGAAAAGACCTCAAAGATCATCTAGTCCAACTGTTACTCCATCACCACCATCATGCTGTGTTCCTCCCATGGGCATTTTGCTGAGACCTGCAGTTATAGTGCATTACTGGGCAAAAATTAATCAAAATGGCAGAAGCTTCAAAGTGATTCTGATAACCGTGGCCACATTTTCAAATGCTTACCCTCTCAGGAGGAATCATTCAGAAAAACTGATGGCAATGGAGAGTTCTGCAAGGAGAATGTGCACCTTCCAACAGCTGCGTAAGAAAATAGGGCTCCTCCTAATTTTTCAAGAGATGAGAAGTATTCTGTAATTCAGAAATGAGTGGTACAGTGTTGAATGTTGCTGGTGATGAAGGGGCCAGGGAGATCCCAGCTGGGTCTCAGAGTCCCTTTTGAATCTGCAGCACTCGAGTCGGCATTTTTGGTTTGCCCATAAATGAAGTAAAGCTGATCTGCAGCCACTGAGACAAACCTGGAATCTGAGAGTGCAGGTGAGGAAATGCAAACTGCTAATTCTCAAATGAAAAGCACCTCTTAGGAAAAGCATTCGGGCATTCACTAAAACAAGAATGGCAGAAGTGGGACCTACAGAGTCAAACTGCCTGCAATGCCAGGTGCCCTTCAGCAGAGAATTTCTGGTTCTACCTGATCAAACGGGAGCTGCCTTTTCTAACCTCCCAGCTCTCATGCAGATATCCCAAAGCTCTTCAGTCACTATGGAAACTTGGCTTGGGACACAAAAAAGTTCTTTTCCCACGACCTGAGTGAGGGCTACCCTAATGGCAGTGGGGAGGTGACCCAGGTGGCAATTCATAATCAGAATATGCAAACATCTCAGCACGATGCTGTGAGAATAGTTCTTGACTCCAGCCACTGACCAAATGAAACTATTTAAATTCAGACCGATCTATTTTTAAAGGCTCCAAGATACAGGATGAGCAACAAGGCTGTAAACATAGCCAAGAAAACTGAGTAATTTCCCTGAGTAAAGGTTCGGTAACGCCATAACTCTTGCAGAGAGACAAACTGCAGCCTTGATAAGCAAGGTGCTTATAATGTGGCTCCTATTGCCATTTAGTCCTGGCAATAAGTTCAGGGCAGTTCCAAGTGCCAGGAGGAGTTGCTGCCTCTGCCACCGATGTTAAGTGGCCCTGAATAAAGCACTGAGCCTTCCAGTGTCAGCCCAAGCGATGGGATGACACGCATCCCAGCTTTGCTTAAGGAGTTAGCTCCCTGATGTTTGTAAAATGATTTCAGATCCCTCTGCAGAGGGTGCTGTAAGAGGGCACAGTGATTATTGCAGCCATAGATTTGAACCGTGCGAAAGAAAGCTCCTGCAGGAATGCACTGCTAGGGAACTCAATGCAGCTGTTAATCCTGCAAGGCTCTGATTTGCAGAACTAAGTGCAGGAAGTGCAGAGAGTTGGGCCATGAATAAAAACGACCCTTTACACACACACTGAAGCTTTTCCTACTGTAAAACCGTAGCGCATCACAGACATTTCCAGTACAAAAGGAGCGTTTTGCTCCCAGACGGCCAGCAGGGCACCCCACCAATCTGACAGACTCAGAAGTGGGCAAACGAAGCTGTCATCAAGGAAAAAGCCAGCTTACTGGGGGCAAGGACCTAGAACTGGAAGTGCAGTGAGGTGGGGATGCCTCAGCAGAGGAGGCACAGGTAGCAGCCAGCAGAAAGGAGAGAGGCCTTCGTTTTCAGAGGCAATAAATCTAATGAAGATCCATAGTGACAATCCGAATCTTCATCCATCTTTCCCCTTTTCCTTCCTGCCCGTGTCATTTCCTTGGGGAAGATTTCAGTTCTTGTTCACCTCTGCTGTGATTCCCTTGAAGTCTCAGCTGTTCCAGGGAAAGCAAATAGGGTTTAAAATTAATTATCAATTAAAATGAGGTTAATCAGCGCCAGACTTGTCATCTATTATCCTTGTAAGTGAGACAATCCTGTCCCCCTGCAAAACCCCAACAGGGAACAAGGCCAATAAGACTCAGCAACAAAGCCCGTTCCCTCGTGACCTTTGCTATGTTTAGGAGGAACAGCTAAAATAAGCTCTAATACTCAGCCAGGCCAAAGACTGTCGAGAATAACTGTATTTAACCCTTTCAGTGCACCGTGGATGCAATGTATCTGGACAGCAGAATGTGGGTTTTGTCCTGTACTGCTTGTACTGGTTACAAATGTTCACAGGGACGGACCACCACCTTAGCATGGAAGCAGTTAACTCCTCCAAAGCCCTCAGTGACTCCATCAGAGTATTTCATGCTCCACATTTTTTGATCCTAATGGGATATGCTGGTTTATACAATCCTTTATACAAGCCCTTTGTTTCAAATGCCTTCCGCATTTACTGCCGTGATTCTCCCATTCACATGAACAGAACTGTGCAGGCAGCTTGCTAGGAAACCAGGCCCTGCAGACACCTACCTGCTACTTTACATTGCTGGGGATGCAAGAACTCTCACCTCTACACATGCAGTGTATGAAATGTAACAGGCATATAGCAGACACAGAGCCTTCCCAAGCTCTGACCTGTACGGGTGATTTATCTGCCTTAATACCCAAGAAATCATTTAAGGAACTACTTACTTGTATGGAACTGTCAGTTTCTATATCTGCAGTGTGGGAAAGTATTTAGTAGAGTAAATAATAATTAGTGACACTAAACAGAAGATAGCTATGAATGCAGAATCTGCATTTTGGGGCTCACATTTATACCCATTCACCTGAGGATAGGCACCAACACATGGCAGGATGCTTTGTGTTGTCCCAGGGCTCCTTGAGCATCATCCAGGCCTAATAACTTCCACAAGCACCCAAAGCTTTACTTAGAATTGTAATCCTTGCAACAAACACAGAGAGAGAGACTTCCAGAGGCACAAGTGGGTTAAGAAAACTGAGTTGAAAAGACAACAAGAGTGCTTGGCTCCCCTTCACATGTCAAAATCTCCCAGAATCAGACTTGAACCTTGGACCTTTGCCACGGGATTGGAAGGGAACACTGATTTCTTAGAATCTGGCTGCAGCCTGCTCTTCCTTGCATTCAAAGCCATAGAACAGACAGATACACGTCCCTTCTCTAGCATCTCTTTGGCCTCTGTTTTCAACTGATGCTTCTTTCTTTTGCTCCCATTATGAAGCAGTTCAGCAGTGTGTGTGTGTGCGTGTTCCTGAACCAAACTTCACTCTCAAAATACTTCTTTTTAAAAAAGAAAAACAAACCACAAGAACAATTTGTTCCAATCTGCTTCTGTGAGTTGTTAAGAGGGAAGCTCAGATGCTGCTGCCCTAATGGGCTTCATGCAAAGGGTTTCCTGCCAAGAACTGCCACAGAGCTCGAGCCTTCTCCTTTCCTAAGGCATGCTATGAGTCTTGAAATAAGTGGAGTTGATCTATAGGATCTGGAGGGCAATCATAACAGAGGGTGAAAAAGCAGCAGGCTCCAGGACTGGAAAATCACCCTGCACAAGGTAGACCTGGCCTCTACTTGACATAAACTATACAGAGACCAGAGAGGAGCCTAGTGCCAAGGCATGAAGTCAATTAATGGGATGAGAAAGCAACAGGTTCTCTAGACTCCTCTGGTACAGTGCTTTAATCTTGATATACAGATGGCAAGGCAGCAAAGAAAGGAAATAACCCCCAGCTCTGGGGAGCATGGGCTGGGAGGCAGATGTGCACTCTGGGAGCCCCACTGTGCCTTGGGCTTCTGTCTCCAGTTACTGTCTCAACACAGACATCTGTAAAACACTGCCCTCAGCCTCCCCCTTCTCTCTCACTGCATTACTGGGATATATATTATATAAATATAAACATTTCATTTTTCTTAATCTTCCACTTAGAACATTGCACTGCATTCTTTGCCACAGAGCTTAAGATCCTGGGATGTAGGCAGGGTATTCCTGACATCTCTCATAGGATGCTGGGATGGAAAGGTTTTGGTCATTGGCTTACACACTCAGCCTTATCACTCTTTCTAAACTGGATAAATCGCTGCATGTATTTTAGTCTAGTCAAACTAGATCCTACTCACCAATGTGTGTGCGCGGGTGTAAGATTGATGCTAACAACTGGTCCTGAGCAGAAGCAGGCTGTAACACTTCAGTACCGGCACAATTGCACTTACAGTACAAATTCTATACACGTATCACTCTTTTGCAAGGAAAATTGCGGTCTCCTTCCATCAGTTTTAGATGCAGAAGAAAGCCCAGGGGGCAGGACGGGGCAGAGGGACACCGTGTGCCCGCCCTTGGCCTCCTGGGACTCCCTGCTGGCTGTGGCGAGGTGTGGGATGCCCTCTAGTGATGCAATGCTCGTATATTCAAAATATATATTTACTTAACAATCAGCTTCTGAAGTCTCCGGGCAGAACAGCAGCTTGTGGCCTAAGGAGAGCAAAGCAGATTAGCACAGCAGCAGTAACAGCAGCACAGCCTGAGTCCTGGGGAGGAAGAGGTGCTGGGGCCGTGTCATCTGGCTGCTTTCTGTGCGTGTTTTAGTGGGCAGGAATGGAAGAGCAGAGGAAGTGGGTAAGGTAAGGAGCTGCAGAGAGTATTAGAAGGGGTGAGGAAGCAGCAACCCTTGGCGAGGCACAGGGCCCAACTCCACATCAGCCTCTGGGGAGTGCAATTTCTATTTGTTTACTCTGCCTCTAACAGGCGACGATTCACATGCACTGATTACTGCCGATCAAAGGACTCACCTTATGCTGAAACCCATTTACTAAATCCAAATTTCTTCTTGGCTTTTAGGAATCACATGATAACACATGCCGGACTCAAAGCGTGCAGTCTGGTAGACCTAATTAGAATTGGTTATCTGTCTCTATATGCAGCAGAACATTTCCCTTTCAAGAGGTTTTACAGCATCTTGGAAGAGCCAGGACCGAGGGGACGGAGCGTGCCCTTGTATGACTGGATCAGTTCCATGGCAATTATGTGATTCCACCAGAGGTCACCACCAATCTGTGCCCCACACTCCTGCCAGGACACAGCAGAGCAGCCACTGCCTCCTCCTTGGCACCGGGAGAAGCATCGCAGTGCCAGACATGGAACAGGAGACAGCATCCTGAAAGGAGAGCTTCAGCCAAGCCTCCAGCTGCACAGCCTTCAAAATGCATGAAAAACACACAGCATTAGAAAAGCACTGCGCAAGACAGCTATTGAGGTTCATTTACACACAAACTGGGATTCGGCCAGTTTTAAGATATGACGGCCAAAAGAGGTATGAAAACGCAGATCTGCATCGAAATAAATGCCCGAATCAATCAAAACTGCTTTTTGTTGCTTTAGCTCGAGGTGTAAGTAGACAAGTTCTTGTTGTGGAACCACAGTAAAGAAGCAAATTAAGCATGCCTCCATGCAAGATAGGCAGTAAAGATTTCCCACTAATCTATAAGATCTGAAATCCGCCGAGCAAACTCTCTTACCTCATACAAATAATGGCAAATAACTTGGTGGCATTCATCATTTTCTTTTAAAATGTCAAACAAGAGTGCAAGACTAATAGCCCAGCAAAGCTGCCGCTGCTGTCAGCAACTCATTTAATCAATGTAGATGTTAATTCTAATAATGTCCTGGACTCCATTTAGTTTCAATTACATAATTGTTCTTCTCTCAGTAAAATTATTTGCAAACCTGAGCGGTGCCCAAGTGCTTTGCATGTGCTATTTTCTTCCTCCATCTTGAACCTTTTTCTCTGCTGCTTATGCTTTTGTTTAGCATATAGATTATTTGGCTGGGGTCTAAAAAGCTCAAGCACCATCTGCTCTGATGCTGAGGATCCGGCGGTACATTTAATGTTGAGTAGCCATTTGCCCCAGATTCTTGGTTAGGAGTCTGCCCACAGATAATACTCACAGCACGTTAGTTGCATTGTCACCTTCTCTCCCTCTGACGTTGGTGTATTTCAATGACACTGTGAAACACTGAAATACTGCTACTCTTGACACATCTTCTATTTTTGTTCCTTCAGGTCTGTTTCCTACCATTTATTTAGCTTCCTTACTTTAACAGCCCAAACGATAGTGTAAGCCAATAAAGGAAATTGTTCTAGACCTTCTATAATTAGAGAAAATATTTAGCTGGTATCTTAGCTGTTCTGCTGCTTATATGAAAGCAAATAAAACAGTGTTCTTCATTATCTGAAGCGTAGCAGGCAATTTCTTTCAGAGACAAGTTGTAGGTTGCTGCTAGTGAAATGACGACTCTTCTGCAAGGGTCACTAGCTCTTTTAGGATCCTTCCACCCTCAATGAAATGGATTTTAGAAGAGAAAAATTCAATCGTTTATCTTGCTTGCATCAGTAAAATCATCCGCCAACATAAAAGCACAGACATGCTAACTGCAAGTTGAATGTGGTCAGAATGGATATAGAGCAAGGAAAGAATAAAATAAGCAAAGACAAATGGGAAACTAGCAAATAGTGCTTTAAAAATAGCTCCTGTGGTGATTGCTGGGCTTGAAAACTATTCACTAACAGCCAGAATGTATCTCAACTCTATATCATAGAAGCATAGAATGGTCAGATCACTGAGCTCCAGCCCTGTGCAATGGGCAGGGCTGCCAATCAGCAGCTCAGGCTGCCCAGGATCTTACCCAACCTGGCCCTGAAATGTCCATGGATGGGGCATCCACAGCCTCTCTGGGCAGCCTGTTCCAGCATCTCACCACCCTATGAACAAAGAATTTCTGCTTAACCTCTAATCTAAATCTCCCCTTATAGTTTAGAGCTAGTCCTAGTGACCTGCTAGTCAGGCTGCTGGATTTTTGTGGGTTTTTTAAAATATTGATTCAGTAATTAGAAGTCCAGTTGTAGCAGAGTCAACGGGTTTCCACACTTGCTGCTTTGTTTCTAAAGCCAGAATGAGATCCCTGTCAAAAACACATGTTATTGGAACAGTCATTCTAGATTTCACTTGGACTGGATAATTTATAGCTGTTTTAAGGTTAATAATTTCTCTGTTTTGCTAAGGACCCATACAATTCATATGTGATTCCCAACACACATGAGCCTGAAATTCTGTATAATTGCCCTCGTGGCAGAGTTCATCCTTCTTACCCAGGAACTATAACGAATTTATTATGTGAGTTTTATGTCTGAGCTTGTCAGCACTCAATTAATTATGTCTCAGAGAACTGGCTGGTCTGTCCTGACAAACTACTGCTCTCTGCACTGCTACTCTTATTGAGACAGGGAGCACTTATAGCTTAACATTACAGCGCCAGTAATGCAATGGCACACCAGCTCAGGGCGGTCTGCAGCCTTCCAGTAATTTGCGTTTGGCTAAAGCATATCTTTCCAGAAGGCCTTGTAGTTTACATTCATAGCAAGATTTGAGACCCTGAGATCAAATATGAGGCCACTTTCTTTGAATGATGTTAAATTTTCAGGGGCCGTAACAGCACAGTTGAATGCAGATACTCCATTTTGAAGAATGATTCTGGTTTGTTTCATTTAAACTTTTCAATTATACCTATTCTACCTCACTTTTAGCACAGTTTTGTATTAAATGTAGAGATTGGATCAACCCATCCATTGACCCATCCTTTCCAAATGGCTTGCTTTAAGCCAGACACAGTAAAGCACTCAGCTCAGGGCAGGGGCGTGTAAATTATTGAGCACTAAGCATATTTCTTTCTCTTTTTTTTAATACATATATATTTTTTTCAATATTGAGTAATTTACTTTTGAGTAACATCATGCTACCGCCGCTCTGCCGCTTATGGGCTCCCTTGTTTTCCATTTTGACCAGAAACAGGCTGATTTTTTGCTCTCCGAGAGCTGTCCCCATAACATCACATTCTTCTGTACCCCTCTCTTCTGAGGAAGCACTGAGATTAGGATGGGTTTGGTTGCCATGATTTACTGGGGGAAAAAAAATGAAGGGGGTATTCCACCTTCTTGTCAAAAACCCTACACATGCCACGGACACACAGAAGCAGATGCAAGAATACACACTGTCACATAAACTTCTATACACAGAGCAGCTCTGAAGCTCTGAATAGATCTCACAGCCCAAAAGTGGCACAGAGGACGCATTTCTGGACAGTTTAATATCTATGCCAGTAAAGCCATTGGCTGAGTTGGTCTTTTTAGTGCTCTGTATGCCTTGGAACACACTTTTACTACGTGCAGTAGTGTATCTTTGAAGGCAGCAAAGCTTTTGGATTGGCACAGTTATAGTGCTGGGTGAATTGTAACGTCCTGGAAAATCCCTTTTAAATGCCAGAGTAGCACTTGGAGCACATCCAAGCATTTGCAGCAGCCACAGCAAAACTGCTCTTGGAATTGAGCCTTCATACTATGCAGACACTTAAGACAGTATAGACACCTTCAGGAAAGCTAAGGGCACTTGAAGTCAAACAGCATAAAGCAGGGCAGGAGGCTGGATTAACTGCCATGAGATTCTGTACAGGGGAACAGGGTGCTTGCCTGTCGGGTGAGCAGGAGAGGGAAGGCTGCTCAGCAAGCTCAGCCTTGGGTTCATTAGCAAAGCATGGCAATACGACCTCCTCCCCTGTGCTGGATAGGGATTGCTGGAGGAAGACTTCTGATCCAGGAGAAGTTCCAGCTGTGCGCAGGGACTATCGATCCGAGTGTCCCCAGTGCTAATTGATAATGGGAGCAGGCCTCAATCCACACTGTGCGACTTGTGGTGCTAGTGAGAGCCCTCCCCTCTGGCTGCATCAGCTGGCTGCTGCACGTAGAGCTGCGTCGGTGTCAGGCTGCCAGCTGATAGAAGCTCTTGGATGATCCCCAGCAGCCACGGCCTGAGCAGGGAACCCTACAGCTATGGGTTTGTTTGGGACCTCCCCCAAAATCAGTAAGCCTGTAGCCACGGGTTTCTCCAGATCCCCAAACCAGACCAGGCTGCCTGTAAGCAGCTCATTTTCTCTTAGGTGAGGAACAGTTATAACACTTCAAGCCAAGTCCCTCTGTTACGTTTCCAAAATTGGCTTGTTAGCAGAAATTAAAATTGATCCTATTTCGACCATATACCTGAGTGGTGCAAAGGACTGGCTGAGGGGCTGCAGGCACGGCAAACAGGCTCAGGCTTTGTTTGGAGCAGCTACGTGCTTCAAAGCAATCTTTGTCCCAGGACTGCCTCACCCTTGCTGTTACATGCCGTACATCATTAGCTAACCCAGTGCTTTAAAGCAGCGCTCTGTGGTGTGCTTGGGCAACCGCAGCAGTTTAGCCAGTGTCCCACATGTTACTTCTCACAGGTATTTCTCTGTCTCACTGTTTGAAGAATGATGACTGTAAGAGCGAAGGTTTGGGCTTACAGCAAACAGCGAGCCTGAATTTAGAGGATTAGCAGTGCTGTGATTATTGCAAGGTGAATTTACATATAAAAACACGGGCTCTGGTTTCAGGCTTCTCCTTTATAATCTGATTTCACTTTTATTTCATAAATATTTCATATTTATTTCATTCATATTTCATTCGTATTTCAACTTTGCAAGAAGAGCCAATATTAAAGCGCCTTTATTTTTTCCCCACTATCTGATTTCCAGTGCAGATGCAATGATACTTCAGGTACAAGCCAATCGCTTCCCCAGGGCTCACTTTGTGACCTCAGGTAATTGTTGCAGATTGCTTTCTGCGTTCTCCCACAGCAGCTTGCATTGCTCCTCTGCTGATGTGTGGGATTTCCATTAGACTGGAAATATTTCAGAGTTTGCTTCTCCGAATGGCAGAGATCAGGCATGTCCAGCCCAAGGGCCACGTGGATCACCTCCAGTGGTACAGCTCATGTTCACTGCTGGTGAAAATGCAGAGCTGGTGACAGTGGTGATGACTGTGTTGAAAAGCAGTGCTTTGTAGCTGAGAATTTGCTCTGTTAGTGTTACTGTGCTCTTTTTGTCTTTGCTAGTTTCCATGGAAATAATTAGGAGGCATGATTTTCATAGAATCACCAAGACTGGAAAAGACCTCCAAGATCATCTAGTTTCAAAGCAATGTTCATTGATGCAGCCCTAGACAATTCCTCTGCACTCAATGCAGCCTAGGCAAGCCAACAGGTTGGACACTCATGGCACAGATCTGAGCCCTTCCCATGCTGATATAAGTACCACTCAGGACACCCTGGGTCTCCTGTTATTACCAAAGCACCCAAACTGCTTTCAACCAGAGTGACACAAACTAATGTAAATAAGGAAGAAACAGAGCCTGAAGGGCATTGTTTATAGAATCACAGAATCACAGAATGGCCCAGGTTGGAAGGGACCTCAAGGATCATGAAACTCCAACCCCCTGCCACATGCAGGGCCACCAACCTCCCCATTTAATGCTAGACCAGGCTGCCCAGGGCCCCATCCAACCTGGCTTTGAACACCTCCAGGGATGGACGGGGCATCCACAGCCTCTCTGGGCAGCTGTTCCAGCCCCTCACCACTCTCTCTGTAAAGAACTTCCCCCTGACATCCAACCTCAATCTCCCCTCCCTCAACTTCAAACCATTTCCCCTCCTCCTGCAGTTACCTACCCTTTCAAAGAGCTGATTCCCGTCCCCTCTATAGGCTCCCTTTAGGCACTGAAAGGCTGAAATGAGCTCACCCCGCAGCCTTCTTTTCTCCAGGCTGAACAAGCCCAGCTCTCTCAGCCTGTCTTCACAGGGGAGCTGCTCCAGCCCCCTTTTACACTGTTTAACACTTCCTCACAAGCAGATCACTAGCTGGGAAGCCTTCGCGGTTTGTGATGGTGGTACACAAATAATCTTTTCTAAAACAAATACTTCCATCATCCATGACAAAGTAACCTAAGGAAAATGCTACAGAAAAATATAATAAGCAGAAATTTTTATATAAAATGAAATGAAATATCTGTGCACACTAGAAGATTTCAACGAACTGCCTATAGAACATCCAACAAGTTTGTTTAATGCAGTGTTTTTCTACAATGCCTGCATCTTTTTGAACCAAATATCTGCTCAGTATTTTCTCCTGCTGAAATCCATCAGCATATTACATATAAAATGCTTAGATCACTTTTTCCTGCACATAGCACTCGACATGCAGCCAAATGAAATTTCATCTACTATCACTGTCCCTGTGACTCTCTTATCTTTGCATGACATTGCAAGCTCCATAGCTTTTATCCACAAATCTTGAAAGCTCATGGTCCAATTTTTCCAGGTCATTAATAAACTTAAGACATTAATCTCAACAGCAAACTCAATAAATAATTCCCTTAATACTGCATTTTGTGCAGAAATCATGCCTTAGAACTCCTTTTCCAAATGCTGTAATACAGATGTTTGTGTCAAAACAGTGATGGCTCCAGACCAGGTGCAAATTCATATTGAGTCCTCTTCAGTGTCTGTTGAGATTTTGCCTTCAAGAAATCATCTGAAAATGTCTTTACAAGAAAATGCTGTCCATTGAACTTGAAAAAGTCCTCCAAAAAGAGGAAAGCCCTGAAACATTGTGGTTGTTTTTTTTATCTCACAAGGGAGAATTAGCAGGAAAATTTCTCTGGGAACTTATGTGCATTGAATGGTCAACTGTAGCATTCTTACATCACAGCATTACATCAGAGCATCCTCACGAGCTGTGCTTAGAAACAAGGCGTTTGCCGATGCTCGTGTGACAGCAAAGCTCCCAAGGACTCTTGATGTCTGCTCAGCATTCACTCTGAAACTTCTCCAGGCCCTGAAGTGGACATCTGCTGGGAGGCCAGAAGCAAAGACCTGGCAGGCTGTGGAAGAGACAGCCATCTCCTGGTTTCATGCCAAATACAGCCTGTTGACAAAGTCATTTCATGGCGCCTTGGGTTTTGACTGGAAGCAATCACTTGTGTGGTAACATAAAGAAAATCCTCCAGAGTTCCCCTCCTCTCACCCCAGGTGGATTTTTATGTTCTGACTAGCATATACGAACACAAGATGATTGATGGGAATATTTGTCCCCTGCTGCCTGTTTCATTTGCTGTACACTTGGGAAGCAGAGTATAACGTGAGTCAAAAAGCCACCTCTGTGGAGGTGTCTGACTTCCCAAATCCTTCCTCAGACTTCCCCATCCATCCCTGAGCTCCCTCAGCCAGCACATGGAGGCAGTCAGGCAGTTCAGCACACAACCAGGACATCACCAAGCTGTTCCGTGCAGCAGCCCGACCCACCGATGGCAGAGGTTGGCCGAATGCAGACAATACAGCACTTCTCTTTCTTCACGTGTCCAGGAAAGAAATTCCCACTGGGAAACCTGATCCCAGGAAGACACTCAACTCCTATGGCCAAAAACTCAACTTAATTCTCTTACATTCCATCATCCTAAACAGCCGGTGCTGCAGAGCTGTATCTAAGGTAGAGGTTTTGCTGATGCACAGTTAACCACCTCAGCAAGGGGACGGTGTTAGAACTTATTCCAAAAACAAACAAACAAACAAACAAACAAACATGCAACTGAGAGATGTGCTCCTGTTTGCTGGCAGCTGACCTCCAGCTGCCCCAGATGGAACAGCTTCATTTGGGTGCATTCCTTCTCTCTGAAAATCATCTCCTGACTGTGGCTCTGCAATCCAAAAGCTCCATTTGTGACTCAATCTGGCGTTAGGAATTACAGCATTTATTGCATCTCATTCTACATTTAAGACTTGTGGTAGTGTAAGGAAGGGGGTGATACCTGTTGGAAGGTCAAAGAGCCATAAAAGAGCTCATGCAATAAAATCGGTTGTCTGTGCCAGTCTTGAACTGTACAGCTCTGGGGAAAAGCAAGTCCCCAGGAGGGGAGCACAGCAAGGAGGGAGCACAGCAAGGCAAGCACACTGCATAGCCCCTCAGAGGCCTCCCATCTGGAACAGCACGGGTAGGAGGAACGGCTCGCATTGTTGGCAGCCCATTGCTAGCAGTAGCCTGCCATCTGCTGATCGACACAGCTGTGTTTATAGCCTTCAAGGTAAAGCGGCCATCCATCTTTTCTCCCAGCCCTCTCTGATTTCAGCGTGTGCTGGTACATGAGAATATGCAACGTGGAGTCTGCTCATCTCTGCTACAGGCAGCAGCAGCCCGAGCCAAAACCGCAGGATATCAAAGTGCAGCTGACCATTACATTAAGATGCTTGGATCTTTGTCAAAAAGCCATTCCCGATGCTCACAGCTTTGAACCACGACTTCAAAAAGAAAATGGGGGGGGGGAAGAAAAAAATAATAATTACTGCTTGCCCTAAACTAGCTTCCTGCAACCAGCAGCAAGTGGCCCTTGATGCAGAGCAGCAGGCTGTTCCATCGCCCAGCACAGTTAACCCCTTCCTCCTGTGCAGGCATCCCCACATCTGCAGCGTGCAAAGCCCTTTCCCTGCTCAGAGCAAACAGTCTTGCTCTTGTTTTTCCCATGCATGAGTACTGCCAGAGCATGTGGTAATGCCATTCACTGCGTGGGGCCAGCTGTACAATGCCATTATGCAAATGACAATGCTGATAATTAAAAGTGTTTATCAAGTAACCACAGAGGAGCAGGAGCCTCCTTTACAACCAAGCAACACTCTTCATCACTGTGAGACTGTACAGGTGTATGGGAACTGTTGAATCATGGCCTGAAGCACTGATGGAGCACCTGGGGAAAGGACCCGGTCAGCCCTGGGAGCACAGGTGAAGGCAGTTCAGCTGTGTGATGGGAAGGGATGGAGCCTGGCTGCACCTCTCTTAGACCTCATTGAAGGGCTGGCTGCCCTGGGGAAGGATCTCTGGTTGGAGATCCCTCCTTGGTGGATTTTTTTCTGCAAGCCTAGATCTTCAGAGATAGGTGAGCACTTTCCTTTTTTTCCTGTGTTACACCTTTCCTTCATGCTCATCCCTTTGTTGTGACACCTCCTGTATCACCATTCCTCTATGTTGATCTTTTTGATTGTTACACCTTTTCTTCTTCTTATAATCCTTAGCAGTCATCCAAGACAAAATAATGCCATATCTAGAAGTATTTCTCTAGGAGACAATCAACTTTCATAGGCTGGTGACAATATCAGGGGTGTGATAATTGCAGGGATTTGGGCATTAATATCAGGAAACAAACTTTAGAAATACAGCTGATTTTGCCCGCCTTTTCTAAAGGGGTTCACTTTTAAAAGGAAAGAATTTCAGCCAAAAAAAAAAGCAGAAGTGTGCCTGGTGCTCATAGAGGTCAGATGCAGGAAAGAAGTTTCAATGGGACCTATTGTAGTACTCATGTTTTCTCAGAGCTCTTCAAAGGGAGAAAAAAATGATAAATCATGTTGGCTTTTGAGTGCCCACCAGTCATGTGAAGTTAGAAAGGAAGGAAGAACAGAACGAAGTCCTAACTGAAATCTGAAGCTGGCTTTCATGTAGGGATATGGAATTACAGATTTGTCACCCGCAGTGGTTTTCTGTAACTGGATTTTAAGGGCAAACATATGGAATTTATCCAGGAGGGAAAACAAAAATGGGAGTGAGTTCAGAAACATGAGAAGAAAGAAAGCAAAGCAGGACAACAAGCAGACAACTCCGAAGAGGGAGGAACCAGCTGGGGATTCTGGTGAACTCGCATCCCGCTCCATAGGGCTGATGGAGCCTGAGCACGACAGCACTCATTTCTGGGTGTGACTCTACCTTACCCCTCAGGAACCAGCCACCTCTGCAAGGAGAAGGTGTTTTATTTTATAAAGCTAGGAATAACTGATTCCCACTTCTTTTCATTATGGGTTCTAGCTGGGATTTAACCAGCTGTTTCCTGGGGAATAAAACCTTAGCCTACAGAACCACTGCCAAGTGCACCAAAGCTGTCAGTGTGAAACCTATTACACGTTCCTTGGGCTGTTAAATGCTGGCACTTCTGAGGCTGATCAAATTGATTTCCTCAAAGAAGTGTCAAAATCAATTAACAATTTGCCAAAATCCAAAGAAATTTAGTAATGCTTTCAGTGTCCTGGATAAGACTCTTAAAAATAATAATAATAATAAATTGTGGTCAATATTTGTGTGTTGTTTGAAATATGAAGGATAAAGAATTGGGTTTTTTATTGTAATGATGTTTTTGTATTTCTATCTTACTGCAAATAGATTCAGTGCTTCCTATAATGACAGTGGGGTTTTCTAGGAGGTCAGACCAGCAACAATATCAGCACAACAGACAGTGGATGAGCAGCCAGATTTAGAGGGGAAATCAGACAAAGGTCCCCTCATCTCCAAACAGATGAGATTATTCAATACAGCTCCCCAGTCCTGGAGTGGTTACAGAGGACCAAAACTCTCTGTAAGAAGTTAGGAAACATTCAGAATGGCTGTATGACATACAGAGCAAATGGTGGATGGTTTTCCCCATTGGATCTCAGGCAACCCTGAGCTGTTTTGTGGCTCCTGGTTTCATAGGGGCTCAGTGTTCCGCTGGGTAATAGGGAACCTAGGACTCCTCGAATGTAAGCAAGGCAGGGGAACAAACAGATTTATTTACATCTATAAAGATCCTTGACCAGTGCTGACAGTTGTTGTCACCCCTGTTATTTTTCCTCCCCATTAGAAAACAGGATCCTGTGTGAGTAAGGTACTCAGATTTATTGAATAATGGCGGGGTGGGGAGGTGAAGAGAGACAGAACGTCACAGCCACTTGCTGCTGCTAAAATGCTTCTTGTTGGCAGCTTCATTTGGAGGAAAAATACAATATCCACTAAAAGTGATTTATTGCAATGACACATCTCAATGCAGAACTCAGCAAGAGGCACTTAATACACACACAGAAATGAGAATGGGAGGCAGTTGTGGGGGGGGGGGAATAAAAAAAAAAAAAAAGCATGCTTTTCTGATCCCTTTGGAAATGACTGTCCTCTTCTCCACTCCCCACAGAAAGGGCAGCTTTCTTGTCAGCCCCCAGCCCAATCCCCTCCCAGGTGTTATCCATCCATCTGAAAATTCTTTGCAGAAAAGACAACTTATTCGTCTGTTTGCTATTTGGAGCGAGCTTAAGTTCTGTATGCCATTAGAAATTTAAGGAAAGGTGTGAAATAGTCTGCCTTAAATCAAAACTGATTTGTTTTTTCATTCTGTCAAAAAGTCATTTTATTGTAAAAATAATAATATATTTATATATATATATATAGAGAGAGAGAGAGAGAGAGAGAGAGAGAGAGAGAGAAAGTTGTTGAGACATCTTCACATAGGAGAATCCCATCAGTAAGTACTTACGAACTTCTGGTTGACCCAGTAGTTGTTGCGATAACAATAACAGAAGTGTGGGATGCCTGTTCTAAAGCACAAGCCTTCCTGCCTGTGTAGCAGCCAGTTTTCACAAGGAGCCGTGGATGCAGCTTGAAGGGTCCTGGTGGCACACGGCAGGTGCACATCCACAGCCCTGTGTGCTCCTCCATGCAGCATCTTCTGGTCACATACATCTGCTCATACTGCTCCAACCTCAAGGGTGAGACATGAGAATCATGGAATCATAGGCTTGGGAAGGGACCTCTGGAGATCATTTAGTCCAACCCCACTGCTAAAGCAGGTCCCTACTGCAGGTTGAGCAGGAAAACAACCAGGTGGGTCTTGGATATCTCCAGAGGAGGAGATTCTGCCACCTCTGGGAAGCTTTTCTGGGGCTGTGTCACTCTCAAAGTCTAGAAGTCTTTCTCACATTCAGATGAAACTTCCCCTGTTCCAGTTTGTGCCCATTGCCCCTTGTCCTGTCACTGGGCACCACAAAAAGAGCCCTGGCCCCATCCTCTTAACATCACCCCTGAGATATTAACAGGCACTGATAAGGTACCCTCTCAGCCTTCTCTTCTCCAGGCTGAACAGCCCCGTGGCTGAGAGCTCTTTCCACATCAGGGAGATACTCCATGCCTCTCAGCATCTTTATGGTCCTCCACTGGGCTCTTTCTGGGAGATCCCTGCTGTTTTTCAACTGGGAAGCCCAGAACTGTACACAGTGCTGCAGGTGTGGCCTCCCAGAGCAGAGGTGAAGAAAACCTCCCTTGACCTGCTGGCAATGTGCTCATTGACACCATCGGCCTTCTTGGTCCCTAGGGCACACCGCTGTCCACCAGGATGCTCAGGTCCTTCTCTGCAGAGCTTTTTTCCAGCAGCTCAGCCCCTAACCTGTACTGATGTACAAGTGTAGGACTCTGTGCTTTCCTTGAACCTCGTGTTCCTCTCCACCCAACTCTCAGCCTGTCCAGGTCTGGCTGAAGGCAGCACAGCCTTCTGGTGTGTCAGCTACTCCTCCCAGCTTTGCATCATCAGCAAACTGGCTGAGGGTGCACTCCGTCCCTTCATCCAGGTCACTGATGAAGAACTTGTAACTCTTCCTTTTCTCAGCATGTAACACCTGTGCAACAATTCTCCGTGTTACATTTCAGGCTCACCAAAGAGGTGAGATGAAAATATACCCACAGCTCCTTTCCCCTTTGTGAAAGAAGTCCTTAAGACATTTTTCAGCACAGGGTGGGAATTGGACAGGTGGCAGCTCCATTTTTACTGTCGATGTTATCTAGGAGGATGGAAGCCACAACACACAGGTGCAGCACTTAAAAGCTCGGTGTCTGCCAGCAATGACATTCACTCACATCCAACTGCCTGTTAAGGAAGGGCTCCATTTGCTCACCTGCAGCACAGTCCTTACAAGAAGGCTCAGTCCTGTGCCCCAAGCTAAATCCTACAAAGGGAGAGAGTTTTATTTGGCATCTGCTGCTATGGGTATTGGTGCATCTTGCTTTTAAATCAGTTCAGGTGTGGCTTAAACACTAGAAATAAGGGAAGATGTAGAATTTTAGAAAGCCTGAGGATGTTTCCTTTCAGAGGTCAAATTTACTCATGCCATATCGAACAGCATCTCCTTAATAAATAGCTAAATAAATAAATAGATTCCCCTCAATAGGCACAAACCGCTACTGATTGTATTGGGATAACCCTGCAGTAATTCCACGGCCTTAAAAGTTCTCAGTTCAAATCCCCAAGAAGAGACAGAATTAATGCAGCTTGCTTCCAGAATTTTAGTTCTGTCAAGAAAGCTGGGGAAAGAACTGAAACAGCAGCAAATCTATGCAGTGAGCACTGTCTTTGTCTACTGAATCACCAGAGTACCCCAGCAGAAAACAACAGAGCCAGCAATAAACAATCACAGGGCAGCCGTTCGTGGGAATTAAGCAAAATAAAGCACATGCATTAAACAAGATCAGTGAAGTGTTGGAAGAAGCTGCCATTTGAGTACTGCATGTGCTTACATGGGAAATGCTTTTAATGCTGTAATCTACATTTGTTTCTTTAAATAAATCATAAATGACCAGTTATAAAATAAATGCTGATAAAGACCTTAATGGCAGGCAGTTGGGAATGACTGCAGTTGTGTCTTTTGCTGCCTAGTACACGAAGTATCCAAAAAAAAAGAAAATGCCTAACAGATGCAAAACCAAACTAACTAACAAACGATTCAACAGCTCCCCGGCTGGGTTGTGCCTGCCAGATCTCTGCCTGGAGAGGACTTTTATGTCTGTGTAATAAACCCTCAAAATTATAGACTTGCAAAGGAAACAGCTGCTTAACCATCACGGCAACGACTGCGGTCAGATCGCAGAGCACCCAGCCTTGAGGCCATGCCTTGTGCAACACCAGGTAGTGCAAGGATGGAACTGAGGGAGGAGCTGACTGAAGGCTGCTGTAGCTGACAGCCGTGCTGCAGGGTGAGGAGCAGCACAAAGCAGTGCGTTGGGCTCGCTGGCTCACCTCAAATCCACAGTGAGACACTGCTGTAGGCTCCAAAAGCAGAGGGGTGCCCTCTAATGCCTGCAGTATTAAAGCAGAAATGATCGTACTGCAATCATCTCACGTACAACACTCCTCCAATTCCCTTCTGCTCACATGACCCTGTGGATGGAGGTTGAGATTCCCATCACCACAGCTGCAGCCCCATGTGATGGAGACACCAAACTCAAACGGGACTCTGGCTCACACAGAAATCATCATTATGACATGAGAAATAAAAATCATCAACTAATCATTCAGCAGCTGACACAGGACAGCAATGTCTGATAGTGTCTGCTCTGTAATTTCATACTGGCATGACCGTTTTTGGCTTAGTGATCTGCAGCATTAAATGTACAGCTCTACCTAACTAGGAGTGCATTCACAGTGCACAGAAAATACTAATGTGTAAACTGCTCATCCCAGCTACAGCAGCAGCACTCAGGACATAAAAAGTTGCTCCAGTACTTAAATGCACAATAGGATGTTGTTAAATGTCTCATCAGCCAACCGCATCTTTGAGGGAAAGCGGAGGCTGATATGATGCTAAATAGTTCCTCTATGAATGGAGTTAAGCACTGCTTGCAAGAGACCAGGACAGCAGTATCTGAGGAAGCAGCTTACAGATCAGAGACAAGTGACGAGGCTGATCTCTGCAACTGCAATTAGCAGTCTCTCCTTCAGTCTCTCTGGCTCAGTTCTAAGAAGGGTCACGTTTTCCTCCTGCTGATGAAGGTTGATGAGCAGTCAGGTGGGGAGAGGCTCTGGGGACGGTATGACGCTTTAATTAAATCACTTCTGCCAGCTAAGTGATGACACTTTGATTTATAGCACAGCTCATTCAAGCAGACACTGGCATTTCCTGGGCACTGAGATGAGGAAAAGCCAAGCTGGGCAGCAGGTGGGAGAAGAGAGAGATGTGCACATAAAGGGAAAAGAACAATCCGTGCAGCAAACACCTGCAGCCGACAGAGACTATGTTCAAAACAGAGCACCTGCAGGACCAGTAGAAATGGCCATGAAGTGTGAACTGAACATTATTTAATTCGCCTTTCCTACACAGATCCTGCTTCATTTTGTCTGTGCCCATACCAAAGGCTGGTTTAAGATAGAGACTTTTAAAAATCTCTCCAACTAAACATATATATTATTTCATAAGGCATATTTCAACCTACTAATTCAAAGAGTTTGCTACCATTGACATGAGTCGGTGTTATTTCCAGGCGCAACAGCCACAACAATAGAGAGGTTCAGAGTCTCCTCAAGGCAGAGCAGGACAGCAACCCAACCACCAGCAATGGGTACCCAAGTCCTCGTGCTCCATCTCCTGTCAACACTGATGTCTCTTAAACACCATGTTTCAATTCCTTCCCTCTGCCAAAGGGCGATCATGTTATTTCACCAACCTTTGTAAAGGGTTACCTTGATCCAACTTTATCTATTTTGCTTAGGAGTTTGACATTTGAAAAGGCTAACTTGGGCAGCCCTCCTACTGGAGAGCATCTCTGTTGGTGACATGGCTACGTCCTCGTCCTTGGGAGCTCTCTGCTACAAATCACAAACCTATACAAGGGAGGAAATGCTCCTGGAATTCAGAATAGGTCAGAACATCCCTACGACGTTTCAGTCCTTCTTCAGATTTAACCATGCTTTGATATTTCTTGGATAGCTTTTTTTTTTTATTTGAGAGCCTAAAGCAAGCATCTGAAAGCATTCTAAGGTCTACCACACAAGCCAGAGGCATTTTTTAGCACGACATATCTTTATACTTACAGAAACAAATGAGTTTGTCTGCTCTCAGCATTGTCTGGAGTGAACAACATCTTTATTTTCTGATAAAAGCTCTTTAGAAAGGATGCAAATTTTCTGCAAGAAGCATTTTGGTCATCTTAAACTAATCCAGCTCACAGTACTTTGATGCATGAGAAGGGAACCATTTAAGGAAAACATGAAATAGTAACACAGGTAGTACCTTCCCCATTAACCTGTGCTGTGGCCTCAGACAGCACAGAACCATGTCACAGCAGCTGTGTGTAGGAGGATTTGATGCAAAGAGAATCCTTTTTCTCCAATCTTTCACTAGAACAGACGAACAAACCAAAACTAAAAGCAAACAAGCCAACAAGAGACCAAAAAGCCAAACCATCTCCACCAAAATGTCTTCCTTTACAGCAGCCAGTAGTGGCATGGCTGCTCTTACGGTAAATCTAAACTCTGATCAGAAAAGAGACCTCACAAACCTCTTCACTCAGCGCAAGCACCATGCAGTTTGTCACATCTCATTAGCTTTTGCTTATCTAGATACATTTCTCCTTTCAGCTTGAAGCCTCGCTGTGTTTTTTGTAAGCAATTCCCACCTCTCCCTCAGTGCTACACCTCATTTATAGGTGCAAGTACTGTAAACATGTGGTAATAACTTCAGCTTTCCTAGCATGCCCCATAGCATCCCCAAGAGCTTTAGTGCTAATTTACTGCGGGAGCCAGATAGAAGAAACCTTTCCCAGACACAGCATTGACACTGAACCTTCAGTCATAAAGCAATTGTGTAGCAGACCAGTGTTTGACCAATATCGTTTGTCCTCACTAATGCTGGATAATGTATTTGGATTCTTTTGCATCGTCTGCACTTAGTAACAAAATACTTTACTTAACACATGGTAGGTAGTGAGGTAGGGGTGAGAAAAAAGCACAGATCCACGCGCATCTCCTTTTCATCATTAGAATAAATTTCCAGTGAGGTGAGCAAAGGTTTAGCTGCACGACTCTCATTAATGTTAACTTTATTTCAGTAATGAGGTGAAAGTACAACCGCGGGAGCTGATATAATCACAGTGATGAGACAAAAAGTGTGCTGCAGTAAACACGGCTGAAGGAGATGACATTGACAGGAGCAACGGGTTGCACTGAGGATAGAAGCTCAGGCAACAGCAGCAAAAAATGCAGCAAGGGTAAAAACCTTCCCTTTGGGCACAGGAGTAAAAGCTGACAGCTGACAGGAGCAGTGCCACCGGTGGGAACGAGGGCTGCCACTGGTCAAAGGATGGTCCTTCATAGCGCTCAGCATGCCAGCACTCAGCTCTGCTAGCTCTCAGCACAAACTGGAGATGAAAGGGGCTGACAGCATTGCACCCTCAACAGCCCTTCTGGAAAGATGAGCAGGATCGCAGTATTGCACGCTGAGATAAAACAGCAAGTGTGGAAAATCAAAAGCTACTGGTGGCAGCCCAGAAGACAGTCCTATTGCACCAACAGTCCTTGCGCCATGAGAAGCGTGAGAGCCATCGTGCCATACTGCTGTTACTTCAGCTAATAGCATGAGGCTGGGCAGAAATTTCTAGTAATTAGCTGACCTATTGGTGCCCATCTTTCCCTGTACAGAACAATACAGGCACAGCTATTTGGGGAAACTGGCAGGAAGGAAAAGTGGGAGGACGGTAAGTGGGGCACCTCTGCAGAAATAAGATGTCATTACAGTGTATGCTACAAAACCAGAATATGAGGATTGCTAGTTGTGTGTGAAATAACACACTGCAATATGAAAACTAGTGGCTATAAAACGTGTCATCACCCACATCCAAGTACTGTTAGTAGAGAAGGAGGAAACATCTGCTCAGTACCGCTGCAAGCATCTCCGTGTAACTTCTCCCAGATGCCATGAATAGGTCGACTGGGTCTTGTTTTGCCCATTTTTGCCTGAAATCCTGTGATGCAGCGCAAGCTGCTCACATGGAACCCATGGTTTTAACCTTATAGCTACTCACACAATGTATTTGCAGTGACGTGCACAAGATGCGCCCTTTTCACTTGATTTTAGTGTCTTCCTGACCCTCTGAAGGCTGGTGCAGAATTGCTCTGGAGCTGCCGAGGCTCGGCACTGAAGCTGCCCAGTACAGCCTCACCACTTCCAGCACTGAGGCAACATGTCCTTGTTTTTGCCATCCCGCTCTGATGCATGGCCTGGCACTGCGATGGCAGACATCCAGCCACGGCAAGGAGAGCCCTGATCAATACGTCTCTGTTGTGCAGACCTGAATTAACTACACCTCACTTTCCCTTGACAGAGACACAGATCACAGGCAGCCGCAGCTTCCACTATGAGAAACACAAATTCTGGAAGCATATTCATCACCTGGTTGTTAGCAGCAACAGAGCGCGCAGGCCTCACCCTGCCTGGCCTACCTGCAAAACCGACATCTCTGATGGAGCGACTGCCAGCCACTCACCTTCCCACTCTAACCTTGATGCAGCAGGGCCATGACAACTGCATACAGTGTCGCAACACGCAGTGTTTCACTGAGCCTCACAGATAGATGCCTTAATTTGTTTTCATGGCCTGTTTCGTGGCAGTGTTTCCACTGCAAATCCTGGTTTAAGGACAAAATATATCAGCTTTCCTATGGAAACTAGCCAAGGAGAAGCCCAAGGAGGTCCAAAGCTCTCTGTCTGTACCCAGCTTACAGCACTTGTGGCATTCCAAACAATTCCACCAGCTCCCACTGTGTGTTGCAGGACTCAGGATTTCCTAACAATTACAGTTCCTTAATAGATCCCCCATAGCTATTACTTGTATTGCTGCCTCCCCCCAAAAAAGCCAAACCCAAAACCACAAAGGACTTTCTATTTGCTGCACAGAAAAAAATCATGCTCCTACAGGGCGCAGTTGGACTTTTATTGCATTCACACTGCAGATAACAGAGCTTTCCTTGTTGCCAACTCACGAGCCTCATTTGTTGCAGTAAGGCAGACACACAGAAACCTCAGCTCTCACACAGGAAAGGAAAAATGAGACCTCTACAGTTGTAAAGGGGAACTTAAAGCACTGGGACTTCAGTACTCACCTCCAGACAACAAACAAGCACAGCCTCTCACTTATTTTTAAGCTCATCGTGGTGTGAGAAGTGGACCTCTCTTGCAACCACTGAACGTTTGGGTTTAACACTGTGCTTGTCTTTGTGCATCATAGAATCATATCACAGAATGATAGAATGGCCAGGGTTGAAAAGGCCCACAGTGCTCATCCATTCCAACCCCCTGCTGTGTGCAGGTCGCCAACCAGCAGCCCAGGCTGCCCAGAGCCACATCCAGCCTGGCCTTGAGTGCCTCCAGGGAGGCATCACTGATTCATCTCACTTCCAACTGCAAATCTTTCACCAACAGGAATATACATGATGCAGACAGAGCCCAGCTTGAACTTACAATCAGGACAGAAAAAAGTTGTCCCAAGTGCCAGGCTTGTATTTATTTCTGTGGCATTACTCTTCAGCACAGGGCTATGCTTCCATACAGCAGGAAGGAGGTCCACGAGTGCAGCTCATCTGGGTTCATTCTGACATAAGTGATGCTGCTGCCATTTTTGGCCCATTAAACCACATACAAACCCATACATCAGAGATGTATTTGCACAGTGGAACCCAGATTTAAGTTCCTTGGGGAAGCATGGGAGAAACAGCAACGCTCCTGCTCTGCTTCCCACCCCACATGACAGCATGGGAGAGCCCTGCTTTTCTCTCCCAGAACTGTGGTTAGGTGTCGAGGTGCCCTTTAACACATACTGCAACCGTGATGCCCTGGCATTTTGCATAAATACTCAAAGCAAAGGCAGGCTGAGAAAACTGGGAGCAACAGTTAGCACCTGATCAAAGTGGGGTGAGGAGAAATTGAAAAGGAGGGATCAAAACAGAGATACTCTCTTGCCTCAAAAGCAGGGATTGTACTGCAATACCTTTGCTTACTAGGAAAAGGAGCAGTTCCTCTAGGAGTGAAGATTCCTGCTGTTCTGTTTCAGCCTTCAGTGAGATGGACCCAAAGCAAAGCAGGGGGAGGGAAAGAAGATGTAAGGGCCTGAGGGAAAAAAAAAATCAAGAGGAACCAGAGCAGGAAAATGAAAGTGGCAGTGAGACAAAGAGCAGAAGGAGAGCTCTTGGTGGAGCAGGTGGAAAAGGGAGGAAGAAAGCAGGTGTGTGAGGGGACGGTTTGATGTCCCTGTTCCTTACATCTTAGAATATGGGACTCTTGTTTTAACCAAAACACCACAGCAGGCAGTCAGACCAAGGAAGCCTCCAAGTAAGCAAATCTCCTGCTGAGATAAAGCAGCACATCGGTGTTGACGTCAGTCGGAGCGCTGTTGATTCTCATCTCCACGAGACCTCCAGCAGCTGGGACTGATGGGCACGCTGCCCCACCAGTGTCACAAAGCTAATGGATGCACAAGCCTACAGCCTCGGATGTCACATTGGCTCTAAGTCAGGTGCTCAGCCTATCTTCATCCACTTCTCCCAACAGCATCACTTCCTACACACATGGAAGACAGCATTACTCTTTCCAATCCTTAAAGGGAGCTTAAAGCAAGAGGCAAATCAACTTTTTACACAGGTAGGTAGTGATAGGACAAGGGGGAATGGTTTAAAACTTAAAGAGGGGAGATGTAGATTAGATGTCAGGGAAATGTTCCACTGAGAGGGCAGTGAGGCACTGGCCCAGGCTGCCCACAGAGCTGTGGGTGCCCCATCCTGGAGGTGCCCAAGGCCATGGATGGGACCCTGGGCAGCCTGAGCTGGTGCCTGGTATAGTCTTAGGCAGCCCTGCCCTGGCAGCAGCTGGAAATAGGTGATAGTTGAAGTTCCTTCCAACTCAAGCCATTCTACTCATACCAAAAGACACATGAGACGCTTCATGTGAAGCCATGATTAGAAGCAATCCAAACTACCTGAGTGGAGTTGTCTTCTGGCTCCAAGGAACTTAAACAGATTCTGTGCAGGGCAGGAACAGCACATAAATAGTTGGCATCTGATCTGCATTCACCTTGACTCCCACTTTGTAGGTGCATCCAGGGAGACAGAGAACAGACTGGATAAACGTGAGCTGCATTTTATTGGAAGCTTTGTTAAACTGACAAGAAATCATTTGCCATCCCTGAGTTCAACCATTAATAACAGGAACAGATTAACTGTAATCTCGCCCATGGAAAACTAAAGGTGAACCAACACCTGCCTCCAGTTCTTTTGCAGCTATAATATGTATTCTATTCTCCTAACTGAAATACACAGTAGAAGGGTTCTACAAGACAAGCTTCTCAGCTGGAATAATTTTTTAGTTTTCTCTGTTCTGTGACTTTGTGTTACACTGAAGGTGTGTATGGGAGCTGCTGAGTCCTGGCCTGAAGCACTGATGGAGCACCTGGGGAAAGGACCCGGTCAGCCCTGGGAGCACAGGTGAAGGCAGTTCAGCTGTGTGATGGGAAGGGATGGAGCCTGGCTGCACCTCTCTTAGGCCTCATTGAAGGGCTGACTGCCCCTAGGGAAGGATCTCTTTCTGGTGATCCCTCTTTGGTGAAGCTTTGCCCTACAAGCCTAGAATCTTCTGATGCAGGTGAGCAATCTTCTTCCCTACTTTTATAGCACCTTTCTATTGTGCCAATCTGTCTGTCATTACACCTCTGGTGAAACACCTTTTCCCATACTGACCCATCCAATTGCTACAAGGTGAAGCAGCAGGTCACAGCAACAAACCTACTTCAGTCTGAAGGCATTCTGAGAATTCTGGACTAAGACCTGTACTTCTAAACTACTAAGAACAATGATTTATTAAGGAAAATCTCCTGTAACCTGATTGCCTCCAAAACAGAAATCATCATGTAGTTAACACTCATGTTGTCGCAAGTTAGATTTCTTTGAAAATATTAGTTAGAATTGTCTTTTTAATCAGATATTGATCAAAAAATGAACAACTGTGTACTCTCACATCACTCCTCACAGGTTCTGAAGTTGGCATTTTTCCCTATTTTGTATGTAGTTGTTTGCACCAGGCTGTAAAACAAGGTAGAGGACTCTAATTAAAGCACCAATAACTTGCTGTACACCATTTCTGTTGAACTTGCTGAGTTAGAGAATTCTTTTTGTTTCCTCCCCCACCTCTTCTAGACGAGAATAACTAAAGAACAAATACCACGTTATGGAGCTGAGCTGAAGGAACCAGTCTGTTTGCAGTTTAAGTGACTAGCACAAGACAGAACAAATCCTAAAGCTCAAGCTTGTCCAGCAAAATGATGAGGACAGTCAGAAAAGCATTTGCTTTTTGAAAGCATGTCAGAAGTAAGACTGGTGTTGAGGATTTGCTTTATATTCAGAACTGACAATCCACTAATCCTCTCTTAGTTTGCCTGAAATTCCTCGGAGTGATTAGAGCCCCGGCACTGAGAGGAGCTCAAGTGACAAACTGCAACTATGAGTGAGATTGCAAACGTAGAAACTGTGACCCCCAACTCATCAGAAGTTTTGTACAGGCCTCAAACCAGAACTCCAGTCCACCACGGTAAGAATTCTTCACCCAGTTCTCCTACCACCACCTTAATGGAGCAGCACAGCACGTGGTTCCAAGACCAAAGACTCAAGTTCAGCTGAAGCAGCTGTACTGATTACTGCTTCACCCTTGTGCCATAGGTTTCTCTTTCCAAACTGGGATAGCCAAACATGATACCTGCTCCTCATTCGATGCGAGCTGCTGCCGTTTCTCACTGGTATTAATATTATTATAAATGAGAGAAATCAAGTTCTGTTGTAGATCAAGGGAAGACACGAGAAGAACCAGTATTTTGGAACACAGATACACTTTTAATGATTTAACACTGTACAGACAATTTGAACAGTCTAACAACCAGGGAAGGAAGATGCACTCTGCCACAGTGAATGGGCAGTGGCTGTAACACACTGCTGAACATCCCTCTGAGAGGGAGCAGCAACTCCCACTAAAGCCATCCACATTAAGTTGGTTCTTGTGGCTTCTCACAGTTACTCCTTCAAGGCAGAGAGATCGCCAGCGGAAGAATAAATACCAAGCTGGAAAAGAAATCCAGGGTAAGCCATCGGTACCTCAATCTTTGTGCAGCAGTGTGACGGGTAGGAATACATCCCAGTAGGAATGATATAACAAGACCAACCCCACGGCCTTCCCTTCTGAAGTGTGGAAGGGAGGTGAAGAATCTGTTTAACACTGAGAAGAGAAGCGAGTAACCTCTGCTACCCTCTTAAGACAGCATTTCATATTGCACCTTCACCCTGCATCGTGCTTGCTGCAGCGACTTGCCATAGGATGGCAGCAAAGGGGAGGTGTTTCCATCCGGATAAACTGCTCACACTGCAGCCTTGGGAGAAACAAGACTTTCCAGAAAATCTGCTGACAGAATCCATGTCTCACTTGATGAGTTCTGGGAAAGAACAATGAAAACAATGCGAGTGGATTTTATCAGGTGGTTGGTAACACTGCTTGTTTATATCACAAGGAATTTTAATTGGAAACAGGATATCTTGCTGCAGCACTGTACAGATATCTTTTGCACAAGGACACTCCACCACCATGCTTGTTTTTTAATAAAGCCTCTCTGTAGACTTTTTCTTTCAGAGCGGGAATAGGAAGCAACAATTTAAACATGCATATGCAAAGTCAGAATCACTGAAGTGGCCTTGGTGCACAGAGATGGCTGGGGTAAGAACAGGGAAATGAGGCTCTGCATAGCAAACAAACAGACCAGTTTTGTCTGGTGCTTGGCCTTCACACAGTGATGTGTAGGGAAAACACAGATTGAGTCAATATCTTACAGGTTCTCTACCCATCTCCTCTGTGCTGAGCAGCCTTACTTAAGGAGTCAACTGTAGAAAACTGGGAGAACCAACTCTGTTCTGCTGCCATTCTGATCAGGCTGAAACTTGGGAGCAGCATGTCAAACAGCAAAGTGAAACACCCTGATGCTTTAAGTGAGCTCACGCAACACAGCTGCCCTCAGAGAAGGGCTTGCACCATCTTCTAACATTGTGGTGTATTTACTTTATGAACAAGGACATCATTAGGCAAGGATCCTGGAAGAACTCCACCCTTCTGCCTCCTGCACAACCAGAAGTGAAGCACAATTGAATTACTGACTCCTGAACAAACTCAAGCAAATAAATCTTCTTTGTTTCCTGTCAGCAAGTGGACAGGCAAAGAGCTGCTTGCAAGGCTTATGCTCCTCCTCGAGCAAACTGCTGCAGAGAACTAAGGAAAGCACTTACAGACAGTAGAGGTCCCATCACAGGGAGATCTCTGCTCTTCTCTCATGCTAGGGGACTTTGACAGGTAACAACTCCATTGGAGTTTCAAATACTTTAAACTCACCAAGAGGAACATAAGTACGATAGCCATGAAAGCCAATACAAACCCTTTAGACTAAGGAGGGAAAAACACCAACCAATTTTAGTCAGGATGTAAAATATCCTTTTTACGTGGTACAAAGAAACAGGGGCTGAAAGGCATCAACAACCAGTTATGCAAAGCATCAATACTTCCAGCTGGAAATCCATATAAACTGAATAAATACTTCATAGTTACAGATGTAGTGTACACCATGCACACCAGGATAGCACTCCAGAGAAACAACAGGCACGCTTTACTCCGTACAAGCAAAGGTTCTGTCATTATTACAGCCATTCTGGGAAATCTCTGGACTGCAGAGACCACTGAGCCTACAGGTACAGCGGCAAAGCTACATTAGACTCTTTTGCTATGATATTTTATAGGCTAGATCCACTCCATGCATCCTAAAACACAAGCTATGGTAGAAGAATGATTCAAAGAATGCCCCTTCTAGTGCCCCAAAGCAGGTGCACAATATCAGCCGAAGAAAGCAAGATTCAATTCCACAGAACTTAAGTCTCTTGCTTACTCTGTCCACCTCTGGGTTGGCCACTGAAAATACCATAGACCATTCACACTGAGGCTCTTGTAAAGCAGCAGCTGTTGTCTTGCTCTTTTGGATTCTAGTCTCCAGTTCCTTCACCTTGCTGCTCAAACCATGCAGCCTTCACACAGGCAGCAGCTCGGGGGGATATTCTCCATAGCAGTACTTTGCAATTGGATCTCTATAGGTGTTCTCATGCTGCACACTCTGTTGGGAACAGAATGAGAGACTTAAACAGTTCACACATACTGTAACAAGATACCCCTTCACTGAGGGTTAAAACCCAGAGTACAAGCACGCAAAAACTTCCCAAGCCCTTCCACAGAGTGCAGTACCTTCTGTAGTCAAATATCACTGTGCTCCCAACATGTATAAATACAGTTGCTGTGTTACAGCATTTTCGCACTGAATCGTAACTAGACAGTAACAATCCATCCCTATTGCTCTATTAAGTATTCCAGTTGCACGACACCTCCAACTGCTTTCTGTAAGCACAACAGGCCAACGAACTGTAGCATCACAGGTACTTTTCAGACATTACACATCCTGGTGCCTTACCTGTGATGAAGTCCTACACTTCGCCAGACACAGCTCAAAACGATCTTCCACTGCCATGAAGAGGTTTTGGAAAGCCATAGCTGCCCGGTTCAAGAAACGTTCCAGGAGATGTTGCTACAACGGTCAGCGAGAAAATAATAGTGACAATCAAAAAAAGACCTTATTTCAATAAAGCAGGGAAAACCCACCATAACCTACGCAGTTCAAACCTCAGAGGAATACAGCTTCCAGGCAGGGCTGTTCACTAGCAAGCACCTCAAGGTTAATGTCATGACACCCCAGCAGGAGAGAGAGAATCCAGAGGAACTCTTTTCTCTGCTTGGCCAGCAGAATGCAGGGGAGCTCTTGTACTGACTGGCTTCTCTACAGTCGCTTCCCTTCAGCAAACACATAAATGCCACTAAAGCTGATCTGCTGCAGAGCTCCCACTACCTTCTCTCCAAGGTGGAAAGGATGGATTTTGGGGGGTTTATTTTTGTTAAGCTTTCATTTTAGTAGCTTGCCACGGGCTTCCCTCACCCTTCAGGGAGCAGGAACCATCCCCTCTAAGGAAAAGGCTCCTGACAAGCAAGAGCTTTTAGCCACAGCTGAAAAGCAAAAGAAAGTCTGTGCACCTTGTTGGGCTGCAGGCAGCAGGACACGCAGTACTCATACACACTGCAGCAGCCGTTGGGAAGGCAGCTGTCACAGCTGTACAGCTTGGTACTGGGCACGTTGACATTACAGCAGCCATTGACCAGCAAGTCCTTCCTCTCACAGATGTAGCCTGAAAAACAAAACCAAAAATAGAAAGAAATGAGAACTTATTCCATGTCCGTTCCGTGGAGATGCTATAGGAAGAAATGCATTGCTTGACAGATTTGTTTTAGTGTGACCCTCCTCAATTTGACTGAAGTCCTAC
Source organism: Perdix hodgsoniae (assembly GCA_035772895.1). Classification (NCBI taxonomy): domain Eukaryota; kingdom Metazoa; phylum Chordata; class Aves; order Galliformes; family Phasianidae; genus Perdix; species Perdix hodgsoniae. The sequence continues at coordinate 1,281,608 of JAPSGF010000103.1, forward strand.
ATAGCAATTATTTGAAATGGTACTTGGGCAGAGAGCTGAGCTGTACAACAGCTTGGTGCTGTCTGCACAACTACGATGTACCTCGTTAATACAGTATACAGAGCACCATTCTTTATGTGCATAATATTTACGTTCTATCTTATCGGCATAGTTTGTTGTTGTCACTGGAAAAGGTAACCATGGTGATTACATTGGAACAAAACTGACAGATGTTCCTTTATCTGGTCTGAATCTGGGTAACTCTCTGCAGCTCATCATGAAGAAGGGACTTAGACTCATGCAAACAAAGTAGCTGTGATGTTCACTGCTTATAGGAGCCCTCAATAGCCCATAACCACAGCATGCATCCTCATGGAAGCTGTACCACCCCTGCTAGGCTGTGAAAGGCACCACTGATTCTAGAGAGCTTGGTGAATCAGAGCATTAACTCAGGAGTGCTACATCCAATATTGATGCACAAAAGATGTGCTCGTCTTTGTTAGCATTATTTTTATACAGCCTTTCACTGCCGGCCAAGAACAGCCCAGCAGTGGAGCAACACGAGGCAGGAGCCACGGCAGGGAAGGCTTCACCCACTGAATACCTGGGGTTAATTTGAGAACCTGCAAGAGAAATATCCCAGGGTTTACAAGTGTGAGATGAGCTCGTTAGCTGCGGCTGAGCACTAATTGTGCCGATCAGGTTTCCTCGATTAGTCCTGCTAACACGCCTGACCACAGGAACGCACGGCAGGGGATGCGAAGAGCCCTGCAGGCACCCAGCCTGCGTTCAGCGCTGCACGTTTAGGGGCAGCTGGCGTTGGTTGGATGCGAGGCAGCCCTGCAAGCGGCACACAGCGCAGGTGCTGCGCCCGTAATATGAATATAACCACCACCGACAGGCGAGGCTCAGCCGCCAGGTGCCCCGCAAGGAGCCCTCGTCGGCAGGCACCGCCATCGGCACCCAGCGTACCCAGCTCGTCCGTGATGAGCAGCTTCCCCTGCACGGAATTCCGGCACTGGTTGCTCGGGTGGCTGCCGTTCCCCGAGCCGAACTGCTCCTTCCATAGGATGGGCTGCTCGTGCTCCTGCACCTGGAGGAGGTTCCGGTCTCTCACCGTCCGCTCTTCCTGCAAGGAGAGACATCAGCGCGACCGGACGGACCGGCTTCTCCCCCATCCCCCCCATCGCTCGCCCTCCTCCAGCCCCGACCTGCTTGAAGGTGCTGCTGAGGAAATAGACGAGGGACAGCCCGAAGACGACGCCGAGGACCCAGCGCTTCCTCAGCAGCCGCCGCCACAGCACGGCTCCGCACGGCACCATGGCGGCTCAGCCCGCCGTCCCTCTCGCCATCTCCTCCCGCGGCGGCGCCGCTCTCGGGGAGCGCAGCCCGAGCGCTTCCGCCGGCTGCGGGGCGGGGGGGGGGGCGGAGCCGCGGATGTGCGTGGAAGGAGGGGGAGCGGCCGGGCTGGGGGCGGTGCGGGGCGGCACGGTGAGTACGGGGCGTCCGGGGGGGGGAGGGGAAGGGAAGGGTCGTACGGTGCGGAGCGGGGGGGGTCGGTGCGTTGGTGGGCATCTGCGAGCCTAAGCGTCCGGGCGATGCGTTCTTAGGGTGGCGGCTTTGTGCGCCGGCACGGCCCGGGAGCTGCTGGTTGCGTGCCGCTGTTCCGCGCTCTGGGATGCGGGAACCTCCGTGAGACGTCCGGCTGCTGCTCGGCTGTTGCCGGAAGGTGAAAAGTAACCCGGCAAGAGCCGGTGTCAGAGCCGAGCGTCTTTTGGGATAGGAGAATGGAACCGGAGCATCGTTTGAGTGGGAAGGGACCCTTGAAGGCCATCTCGTCCTCCCCCCTGCGGCGCACGTGGACGCCCGCAGCTCCGTCCCCTGACCTCGGGTGTCTGCAGGGCTGGGGCAGCGCCGCCCCTCCTCTGCATCGCCTCGCCGCCCGTCGCGGGGTGGCCAGGGGTGGAAGGGACCTCAAGGGTGATGAATCTCCAACCACACGCAGGGCCACCAGCCTCCCCGTTTAATACTAGGCCCGTAGCATAGCATAGCCCCATAGCATAACAATTTTTTTCCTTATATCCCACCTAAGCCTTCCTCTTCTCGTTTGACACCATTTCCCCTTGTCCTGTCACAACATACCCTAAGGAGTCTGTCCCTTCTTTCTCATAGCCCCCCTCTCAGTACTGAAGGCCTCTCACAGCTCTCCCCGCAGCCCTCCCTTCTCCAGGCTGCGCAGCCCCAGCTCTCAGCCCGTCCTCGTAGGGCAGTGTTCCATCCCTGGCCCCTCTCTGGCCGTGCTCCAACAGCTCCATGTCTCTCCTGCACTGATCACTCCCCGTCTGGATGCAGCACTGCAGGTGAGGTCTCACAGCACACAGCAGAGGGGCAGATCCCCCCCTCACCCTGCTGCTCACACTGCTCTGTGTGCAGCCCAAGGTACGGTCGGCTTTCTGGGCTGTGAGGGCACATTGCTGGCTCACACCCAGCTGCCATCCACCGGTACCCCCAGGTCATTTCTGGCAGGGCTGTGCTCCATCCTTACATCCCCCAGCTTGTCCTGATAGCAGGGGTTGCCACGGTCCAGGTGCACAGCTCACGCTTGGCTTTGCTGAACTTCATGAGGTTCTCCTGGGCCCACTGCTCAGCCTGCCCAGGTCTGTCAGGATGGCATCCCATCCCTCAGGCACGTCCGCCACACTGCCCAGGATAACATCCACTTATGTGGTACCTGACCATATCTGTAGAATAGGTTACATCTCGTGGAGCCTCGTGTCTTCAATACTTAACATTCCTGTCACAGTCCCCTTAATAGCTGATGCTAAAAGGAAGTTATTTCCCCATAGAGCTGCATGTCATTTGAAACGCTGTTCTCACCCTGCTGTTACAATCTGGGAGACTTCTTGTGGTTTGGGAAGGAGTGGGGGGTTCTCCAGGTTTCATTACAAGCAGTGAACCTAGAGCTGCTCACTGGTGGGAGAGCGCTGTATGCACTGTCAGCCTGGGACCTTGGCCATTTCATCACATGTCAATTATTTAGGTTAAAAGTGTTGGTAATTTAGGTTATCAGAATACTTTGATTAGAGTTACATTTCTGGTGCTCCTGATGGCTGCCTGTATCTTTTCCATAGCATGTGTTGCAAGTTACGTTCTTCCTGCCATAGCTGATTGTTTACTTGTGTGTATTTTATCTGTGCGTGTGTGTATTTCTATGGACATCTAAAGCAGTGTCCAAAAGTTGGCATCCCATGTTAAAACCCTTTTCTGTCCTTTGTGACTCAAATCCCATATTGTCCCAGCTCAGCCTGCTTGGTGGGAAGTCTGTGTGTTACTTTTCTTCTCATCCTTTCACAAATGCAACGCAGTTTACTTGTGTGATCTACAGACATGGGCTGCATGTATCTCAGTTTTCAGTTGCACACGTGGATATTATTTCTGACCATTGCACAGGGTTTGCTGATGGCAATCTGTGGCCTAAAAGGGATGGGCTGCCTATTTAAAAGAACGTCGTTATGCCTTGATTGCATTTTTTCATTTAATATGTTTATACATCATCTTTCCCCCCCCCCCCCCTTCAGTTTTGCTCTTTATTGCTCTGCAAGTTTCTTCAGAAGAGGAGGGAGGCTGCAGAGAGCGCGCACTGATCCACCTTACAGCTGGAGCTGCCCTGCTGGATGTAGGGCCGGCCATGTCACCGTACAGCTGCACGCCCTGGGGAGCTGCACTGTGCTGCAGAAGGGGGTCTGCCTCATTCCTGCCCAACATGGAGACCTGTTTGCACGTGCTCCCGTTTGCCATCTGAAAGCTGCTTCTTCACAAGTGTGCTGAGAAACAACTGCAGGCCTCTCTTGCAGAGACGCAGATGATTTACACCAGCCATGTCACCAGCTGAAGAGGTTCCCCAGCTCTCTGGCTCGGTGGATCTCTGTTAGTCACGCTGGAATCGCTGACTGGCAGCGTTGATGTTGAGTGTGCTGTGTTTCAAGGTGTTGAGGAAAATGCAGAGACGGCACAGCAGCAACACTGACAGCGCTCCTCCCGAAAGGTACGTGGCACCACAGAATGGCCTGGGTTGAAAAGAACCACGGTGCTCAGCCAGTTCCAACCCCCTGCCACGTGCAGGGTCACCAACCAGCAGCCCAGGCTGCCCAGAGCCACTTCCAGCCTGGCCTTGAATGCTTCCTCCTCAGTTTTTCCTACCTTTTCCTCTGCAGGTGGCAGTGTTCTGATTTAAGTGTGCGGTGCATCTCTTGGTTTTAGAAGACAAAAGCTCAGTTGTCATGTTTGAGGCCCTGGCAGAGCAACCCACAGCACAGTGCTGCAGGGGTACTGAGCACTACCGGTCCTGAAAGGTCAATCTGTATGGGCAGAGCCTTCATAAAGAGTTGGGGTGATTCTTTATGTCGCCCCAGAATCTGCGTCTAGCTTCACTTACGTGAATATTTAGAAGCAGAATACTCCTAATTCATTTCTGTAATTGTAACATCAACAAGGGAGGTTTGCCACTCTTGTTGTTCTGGTACTAAATGTCCCCTTGTGTTTTCTCAGAGTTAGTGTTGCCTTTTTTTTTTTTTCTGAAAAAGTAACTAATCTAATTAATGAGACTAAGATAGAACTAACCTTTGGCTCAGCTGAGATTGTAAGTGAAAGATCTGGATCACAAACAGTCACTAAGTATTTTCTGCTGCTTTTGCAGGTAGAGATAAATACAAGTCAGTGATGTAGGCTGAAGGCTTTCTGACTGTACACTGAAATGCTGTTGCCACTGACATTGTGACTTGGTTGACTTCATTGGACTCAGCATTTCATCCACGTCTGTTTTTAAATATATGCCTGGTTCCTTCCTGCTGAAAAGTTGTGTATCCTGGCAGTGTTCTGCAAACAATACTTCTGCATTTATCTGTCCCACCCAATGTGTTTATGTTCCAGAGGTAGGCCCAGATCTGTCGTGTTCTGTCCCTGTCTTGTGTATACATCCCTGAGTTGTAGCCCTAGGTGTGAGATCCAGCATCTGGTTAACTGGAACCAAAGAGAGGTGTGCCTTGTCTTGCTGCCTGGACTCCTTGCTGTGGAGCGACACTGGGGATGGGCTGTAGCTATGAAAAGCCTTTTGAGGAGTTTACTTAGTGGGGAGGTGTGCCCAGAGAGGTTTGGAGCTGTGTCTGGAGTCAGATGAAGGCCGTGCTCTGTGCCCTGTGGGGAACCTGGGGAGGTTTCTGAGCCTGTGGGGGACGAGCGAAGGCCCTGCGTGTGCTGCCTCAGTTTGTGACCACTGTTTCTGAAGCTGGAAGCCTCCAAGGCTTAAAACCAAGAGAGATGGCAACGTGCAACAAGTCTTACTTGTGGGCTTTGCCTCTTGCTGTGCTTTATTTATTCTTTAGTCATCTTTTCTAAGTTAGAGAGGTATTTGCTGTCTGCATGGCGTTTACTGCCTGAGGACTCTTTCTATACATCACTTCTGTTGTCCCCTTTCATCCAGACTTCCCACGTGTTCAGTACTGCAGTATTGGGCTCCGGTGAAGGAAGCACATTTTCTTTTGGTGTTGGGGTGAAGATATCTAGAACTTTCTTTTGGAATCTGGCTATAATCTATGCTGTAAACTTTGAAACAAATCAGTGCCAGGACCAATTCTGCCCACTGCCTGGTCCATCCATGAGTACATCTGTGTCTGTTTTGCCGAGAACATAAAAATAAAACATTTTTTCCACGATTCATGAATATATCTTTGAAGTATTTGTTGGATTAGGGGCACACAGGTGGCTCTCAGCATTCTTCCAGCTGCCTCTCTCCTTTGCACTGCTGTCAGGGGCAAGCAGTGACCACCCCTAAATAAAGGAGGAGTATTTTGGGGGCAGACCATTTCTTTGAATTAGCATGATTGATTTGTTTGACTGTAATGAGTCCAGTCTTGGTTGCACTGTGGGAAGGTCCATGTTTTTGGTTTTTTTTTCTATATGTTTTTCTTTAAATCTTAAAATTACTATAGATGCTGAATTAGGTATTAGATGCCTTATTTATCTGGTTTCTCCAAAGGGGAGGGGATGGTCTGGTGGCTCTGACCCTCAGAGGAAGGGACTGGTGCACTGTGAGCAGTGCCAGCCCTTGGATCTGCAGCTGTGACTTTCCAGTAGCAAATGACATCTGTTACCTGCAGAACTACGTATCCTGGCCATGCATGAAGGCGATGTTAGGATATTAGGGTACTGGTAGGATGGGGCTGCGAGTTCTGTGGCACTCATTTGTATCCAATCGCTTTTCTCTCATCTCCTCCCTCTACAGAAACCGGAGCCAAACGGTCAGTTCTGAAACCAGCGTGGATGAAAGCGGAGTGTTTGAAAGCCTGAAGGCTGAGACTTCCTCACCGCAGCAGCTGTTCTCCGGCCTGGCAGGAATCCCCTCGGGATCCATCACAGCCACGCCGTTCCAGTCGGGTTTGGTCCTGGGTTCTTCAGCAGGAGGTGGGGAGGTGTTCATTCAGATGCCGGCCCCAAGGGAGGAGGGAGCCGGCCGCGCGGAAGGAGCCCCGTTTCACCACCGGCAGCAGCCCCATCATTTCCACCACAGCCATCACCGTGGTTCGTCCCTTCTGCACATGGCAGGAGGGGACCGACACGGGCATGCTGAGGAGGGCAGTGAGGAGCAGGCTGGGACTCCAGCACCGGCGCTTTCGGAGCTGAAAGCGGTCATCGGTTGGCTGCAGAAGGGCCTTCCCTTCATCCTCATCCTCTTGGCTAAAGTCTGTTTCCAGCATAAGCTTGGTAAGTGGCTGTCCTTTTGGGATTGTAAGTGGACTAGAGGGTGGTTAGGAAGTTCTGCCTTGCTGGGATGTCTGGTGCATTTATCCCCATGGCAGCACCTACAGCACGAAGGGGACATATTCAAATGCATGGAATAGCAAGCTCTACTTTTTCACCTGACTTCCAATGCAAGCTGTTTTCATCTGCGTTAGTCCCATCTGCTCCTGTCCTGGCAAGTGGGAGATCCTTTCTGTACCTGTTCCCAATCTCTCCTGTAGGGGCTGAGGATCAAGCCCAACAGCATCAGCAGTTACAGCTTGCAGCCGACATCTTCAGAAAAAGGGGATCTAAACATCTAAAGGATGTCTGTCCTAGTTTCTGTATTGGAGCTTGAGCTTTTCGGCCCTTCAGTGGTCATGTAAAATGCACTCACCTAATCCTTCTCTTCTATGACATGGTTTGTGTGGCATGTCTGAAGATCCTTACTGGGAGTAATATGCTGAGACTATCATCATAGAGAAGCCATTAATGCTTGAGTTTACTCTGCTTATAACCCAAAACCACCACTGATTTATGCCTGCAAAGTCTTGCTCTTTAAACTTGGTATTCTGTATCCTTTTGATAGTGAGCCCTGTGCTCGAGGAGCTGCCAAACTGCTGCTGCCATACTGTCTTCTAGCTGATTTCTGCTTGCACAGTGCAGCCACAACTTGCAGCGTTTCTGTTGTCCTGGTGTTAGCACAGACTGTACTTGGCTGGCTGGCAAGCACTCATTGTGGTGTCTTCATTTCAGTTCAGCTCGTATTTGAATTTTGTGAGGCCAGACTGCCATTTTTCAGTTGCTTATTTATGTTAATTCCTGGTATTCAGAATATTCCAAGTAATATTCCAGAATATTACTCAGTAACTGTTCTTCAGAGCTCAAGGTGCTTATATCAGATGGCTTTAAGGCTGAAGTTCCTCCTACCTAGCCATATATACTCACAGTGCCTTTTCCTGCAGGGATTGCTGTGTGCATTGGTATGGCCAGCACATTTGCCTATGCCAACTCCACACTCCGAGAGCAGGTTGCTCTAAAGGTAAGCACAGCATCTTGCTTTCTTTTGCTCCCAAGCAACACTTCTCTTAGTACACAAAACATCTATACCGAAAATTCTTTTGTAACATAGGGTTGAATGCTGTTATGTAGATACAGATCTGTCAGAGTATGTGTACTATGGCATAATTCTCACTTCTGCCTACTTCTCCCCACTGATGCTTTTGGGAAAGGGAGTCATTTAAAAAAAAACAAGAGAGGGAAGGCCAGGGAGCTTTCATCAAACACTTCTGTGCCTCAGTTTCCCATTGTGCGTAGTGGAAATCAATTTCATTAAATAGTAATGAGATATGATACTCTAGTGTTTAATTGTTCAGATTAAGGATTGGCAGGTGTAGTACTTGCAAATATCTCTACCATGCTGTACTGATGTTACAGTTGGAATATAAAGAAACCAGGGGATCTTCTCAGTTTTTACGATCTTCAGTGTCAGCAAAATAGTTCAACAGCACCAAAAGCACAAAACAGGAATTGCTGTTTTTGTAAGAAATGACGTGGGTGGCACAAGCACACGTTTATACGTACCAGTAGCAGTGAAATAAAGGTGATAGAGTGCTCAGTGAGCAGATAAATTGCACAGCTGTGTAATAGATTGCTGTTGCCTTGCACTTTGCTCCTCTGTCTTTCTAGCACTGTGCCCATTAATCCGCCTGCTTTAAATCTCAACCTAACATCCCTGGCTGTTGAATAGTTACAAATAGCTCTATTCTTAATGCATCTTAGTAAAGCTGCTTCTTTTCCCTTCTTAAGAGTTTTTTTGCTATCCAAAGTAACACTGGGCCAAGAACCAGGACAAGATCTTCTGCCTTCCAGCTTCCATCTGGAACATTCCTCGTGCTTTGAAATGTAAAATTTGTCCTTCTTTTGACCTTTAATTATTTCTTGAATCAAAAATACATGTTCCAGAGCCTCCATGTATTCAGACAACCTTCATGTGCTGCATACAGCAGTGGGCTATGCTACCTTTGGTTTAGCTGAGCCTTCTAAGTGACTTTGGGTAGATCTGTAAAACACTCCTTTTACAAAGTGCCACTCCACGCAAGTTTAAGCTCAGAACTCAGTATAATACTTGGAAGTGACTTCCTTTAAACTGTGTCTCAAGCTGCATTTGAAATATCAGGAGAATTTAGATGTCCCAAGAAAGATCCCAACTTTGAACGCTGCATTCTGCAAACCAGGCTGTCATTTCCACCAGTGTGCTTGCATTAGTTTCTCTGAAGTTGCTCTATTTGCAGAGGTTGGGTGATGAGAGCCCTTTCTGCTTGTGCTCTAACTGTCTTTACCCAGCAGCCTATTTGTGAGTCTTAGTCCCGTGTAAATAACTAATTAATGAATTCCCAACTGTATCCCTGTATCCCCTGGGTTGGCCCTGCATTTTTCAGCAGTCAGAAGCTCAGTGCAGCCCTCAAGACTTGGAATTTATGTTCTCTGCTTTTTGTTGCTCAGGAGAAGAGATCAGTATTGGTTGTCTTCTGGATCTTGGCGTTTCTCACTGGGAACACCCTGTACTTGCTCTACACATTCAGCTCCCAGCAACTGTACAACAGGTGGGCAGAATTTACATTGCATCTGATGGAGGCAGGTGATAATTGCCAGGCTGGAAAGGAGGAAGCCCACTTCTACTCACTCTTCAGGAAGTGTGGGTGCTCACTGTGTTTGCTGTCCTTGTTACATCTCTGTGGTACCTTCCAGCACAGGAAAAGAATATGCCTATCACTTTTATCAGTGGACTGTGCCCCTATCAATAGGTGACATAACCAGTTCTGAATGAGCCAGCTGTGATGATATGTTGCAGTTTCTGCTTGAAATACATACACTTGCCAGCGAAATACATACACTTAAGCATCAAAGCAGGTTGGATAGTTTTTCATAGCAGGGCTTTTCCACTTTGAACACTGTGACTGAACGTAGAGAGCAGGTGTTGGAAGCAGATAAGAATGGACCAACTGGTTTGACTGGTCCTGTCATATTTTCTTTTTGGTCTATCCAGCTTTTAGTCTGTTACTGGAGATAAGCTGGTCGTGAAGCAGTTGTGTGTTATCTCACTGTACTGAGCACTTGGAGGCATCTGGATCTGGTGTGATTAAGATGGGCTCAACTTTCAGATTCTGACTGAAGCACTGCTCAGATGCAGAAAAGTTGGTATCCATGGATTTGGTTCAGTGCTATCCCTGCAAAGATACTTAAGCAAAGAGAGATTAGTAGAATAAGTAGGAAGAAATGGAGCAGTCATCAAACCCAGTCACTTGAGAAAGTAGTTTTGGCACTCTTAGTTAAAACTGCATGAATTATCTTCCCAATTAGAATATTACGTGTCCCACTGGAAGAAACTTAGAATTTCAGAATGAAAATATTTTCTTGAGTATACAGCGTGCATAGTATGCATCAGTTGGGCTATGGCCAGACAGCTCTCAGGTATGCTCTTTCTCTCATGTAGTTCACTGCTTATTAGATTCTTCCCACAAATACTGCCTGTGCAGTGGAGGGGTCAAGGTCTGCCCACACCCTTGGTTTTCGGGATTGCTCTTAATGAATTAGGGTTTCATTATTGAAAAGTTGTGTTTGTAAAGAAGAGAGAGAGCTGAGAAGTTATGCATATGTAGGTAAGAATGAGAGGTGGTGAGCTGTGGGGTAATGGCCATGCAGTTTATGGGAGACACGAAAGAGGTATGGCAGGGAGATGGGAAGGTGCACCGTAGGGAAGCGACGTGGCTTTAGGAAGCAGGTTAAGATCACAAATAGAAGTAGTTTAAAATATGAGAGAAGTCTCCTAAAGTACAAGGGTTTCAGCAGTCTGGGGCCATCCTACACACTGTTTAGGGCATAGTTTACTAACAGTGACAGTCTGGGCAGTGGCTTACTGGAAAACCCCTTCTTGCAAGTGATGTGTTGGTGCACAGTGGTGACCTGTGCACACTCACAAGGCAGGCCTATGTCATTAGAAATAACTGTTTTTTACTTCTTTCTCATTTATTTTTCAATTCCTGATTTACTTACTTTGTTCTAGTGCATAAATAGTAGTAAAGTCTCTGATTCTGTTTTTGTTTTAGGGTTTAATTTTACCTGTTGTGCTGTGCCAATGTTGTGAGTATTTTAAATTCATGCTCAGGCTTTTCCTTCTGGGTTGTTTATTTTACCTTTCCTTTCTTTTTATTTTATTTTATTTATTATTTTTTAAAATTTTTGCTTTCTACCACGAGGCTTTGGTAGGGAAATACTGTGAAGAGGAATCCTACTTTTTTCAGTGTGAGTAGAGTCCAGACCTTGTTGCTCAGGTCGGTAGCTCCTGCTCATGGCTGTGAAGCTGTGCTGTCCTGGACTCCCCTTCTTTAAAGACCAGGTGTTCAGCCCAGTCAGTAGCAATAAGTAAAGACCGCTGCCTTCCTGGAGCTTTGGTTCAGGTGAGAGCTGCTAACTAACAGCCCGCGAGCCACTGACGGAGCATGGCCCTCCTGGAGTCCTTCCCTTTCTGCCATAGATCTGTCTGTGCTTCCTTTGTCACCGCTCGTTTCACAAGCACAGCTTTAGAGACTGCTGCCCCTGAAATAGCTCTACCTGTGGCAAGGCTGCTTCACTGAAGGAAGGCATGGTGGTCTTAAATTTGGCTGTGACTTTCCTGTCCAAGGAATCATACTGATGACCGAGGCCTCGAGCGAAAAGCTTTCACGGTCAGGATCGAAGGAGGACTAAAGGCGCTGTTGTTAGACCTGAGGCTCTTTCATAGTGGTCGATTGCAGGTTTTAATGCTTGAAATCTCAAAAACGGATTTTGTACGTGTTTGGGTCCTGTGTTCTGATAGCAGGCAAACCTGCTGACCTTGGTAGAAATGGGCAAGAGGCCCAGAGGACCCATGGGACCAATTTGCATGTCTTATTGCTATTGCCCTTGAGAACTTCACTGTGGTTCATTGGAGTTTCTATGCCTTTGGCTGATAATGGGTAGAGCTGGAACCAAGAAGCCTAAATGAAGTTCTACTCGTTGCTATTTGATCTTTGTTGTCATGCTTTTCAGCCTTATATTTTTGAAGCCCAACATTGAGAGATTGGACTTTTTTGACCTGATGTGGATCGTGGGGATCACAGACTTTGTGCTGAAGTATCTCACCATTGCATTGAAATGCCTGATTGTTGCCCTGCCTAAGATCATCTTAGCTGTCAAGTCAAAGGTAAGAGCCTCGTCTCTTCTGGATCCATGGATATTTAATAACATGATATCTTTACAGCATGTGTACGGCCAGAAATATGAGCAGAAGGGCAGAAATAAGAAAGCCTCTGATAGAATTTTAGCAGAGTCACCTGGGCAGTAGGTTTTGGGTTGTGAAAAATCACAGACCTGAGCAAGGGTTTGGTAATGCCAGCAAAGGATTGAAGGCTAGAGAGAGAAAGGTAAGCATTGCTTGAGAAGTAAGTGCTGGGAGTGAGATAACTGCTTTTCTGGTGAGTGCTGCTCTGTTTTCTGAGCTGGTTTTGTCAGTACGTATTTTTGAGGCACAAATTTCTTATTAACGGGAAGAAATTGCCAACACTCATCTTTTTGACTTTCCACTTTGGGTCAAAAAAATAACTTTGAAATTGAAGCTACTGATACCACACAGGATAATACTTGTTCCAATCATGATTGAAGAAAGATTTTAAGCAAACAATTAAAATACTTCAATAAATCGTACACAAACCAGGCCTAACATTTTAAACTTCCTCACTAAATCTTTTCTGAAGGTATCCTTCCTTACATACGTACATATGTTACTCTTTACAGACCTGCATTCTTCCTCATGGTAGTGTCCACATTTCAGTGGCAAAGGTGGCAATGCATACTGCTGGCATTTGGTAAAGTAACTTTCTGGCAGCTGCTGGTATGGAAGGTAGATGCAGATACCATCGTTAATCGATGAAAGTCTCAGGCAGGGCACTTAGGGGACATCTAAACTGGGAATAGTTTTGCTTACAAATGACATGGGTGGCAGGGGAGTTGAGCAGTTTGTTCTTGCACAGCAGGGCTGTTTGAGATGGTTATTAATTTATTTCTGGCAATTGTCCAGGTCCTCTGTGTTGTGGTTTTTTTTGTTTTTTTTTTAATTTTTTTTTTTCCCCTTCTTCTCCTATTATTATTACTTTATTTGGGGAGATTAATGTGCCGGGTCAGAGCATAATCCAGCTTGGGGAGGGGAGGAAAAAAATGATGTGAGTAGTCTTCCCAAGATAAATGGCAGCATTGGAAAAGGTTCACAGCCTTTGCTTGCTTGTCTGAGAGCTATCCCAAGTACTCATTAATCCTTGTCGGGAGAGAAGAAAGAGAAGGGGGCTTTATTTGCAGCTACAGTGGGAGGCTGGTAAGATCACATCTGTCAAGGGCCTGTAATGATTCAGAGCACAGATGCTTCATTTTTTAATACCTTTTTCTGGATAGCAGTACTTCTCACTTTTTTTTTAAAGTCCCTTTTTGTCTTAGAATGCTGTTGATGGTCTCACTGTCCCTTGACATCTGAGACTGCTGTTACCTACTGCTATGGATCTGGATTTGTTTTTTGTCCTGCTCCATACACTGCATCCATACACTGCCAAGCAGGGATGAGATCTGGTGTAACAAATTAACCGAGATCAAACTGGAATGGGAGAGCTCCAAGAGAACCACAGGATGCCACAGAAACCATCCCTGGCAACCACATAGCCAAGCTCTTTCCCTGAGCCCTCACCCGGATTACTTCCACAAGCCAGCGCAATTCTACTCATTTTTCAAGTGACTTTTTTTATCTCAAATAAGCTTGTTCTGAGTTGAAACACTTCTGTTGTACTGTAGACTACTGTTACATTAACCAAATTCTTACCAAGGTACTTGCCACCTCCTGTCTTAATATTTACCAGATACAGAGTTATCGTCTTCCTCCACAAATGCTCATGTTAGTGTTTATGCTGGAAGCCTAGCCTGCGGTTTGTGAACTGATGGCTGTTCCTTAATCACCACAGATAGCAAGCTGCTGGGGAAATAAATTTGTAGGGTAAAGCTGTAAGGTTGTGGGCTTTTTTTATTTCCCCAGGGAATATGCACCAAGGGCCTCTCCATGGATAAAACTGGCAGCCTCTAGCTCCTTATTATGCAAGAGCTGAAGTGGGGATTACTACACTGTCAGGGACAGAGTTCAGTGCAGCAGCATTTGGGATAGAGGTATTTAATGTTGAATTTCCTTGCATTATCTTCTTGCTGGTGGTAGTAGATGATAAAGCTTGCCAATGGGTGGAATATCAGGGGCTTTGATCATTGCATGGTCAACTTCTGAGCAGGCTCTTCAGATGTTCTTCATCTGGGAAGTTCAAAGGCACTTTGAAAGCCAGTCTGGCTTTTCATACTGCTCCTTGAGATTCTAGTCTCCTCTGTTATATTGTTTTCACTGATGCTTGCATCGTTTTTTCATGTGATACATTGCTTCTCAATGTCCTTCTCTTAGATCTTACTTCTCCATATCCATTGTGACTGAAGCAAGATCAGATTGTTCTTCCTCTTACACACTGAAACCTTTGTATGTCCTCACAGTCTTCTCTGTAGAAGAAACAATTATTTCAGTCTTTCCTCAGACTCATTCATTCCAGATCTTTGTTTTTCTTATTGTTCTCTGCTGGACTCTCTTTGTTTCTTTAATGAATTGCACACCATGTTTTACAGACCACGTCTCTATTCTGTCAAATGACTCTGGATTATGAATCTTTCTTCCAATGTACTTCTCAGTTTAGCCACAGCTGTGCATTTGACAAGCCTACTTGGTTCTATCATTAAAGTCATTAATGAAAGCAGTGAGTAGTATCAAATTCCACTTAGCTCAGAAGCATCTTTTCATTTGGGCAGTGAGCATAAAAAAAACTTTTGGCTAGAGCAGTTCTCCCAGTCTCAAGAATGTGGTCATGAATTCTTAGCATGACCCCATCACAGGAAAGGCAGTATTTGGTTAAGGTGCCATCGGTAACCATCTTGGGTCCAGTACAGATTTAGAAGGAAGAAGTAAAGAAGCTTCTCTTTGGCAATGGAAATGAATCACGGAATGAGTTAAGTTGAAAGGGACCTTAAAGATCATCGTGGGCAGGGTTACCAGCCAGCAGACCAGGCTGCCCAGGGCACGTCCAGCCTGACCTTGAATGTCTCCAGGGATGGAAAACCTCAGTGAGGTCTCCCCACAGCCTTCTTTTCTCCAAGCAACCTTTCTTATAGGATCTCCAGCCCTTTGGTCATCTTTGTGGCTCAATTCTGGACTCACTGCAACAGCTGAAGGACAGCCTGAAGCTTCACCGTTTTCAGAATCAGATTTACGAAAGCATGAACTCGTGCTGTAACTGAGAAGAAACAAGGTAACACTAAGATGCAGGAAAAGAGGTTTGTCTTTTCAGTTTGAATATAGGCAGCAATAAACATTTTGGGCCCAGGAAAGGTTGACAGGAACCAAAACAATACTCATTGCTTGGATGCAAAGCATGAAGATTGCTCTATCTACTCAGAGTTTTCCAAGCTTGAATATGTCAGACACAGAAGATCTTTGCAGGTATCCCCACCAAGGGAAGAATGAAAATGTAAAAACATCACAGAGTTTCCTGGGTTCCAAACTAGCCTGGAAAAACAGAGATGCCAAGAAAGTCATGGAGAAAGAATAGTGTGTGCATAACAGAAAAAAGCAGCAAAAAAAAGAAGAAAGTGGCCCAAATCAGAGTCAGATCTTGTACCTCTGCACTGGGCTGTGAGAGGGAAGGTGGTTACCCTGGTTAAAGATGTCCCTTCGCCCCAAGAGCTGTGTTGTACCCTTCAAAGCTCAGGGCATCTTTTAATGGCAGCTGGGCTGGCAGTTTCTTTGGGGGGAGCTTGGCTCCCACCCTGTGTGTTGAAGGCTGTCTATTAAAATAAGCAAATAAGATCATTTGGTTCAATGTAAAATGAATTAAAGTAAATTAAACTGCAGGAGCCATGTGGCCTGCAGCAGCCTGCATTGTTGTGTGCACGTAAATGGCAGCTTTTCATTTTCACTGCTAAGGAATGACAGCTTGAGGGGGGTGGAATTAAAAATAAGGAAATAAATAATAAAAGGACATTTGCCAAAGATTCCTGTTTAGGAAATCCCAAGTGCCTGCAAGTCTCCCATCCCCTCCTCATGGTGCTGTCAGCAATCTAAGCTGATATCCTGGGGAGCAAAGAGCAGCGTGGGGGTGGGGTAGAGAAGGAATAGCAGGACAAAAGAGCTGTGTAAGAACATGAGATATACAGGGGAGAAAGGCACACACCAGGCACATTGCTGTCCAGTGGTGAATAAATAAGGCCCTAAGTCAGAATTTTCACTGTGTGTTCTGTGCAGGTGCACAGCCCAGTTACAGGAACACCAGGGAAGCCCAGAGCTACATGTCTAGAAGGCTGGAAATTCACAAGGAAAACAGTAACGTTTGTTGAAACCATAGCATGAAATTACTGTTTGAGTAAATACTTGTCTGTTCTGCTTCAAAGATGAATCTAGACATTGCAAATGAGTTTAAGTCTGGGGTCATAGTAGCATTACTCATGTGAGGTTTGTTCTATAGACTGTTCAAGTTGCATCAGTGGCAAGTGTATGAACCAGCACTGAGTGAACCTCACTTGTGCATTTTGATTTGGTTAGTTCTGTGTGTTCTGCTTTTTTTCTTTCTTTCTTTCTTTACGTACCATCTCAGCAAATTTGGTTGGAAAAAACCTCAGTCTGTGTGTGACAGCCATTCTTTACACAACTTTTTGCTCTGATTTTGGGTCAAATACCCTTCTCAGGTGCAGCCTAAGATTCTGGTGTAGGGTGGTTACAGCTCTATCGTGAAACTGGCTTAATTTAGAGTAGCCCCAGTGCTCTTCTGTGTAAGGATGGTGCAGGAGGATGTCTGTAGTTATCATGTCACCACCTGTTTCTGTCTCTGAACAGCCCTGTATAATTAAACAATTACTGTAAGGAAAACAAGCACAGTGGTTCAGGTTTCCAGCAGTCTGCTTCTATTTTCCATCAAGCTCAGCACCATGAGATACCATCGTTCAGAATTTTAGGACCCATCCTCTCACTGGTCAGACTGACCCTCCCTTAGTCACACAGAGGACTTGCACGTGCAGAATTGTTAAGTTCCTTGGGCACCTGGCTCACCTTGCACACTGCATTGCTATAGAACAACCCATCACATAGAACAGGTCCCACTGGATCATGGGGGAGGAGAAGCAGTTTGCTGCTGCCATAGCAGTTCCTCTAGGCTGCAGCCTCTTCCAGAGGCTTATGTTAAGAGGAAAGAAGCCTCTTTTTCATCCTAGGGCAGAGTATGCATGAACCAATTAATTAAGGAGCTGGTATAGTACCTTTCTTCATACTAGTGGAAAAGAATTATTGCTTGGAATGCTTGTGTCCTCTGGATGCTGTTCATCAGAGAAGCGTGGAGGCATTATAACAATTTGCACAAGTACTGGGAGCAGGAACAGCAGTGCTATGATACAAAGAATATCCAGGTATGGTCTTCCTGTTCCTTGTCTGGTTGGTGCCGGAGTTAATCTTAATCTCCTTCAGCAGTGTGGCTAAATTGTGTCTAGCCAGGCGATGGCCTATCCTCCTGTTATCCTCTCCTTGAGGATCTGGGATGCTCTCTGGGGGAAGCTTGCTCAGAAATAGATTCGCTCTGCTTAGAGCACACTGTGTTGCTCCTCTAGAGCCACGGGAGGTCTGATGGTTCTGTAAAGACCTCCCTCTTGCAGCTGCTTTAAGAGCTTTGTTGAAGAAAGAAAGAAACTAGAGCATAAGCCTAAGTGCTGAGGAACTGGGGCTATTTCTTCTCCCTAACAGTCTCTGAAAGTCACTGCTGCTAAACTTTAAAGAAAACAGTGCTCTCAAGCACCTTCCAAGTTTAACTTCCCAGTTTAAGCTCTCTGAGGTGTGACTGTCAGAAGTGCTGTACACTAACCATGAACATCTCCTAGTCCTTCTAGACCCACTTTGGAGTTGCTTCTCATCAGCCTTGCGTGGATTTTCAGCAGCATCCTCCATGTCACAGTGCTGTTTACTGCTCCTTCCTTAAAGTGTGATTTGAGATCTCAGCAGAGTCTGCTCTCCTCTGATCCAAATTGTCAGCAGGTCTCAAAGTGTTTCTAGCATCTTCCTGCCTCAGTCTATGTCCTAATGCTGCTGGCAGCAGAACAAGTGAGATTTGGAACTTCCCTTGAGTGCTAATCACAACTTACAGTTGCCTCATTGCAACTTCTCTCACTTCTTTTACATCCCATTTTAATTCCGTGGTGTAAAGCCTCTCTCCATTTCCTTCTGTGGAAGCACATGCACGCTTGTGCAAAGCCTTATGTCAAATGAGAGCCCAAAGTCAGTGCTTGGTTAGTGTGTGTAGGAATTAGATTTGCTTCTGCAGCTGTAACTGCCCTTTTGGTATGTGTATTATTAGGATTAATTTTTTAATTACATGACTTCGCATGTTAGTTTTCTGTAACACCTCTTCATCCATCAGCAGATGTGGCATGCTGTACCCCAAGGTGCTTAGAGTTATATTGACAAGGAATGGTTTTAATCTGAGACGGGGAGGTTTAGGTTGGATGTTAGGAGGAAGATTTTCACCCAGAGGGTGGTGAGGCACTGGCACAGGTTGCCCAAGGAGGCTGTGGGTGCCCCATCCCTGCAGGCATCCAAGGCCAGGCTGGATGTGGCTCTGGGCAGCCTGGGCTGCTGGTTGGTGACCTGCACACAGCAGGGGGTTGGAACCAGATGAGCACTGTGGTCCTTTTCGACCCAGGCCATTCTGTGATTATATGGGTTCCCATGAAATAAGAGGAGTCACCTGAAGGAGGAGCAGTGCTCGCCGGTCATCGTTCCAAAGCAGATCTGTATAGGAGTAATAATAGTATTCACACTTAAGAGAACACACAATTCTTCTTAACATGGATGAAGAATAGCAGAAGTTTAAGACTTCACACAATTCAGCTCAGAAAAATTCAGCCTGGATAGCCAGGAAATAACAGAGCTGAAGAGCAGAAGGCAGAACGGAGCACTGAGTGCACTTACAGATGATGGGCGCTGCCTGCAGTGGTTTCCTGCTATCAGAGGACTGTTTTGCTGCTGAAGTTGTGGCTAACAACCTTGTTTTCTAAGCTTCTGGCTCAGAAGATCACAATTATCCTCAGCACGGCCCTCTGCAGGATCACTTCCATTTTCTCAGCACTTTCTCTAGCTTGGAGAAGGGCTGGAGTTGCACTGAGACCAGCTCTGTAAACATTTAGCACAGCACTAATTCTCTTCTCAGTGCTGCGCTGCTGCCCTTGTGCTGCTCACCCCTCCTGTGATCGCTGAGCTACCGCAGGGCCTGGCCTAAGGGCCGAGTGGTGATGGGAACGGGCACAGTGCCTCGGTTGGAAACCTCCCTGTGCTCTTGTGAGGATGCTAAGAGGTCCCGGTACACTGCAAGCTGCGGGTTCACATCACAGCAGGGAGGAATTAGCGAAGCTTTGTCAAGGGTTCAAGTTTTGTGGCTGGAAAACGTGGAGTTTTGTCACTCGTGGCACATTTGTTTCGGAGTCCTGCAGCCACTGACCCACCTTCATGTGGTGCTGCGGGCTCAGCCACTTCAGTGTCTCAAAAGCTTTGAGGAAGAAGAGTTCCGGCTTCGTCCTGATTTCAGCCTTCAGAGGACAGATGCCCCCAAATCCATCTGATGCAATGGGAAAGCAAGCGGCGATCCGGGCCGGTCCGTCCTGCCAGGGAAACGAGGCCGAATGAAAGATGCTGAGCCCAGCAGGAGGATGGAGGAGCCGAGCAGCTGGCAGCCTGCAGCTTGCTGGTAGCTTTCATCAGCGCTGGCTGAGCAGGGGGAGGTGGGGAAGCGCCTGTGTGAAGGGAAGGAAGCGGCGGCGCAGTCATTAGCAGGCTGCGACCCTCTGTCACAAAGGCTCCAGAAATAACCGATGATGGTATGGAGGCACGAGGCCCTCTGTGCTCATTTAATGAATTGCTTGCGTTCAGGCCCACGGCTCGTCGCCGTTACATTTTTGCTCCGTGATGCCACCTGGGATTAACGAGGGGGGGAGGAAGAAAACAGCTCAGGTCTGTTAGCAACTGCTGGTGTGACCTCACTCCCTGTCCCGGGGGGGATATGAGATCATGAGAATGCCAGAGCTCTCCGAAGGATTCGATTTGCCGGTATGGCGGCCGAGTGATCTCATCCCCGGCCCCAGGGAAGGGCGCTGGCTGCTGCTGTCCTGCCGGGCGCTGGGGGTTCATCCCATCCCGCATCTCAGCAAACGGCTGCTGACCCGAGCTGACATCACTGATGACAAAGCTAACAGGGACAGCACAGCAAAATTGCAGGGGAATTTCCCCCTTCTCCCTGCTAGGATCGAATAGAAGCTGGCATTAAAATATTTCTGTGCTCTGGATAATGTCACTGCCCTTTAAGCATAGTTCTGGGCCCACAGCTTGAAGTGACTTGCTGTGCTGTCGCCACTTCTTCCTTCCTCTTAGACCCTGTGGGACAGAACAGAGATAGCTCCTTACTGAGGCCAGGAGACCCCCACCCCTTTTCTACCTTAAGGTCCTCAGGAAAGTTTGCCTTGCTGCATCTGTGGCATTCAATCTGTTATTGGGATGAAGTTTGCTTTAGCAACCCTTTGTCTGCACCTGCAGGCACAGCTCAGCCTTTCCCTTGTGGAGATGGGATTGCTTCACAGGATCACAGAATGTCAGGGATTGGAAGGGACCCCGAGAGATCATCTCATCCAATCCCCCATCTGGAACAGCAGCACACAGATTAGGTCACACAGGAGTGCCAGCGAATTTGTTGCAGTTGTTTTGCTTTTAGCAGACAACATCCATAGGAATCCCATCGTGTGCTGCATTCTCAGATTTCTGGTTCTGAATCAGAGAAACAAAGACATGGGAAAGGGGAAGGAAGAGAGGAAAATTGGCATCTTAGAGCACAACATGCCTTGAAGGTTTTTCAGAACCAGCGTGCTGTAGACATCCCAACACCTGAGTGGTAAGGGAAGGATACTGGCAAATAGACAGTTAGATTCTTTGGGATGATCTGCAAAGCCATCATGAAGATGGTGTCACCTTGCATTTAAATCTCTGCACCTTCAGAAGATGTATAGCTTGAGAAAGATCTGTCTTGTTTTCCTTTTCTCATTACTGATAGTATCTACGTTTTATATACGTAAACCTGTAAGCCTTAACCCCTCCTGCTAATATGCTGTCTAGATATGCAAGAAGATATACACCCATAACCTGCTCTAAAAGCTTCAGATTCACAAATGTAGAAGAGCAGTTGGATAAGTGGAAGAGCGAGAGGAACACAAAGAAACACTGCAGTTATCCTTTGTAGGCACTGGGTTAGGTAACCACAAAGATAACTGCATCTCATGAGTCCTTGCATGGGGTAACAAACTAAATAGGTGAACACAGCTCCTGTAAACTTCAAGCTTTTCACCTCTTAAATGTTCCTCTTTGGATTTCCTGATACTGATCATCTACCTTTTTTTTACAGGGGAAGTTTTATCTCGTTATTGAAGAGCTGAGCCAGTTGTTCCGATCCCTCGTCCCCATCCAGCTATGGTACAAATACATCATGGGAGATGACCCATCCAGCAGTTATTTCCTAGGAGGGATCCTCATCATCCTGTACAGCCTCTGCAAGGTGAGCAGCGCCTCGTTAATGAGCAAGGACAGAGCCAGAAGCACAGCTGGGGGGGAGAGATGCACCTCTAGATGTTGCCATCGCTAGGCAGGAAGGGAAGCTGCAGCAGCTGGGGACAGCCCTGTGCTGCACTGCCAGAGCATTCTGTATGGGCACTGTAAGGGGATGCAAGGCACCATATGGGCATCGGTGAGCTGGAGGGAGATGTGTGACTGCTCAGCAGTGTTGCATCAGGCTGATGAAGTCATTGCTGCTCTCTAAGAGTCTCTATTCTGTGAAGGCTAGCAGAGAATGACAGCAGAGCCGTGGGGGGCCACTGCTGGATGAGAGCTTTGCTGTCTCCAGGCTTGTAGATTCAGCACCATGAGGGATAGCTGCAGTTAAATGTTTCTCTCTGTCTTGTGAGAGAGAGCAGGTATTCTGTTACGCACAGCACTGAGTGCAGCAGGCAAATTAAAGGACCTCCAGGTCCTGCCTGGATAAACAGGCAGTTCTCACCCCATTCTAGGGGCTGGCATCTCTGAGAGAAGTCGAGGGTCTCAGTGACAGACAAATGCAACTGATGTTTGCTCAAAAATAACGAGGCATAGGGTCTGCATAGACAATTGTAAGTGAATAGGTGTGACTTTAGGTAGGCAAACCTGAGGTTTAGAAGTAGCTGTAAGTCTCGTTATGTCAGGGCAGGGCAGCAGCTGAAGCAAACAACAGATGTGGTGTTATCCATTCCCCTGAGAAGGTGCAAGTAAGTCTGGCTTGCTGCATGTTCTTTTCAGCATGGGAAAAAGGGCCTGCGGGACTGAAGGACTGAGAGGAAAGTCTGAACCTGCAGAGCTGAGAGCTGGTGGGTTGCTGAACCACGTAACTATCAAACGATGGCTCGTAATCCAAGGTGTGCCTGCAGCTGCAGCTGTGTGTAGTACAGGAGTGGGCCATACAGCTCCTGCTGCCAGGGCAGGCAGAGGAGGTCGTGGGAATCTGTTGTGTCCAAGTCAAGGCAGCATGCTGCCAGAATAAGGGACACATGATGTCCACGTGGTGGACAGAGATGTCACTGTGTGAATCTCCCCTGGGGAACCCCTTGCAAGGCTTTCTGGGGGTCAGGTAGACAGATCACAACACAGGGACAGACTTCAAGTGATCTGTCTGGCATCCCTGCTTGTGCAAGGGAAGGGACAACTGCAGGAGGGCAGCTGTCCTGCACTTCTACGTGCTATTTCTCTCATCTGGACAAGTCATTGTCCAAGAGCATTGGGGCCCTCCTGCTCCTGCAAGGAGGGGAGCCAAGCAGAGCACAGGTGGAGGGACAAGGGCCTGTGTGTCCCATGTCAGTGTGTGGCAGCAGCTCAGCACAGCACACGTGGCCAGGTTAGGATTAGACCTGTGCCTGTAGGAGACTTTGTTTGGAAATGAGAGAGAAGAGCAGGGAGCGTGCTCCCAGTGCAGGTCATGTAACACCAGGTATGTGCATCCCATTTACCATCACAGGAGTTGCAGGTCTCATTCCTTGCCGGAGACGCTGAGAATATACCCAAAGGAGTTCACATTAGCAAAGCCACAAACCACATTAGAAAAACCACAGAAGCCAATTTGGCACTCAGACCTTCTGTACGTCTGGCAAAAGGCCAGAGCTTGGCTGGGGCTGCGTCCCCTTTGCCCACACAGAGCACAGTGGGAGCTGTCTGGGTGCCCTGACCAGACCGTGTCAATGGAAACCTCTGATTTTGGTTTGTAAATAAAGGCATTGAGCTCTTACTGTTCCCTATCCTGAACAGAAGCACCAAGTGAGGGTAGGAGCAATGCTAGAGGGAACAAATACCGTGTGGTATGACAGTGTTTGCTTTGAATTCTGTCTCGGGCATGTACTCTTCAAACTAGCAGTACTATAGCTGCTCTGCTATTGACAGAAGGGAGAGCACTTGTTGGCTGGGAACCCGATCTGCAATCCACCTGCTAGAAGGATGGTGGGTGCAACATAGGCTTCAGTACATGGGATGTGAGAGGGACTTTTAGGATGTGCATCTTTTGGGGGTATAGGAAACTGGAGGAAAAATAAAGGAGGGGAAACAGGCTGGAAGAACAGGAGACATCAGAGCCAGAGCAAAGCCATTCACATTATAAGCAAAGCAACCAGAAAAGGCTGTGGGCTGTGCTGTGGGAGGGAGCTGATCCCCATCTTTGTTAGAGAAGAAAAAATCTGTAGTAGTCGGCAGCCTCAAGTGCTAGTTGCTGACTGGAAGCATTACTGGAAGGACCCTGGGAGCTCTTTACATGCTGACTGGAAGCATTATTGGTGCTTTCATTTGATTCCACATCTATTGCACGATGATCTCATTGGCATTCCCTGCAGTGAGCCCACTTAATCATGCTCAGAAGAAAGCCAAGCCCAGGCATTTTGGTGCCTCCGTGCTGCTACTCTGCTGCCACTCCTCACCTTCTGCATCCCTGCCCTCCCAGCTCCTCACCCAGGTCAGAAATGCAGGGGGCCTGTTGTGACATCTGGCCTTTCTCCTGGCTAATGCAGAACTGTTCTCTGCCCAATTATTTCTTCTTATCTAGTTCATAGAGCCCTGCCAGCAGGTAGGGAAGATGGCAAATCAGATTAGGTTTTCAGCTGTTTTCCCTTTTAGTAATAGTGCTGTGTCTTCTTCACTTGCCAGTGTCTCCTCTCTTGCTGAGCCCTGTATGTTTGTAGAGAGCTTTTCGTCCATCCTTTCCCCCACTCCTGTACTTCTTTGCCAAGCTGATAGTATCTTTCAGTCTCTCTTCAGAAATCATTTTCTGCAGCATTACTTTCTGCCCATTTCTGATCTGTGGGTACTGGGAACTCGTTCCCTTCCTGGCTTTTAAGGTTTCTTGAGGCGAGTGGGAGCAAGCCAGCATCAATCCTGCTTATCATTTCTCAGGCATTCTTTCTGTTGATGATATTTAACCACTGCACTCCTCTCCAGCTGGACAGGCAATCCCACTCCTTCCCTCCTAACACCGGCTGGGCCCTGCAGTCCCAGGCTGTGTGGCAGATCCTTGCAGCCCTGGAAATCCTCTTTTCCCCACAGGCTGAGTAAAGTATTTTCCAACCCTTCCACATTCCCCTCCCTTTCTCTCAAGCTGACCATGGTGTTTTCTGGCCTTATTTCTGGGCTTAGGACGGGAAAGGGTCCGTATTAGGGTGGACACATTACCCTACTGCAATGCTCTGCTCCTCTTTCTGCCCTGTGAGGTCTTTGAGCTGTATTCCATTGCTGCACTGCTGGTTCACATTTACTGCATTGCATCATTTCCATGGAGTGTTTTCAGCACTGTTGTTGCTTGGGATCTTTCCTCCCTCCAAGGATCCGTTTGCAGAAACCCTGCCACACATTTCCTGAGTCTCTGAGCTGTGTACATGCACACATCCTGAAAAATATCTGCTACCAAATGTCTTTGTTGCAGTCTTTTGACATCTGTGGCCGTGTGGGAAGTGTTCGGAAAGCACTGAAGGTCCTTTGCACCCCACAGGTAAGTGGTCATCTGTTTTGTAAGTGGAGCTTTCTCACTAATGAGTGACAGAGTTGAAAATAGCTCAGTGTATCGGAGTTACAGAATCAAAATAGCACGTTGTCCATGGCTGGGTAAGCCAGCATCCCTCATAGGGGAGGCTGGGAACCTGTTCTGACATCTGCCCTGTCCTGTTTGTGATAGAGAGGCTGCTGGAAGCCTGGCCTGCCCAGTCTGAGTGGGAGCCTTGTGTGGCACGTGTGAACCCACCAACACAGAGCTTCACAAAGCCGGCAACGCTTTGAGCTGCAGCACGTGAGAAAGATGTTAAAGCAGTGGATGCAGAGCCTGATGTGTGTTGCCATTCAAAGGGATGCTGCAGCACATGGAAATTGCCCCCTGTGTAGTGCTGTACTGATGTTCAGATCTGCTGTGATTTGTATTTTAAAGTGTTAAAACCGAAGATGTAGAGGAAAGGAATGTAACGTAGTGGAAGTTTGTTGGAGTTCACCTTGTTTGTCCTGTGGGTTTGTGCTGGGGATTTTTCCTCAGCATGTTTCTATTCCCCTTATGATAGTGTTACAGTAGGAGAAGCAACATTTACCTTCCAGATCCCAAAAAGGAGAGGTGGGACACCCCAGGGTGCTGCTGTTACCCTTCTGTTGTCTGACTTGCTAACAGTAATGCCTCCCACCATCTAACCACCTCTGCAAATGATGCTGAATTAATCCTTTCAGCTCCCTGTTGAGCTCATTAAATTTCATTATCATTACTCCACAAGTGAAAATGCTAAAAGATGGAGTTGGCTCGAGGGGGAGACGAGGCAGAACACAGGATGCCAGACTGCCCAGGTTCTGCATGCCAGTTCCCAAACCTCTCCTCCCCACACACGGTGGAGTAGCACCACTTTCCTTCCCATGTCTTGCAGGAAATCTGAGTGTGAAAAGCACTGCGTGTATTCTCCAGCACAAACCAGATCATCTTCAAACCTTTTGACAGCGTTATTTTTTCCCCCACTGTTCCTAACAGACCTACGGGGCCCGTGCCACCAGCCAGCAGTGCAGTGAGGCAGGGGACATCTGTGCCATCTGCCAAGCAGAGTTCAGGGAACCTTTGATCCTTATGTGCCAGGTAAGACCCCGAGCTTCACACATCACCTTCCCCTGCTGGCATTTCTGCAGCCAGGGAGAAGCATAGCCTAGACAGTTCTGGCAGCTCTTGCTGGGCCCTATTGGATATAGGATATCCATTGAATATGTATGTATTGGATGTGTGTTGGATATAGGATATCCTATTTAATATATCCCCTTCCAGATAGCCAGTGATTCACGATAGCTGAGCCATATGAACTCCACTCTGTAGGGTCTGATTACAGCTCTTGAGATGGAAAAGATCAGCCCTGCAGTCCCAGGACTCCCCTCTGGCAGTCCAGACCTTGGATCTGGAATGCAGGATGTTTCTATCTGACCCTTGGAGAGATGGCAAGCCAAAAGCCTACTGAACTACTAACAGGTTAGCAGGAAATTGAGACAGTGGAAGCTACTGGGAGCTGTGAGCAGAAACAAATCCTGTAAGGGGGAGGAGGAAGAAAGGAGGTAAGCAAAGGGTTGTAAACTAACCCAGTGCACTGGGGGTGGAAACAGGGTAAAGGGGAGTCAGAGTGAAAGTGTGCTTCTATTCTCAGCTTTCATTAGAGCAAATTTCTTGGGCTCTTTTAATCCTTTCTAGAGATACAAGAGCTAGAATAACATACAATCATAGAATTATAGAATTGCTCAGGTTGGAAAAGACCTTAAAGATCAAGTCCAACTGCAACAAGTATCCTTACCAGGCAAACTGGTGTACCAGTGATGCTGGGATTTGTTTTTCCTATCATCCAAGGACTGCTAGTTGGGTTCTCTTTCCCCATAAACCTAAATGGTTTGTTGCTCCACAGCCATACTGTGGGGCATACACACGTAGGGGTGAGCATAGTCCTGCTACCCATGTTGTGACAGTGCCCTTTTGTCTCCGCAGCACGTGTTTTGTGAAGAATGCCTCTGCCTCTGGTTTGACAGGGAGAAGACCTGTCCCCTTTGCCGTTCTGTCACAGTAGAAACCCTGCGTTGCTGGAAGGACGGCACCACCTCTGCTCATTTCCAGGTGTATTAAAGCCATATCACCCAACAGAACGACCTGCATGGAGAGAAGGAAGACCAGAACATCTGCTGATGTCGCTATTGAATCACCTGCTTGTTCTCCCAGCACTCTCTCTCCAACAACCGATAGAGCAGCAATTGTTGGTAGCCAGAAAAGTCATCCTCCAAGGCAAGGGAGATGTACTTCTGTTGTGGTAACCTCCATGGCTGAGCTACAGCCAAGAATTTTCCTTGAACGTACGTGGTTAGAAACTGATTGGTGTGTTTCCTTTTTCCTGCTCTTCTCGTAGAGGTAAACGTTGCACGTAGTAAGAGGCTGTACCTCCACTCCCCACTGCACGTGTGTGACCTGGTACACTGGAAAAAAGCTGTTGTTCTCTGGCTGTAACGTCCTTGAGTTTGTAACCTCATTGCATTTCGCAGTTGCCGTTACATTACCTTTGAGAACAATTCCAAACCACTCTTTAGAACCACGTTCCCAAAGACTCTTTTGGGGCTTGGAGTCACATCATGTCCCAGCAGCTGTGTTTCTGTGGCTGATTCACAAACTGTGTGTGCCGTGTTGCCATCTTCCTGACATGCCCAGGAGCTCCGTGCTGGCGGAGCTGAAGCTGATGCTTTCTTTCCTTGGGAATGCTTTTCCTCTTTAGTTTTCATGTGGGGCTTTCTGATTTCCTGGCAGATGGGGAGAGCCGTGGGAGGCAGAGAGAGTAAAGTCAGGTTTGGTTTGAATTGAAGGTGCTAACTGGGCCAACCTCACAAGTGAAGGTGCACCACGCTCCCCAGCACAACTGCAGCAATGTGACAGGGCACTGCTCACTGCTTTGCACTGCAGCCCACCTGCTCCAAAAGCACTGTGCAGCACAGAGCCCAGGTAGCACTGCTGTGAGCAGAAGGGCTGGGGCATGGGATGCAGGGCCCCTGCAGAGCCTGGCTGCAGGGAGATTTCCTGTCTGGAGGGTGGGATTGTACAAGAGCAGCTGCATTGCTTCAGGAGCCAGCCTGGTTCACATCCAAGCTCGACTGCCCACCTGAGAGGTGCAGGCTTCATTCTGGCAGTTCTGCTTCAGAGAAAGCTCTTTTAGGAGATGCCTTGTGTTGTTAACAGGAAAATTAGCACTCTTGGTGTCTGAGGAAGAGGAGATCACTACAGTTTCCATCTCTGCTGAGCATGCTGCAGGAGCACTTGCATGTAAACGGAGCTGCTGTTCCTTTGACAGAGCTTTCTCCTTCCCTGCACATCCTCTGCTTTGTGCTCCTTGCCCACAGAAGGTGTCTCATTAGGCTTTGTGGCATCTTCTGTGCTCATTGCTATGGAAATGGCCGTAAGGTTACAATCCCACTTGAGTGGATAATCAGAAGAGCTGTACCTGGGGGACATGAGCCTCTGCGCCGGCACTGTGCCGCCTTCCCCTCCTGCTGAGAACCTCCACGGGGAGAAGAATTAAAGCAAACAGCAGCTAATGGTAACAGGATTAAGGCTCAACATTCTGTTGGAAATAATGGTTAAGTGTGGCTGGAGGAGAAAGGAGAGGCAGAGCGTGAGCAGGGGAGATAGCCCACATCTGCTTTGAGAGATACAGGGAGGAGGAATAGCCGTGCAGTTTTGTATCAACACACTTTGATTCATATCTATGGATCCTATGAAAGTGGAAAACCGAGGCAAGGAACCCAGTGACTGGTGGGAGCAGATTGTCTGGGATGGGGATGGAGAGCTCAGGAAGGAACAAACAAGGATCTCAGCACACCCAGAAGAGCTGTTCTGTGCAGCAGCCCGGTGCCTGCCTGCAAAATGGGAACCACGGACCATCGGGACAGGGTATGTCTGTTCTAATGGCAGGACAGGAAACTTGTGGTGGTTTCCATGGGCAGACAGGTGGTTCGTGTGGAAGGAAACGATTCTCTCAAACTTCAGAGCAGAAATAAAAAACGGAGCCTTTTTTTTTTTTTTTTTTGCCATTGAACAGTAGTTTTTCTTTTTTTTAATAAAGTCATTATAAATATGTACAAAGAGTCTCAGCATATGAAATTCCTTTTACAAAAGAGAGAAGCCACGTCCAACTACAAACAGGAGACTTTGTGAATCTGTATCAACAGCAAGCGTACGCTTTGCTCTTGCTTTTCTAAGGGTGGAAACTTGCACAGTGCCTCTGCAAGAGCTTACGTCTGAGCCGTGCTAAACCAGACCTGTGCAAGGAACTCAGTGCATCTCATCTATTTTGTCCTGTTAGAAACGCGCCCAGGAGCAGAGCGGACACTCATCAAATGTCCCAAGGATTGAAGTTAAGGGGGAGATTTCTTTTGCTGAACTGGAGTGATTGGAAAGGCCACGCTGTGAGCATCCCCAGACACAGCGCACAGCGCAGTCCTGTGGCAGCTGTAGCTACTGATGGGAGGAGACCAACAGTTCCAGGCCCAGATGCCATCAGTGTCTGTCAAACTCATTTCCTGTAAACACTGAAAACCTGGGGAAATTCAAGTAGTGAAAGAAGAGCCACGTTTGTGAGCACGTCCTGATGGAGAATGGCTCCGTGCAGCCAGTGGGACCCCAGCCAGGAGGACAGGCAGGGGGAGAAGCTGTACTGAACACTGAATGAATGAAAAGGGCTCATGTGGTCAGAGCAGGGCACATTCAGAGGGGAAGGCAGATGCCTCTCCCCCATTCAGACAAGGGGAAGAATCCTAAAGAAGATCAAGTCCTGTTTGATTCAGACTCCCCTCAGCCCTCGGATTTTGAGTGCACGTGCCAGTGCTTCCTAATATTTGTAAGGAGACACAAAGCAGTTTGATGCCGTGTACAGAGGAGTGAACTCCCAGAGCACAGAGGCATTACACAGAGGCAGGAGACTGAATTGTGCAACTTAGATTCCGAATCAGATCTGCTCTAAGAGTGGTGAGGATACTGCTCAGCCCGAGGTGGAGGCAGAAGAGAGCCAGCAAACTGCCAGCTGCTCCATTTGGAGCCATAGGTAGTTTGCTATACATAACTCAGCCTTCTGCTGAGATTAGGACAGCTGTCTTAGAACAATGTGTAAGAAAATTAAAAATACATACCAAGGGAGATGTGTTATGCTGTCTGACCACAGCCACTGTGTACAGTGATGTGGTGTGCAGAAGGGAAGGATCTCCTTCGGGTTCATGTACCCTTCCTGCTCTGCCCCATGGCAGGATGCTGCTCTCCTGCTCTGCCCACGAGAGCTGTGGCCGTGGCAGCTTGAGTGCATGGCTCTGTGCTAACATGGCAGGGACAGGCCTGGCTCCTCAGTGCCTGCGGACACAGCAACCAGCTGACACCAGATGTTTCCAATCACGTTCAGCAGAAAGAGTGCTGCTCCTGCTTCTGCAGCGCAGTTAAGCCTCGTATAATTTTAGCACGATATGGAAACAAAACGACTTCGCAGATCAGATTAAGCTGATTTAGCAAGTGTTTCTGATTTAAGAAAATTGCTTGAGTAATGGGCTTAGCTAAATTGGGATAATTTCTGCATGCCAGCATGCCCTGAAACAGAAGCAGGATGGGTTTCTCACTCCCCATGGCTGTTAGCTCGCTGATGGCTGATCTGCTCTGCATTGTTACTGGGTGGCATTTGTCCCAGGCACGAGACAGCAGGCACTGCCATCCTGCACAGTGCGAGAGGTGGAGCTCCCCTATTGCCTTACCTACCTACAGTAATTCTAAGGAATCTGGAATCAGTGGGCTCCATTCTGTCTGCAACACAGCTGTCTGTAAGCAGAATTCCTTCGGCCAAGTGACTTCAGCAGGCAGGGAGGGCAGCTGATGAGCAGTCCGTGCTGCACTGCTGCTTTAACTTGAACGATGAAATCCTGCTATGTGACAGGAGCTGCCTTGGTGGAGTACAGCTTTAAAAATTAATAAAGACTTTTCTCACAGCCACATTATGCGGCGTTCTATATAGACTATGATCTCATAACCTCCTCCTCCAGCTTCACACGCGTCGGCTGCTGAAACCCAAGATGAGGGCTTTTTTTTTTTATTTAGAGAGCACTCCCCGGTCTTCACAGAGGCACAACTGCAGAGCTAATCAAAATCAATGGCTTCTTGGTTGCTGTAAAAAAAAAACAACAAAGAGAGGAGAAGAGCAAGTGGGAGAGAGAGGAACTGTGCTGGTTTCCTTCCCATCAGTAGCAGCTCACACCACCACTGCGATGTGGCACAAAGGGCACTAGGGGAGCATACAGCAGGCTTTCTTGTCCAGTACAAACATCAAACAGGTTGAGAGCAGGTATTTTAAAAAGGATAAAAACACCCCTTTTCAAAAAACGGAGGCATTCAAGAATAGCAATTATACCAGAAAACATAAGGCTTTGACAAATAGATACCCTCTAGTAAGTAATGCGACTTCTGTACAGCGAGTGCTGGCTATAAAGTGCTGGGAGGCTGTTCTCTGGCAAAGCTTGCTTGACCAGCAACTAATGGATCAAAGACTCCAAAAGTTAACCCTTGGTTCACACCGAACACCAAATTCAGAACTACAAAAGTGAAGTCAGTCAGGATGAAAACAGGGTTGGGTTCCGTTCCTCTCTTTCCCCTACACTTGGGAAGCACCCCGGGTTCGGCTGTTGTCCCACGAGGGTAACAACAGGCACCACGTCTTCAGCCGTTGGGGCTGAGCGCTGG
The DNA here is from genome assembly GCA_035772895.1 of Perdix hodgsoniae. Lineage (NCBI taxonomy): Eukaryota > Metazoa > Chordata > Aves > Galliformes > Phasianidae > Perdix > Perdix hodgsoniae. The sequence continues at coordinate 1,313,326 of JAPSGF010000103.1, forward strand.
GAGCAACCAAGGAAGAGATCCCCTGGGAAATCCACTTTGTTTCTATTAGTTTGCTTGCGGTTTGGTTTGTTTGCTCTGCAGAAAAGCCTGTCCGTGGTGAGTTCAGACCGAGGAACGGAGGCAGTCCCTGTTAGTGAGGCTGTCACTGACTGAAGGGGCTTTCCCAAGGTGTACCACGGTACACTTAACATAGCAACGCTACGGTAAGAGCAGAACTTTCTCCTTCCTTTGCTGTGCTGTAATGTTTCAGGGGAATTGCCATCTGGGAGGAATGCTACAGGTCTCCAGGCTGCAGGCCCGGATAGCAGCAAGGCAGGGAAAGCAACGCGGTGCAAACTGTTTGCACAGGGGAGAGAAGGGAAAAAGTAATAATGCATATTCCAGGTTAGAAGTTTATTATAAACATTCAGATCTCAGGAGCTAGTAATAACTGTAAAGGGTGAGGGAGATGTGGGAGAGCCCTCTCTCTTGCACTGAGATGTGTAAGCCAGCTCCCCTGGCTTTTTTGCAGAAAACTGTATTTTTTAGGCTGAACCTGGTCCAGCAGTCACTAATCCTTGCAGCACTGCTGGAATCAGCTGGGGCTCCTCCTTTTGCTAGAAGAATTCTTAGATCAGTAGGAGACTGCGCCGGGCAGGGATGTAGGATGCATCAGGCCACAAGTGGCAGAACAATGTTTGACTGGTGACAAATCCCTGCGGCTCTGGGGCTGTCCACACTATCCACAGACAAAATACACTTAGCTACATGGTCCCTCCCACTACTGCACATGATATAAAGTAGGGCAAGGTTACTCATTAGGAACAATCTGCGCTTTCAGCATAGCCCTTCTGCTGTTTGGGAACTGGCTCGGATCAATATTCCCCATGAATACGTGTGCAGGTGCCCAAAACACATCGGTGAGTATTTGATAAAGAGACAATTTAGCTTTTAGATTGCTCAGAAACATTTCTCCTGCAGTAGTGACAAACAGAAAGTTTGACTGGGACGGAGCAGTTTGCTCCCTGATTGTTTGCAGGTTAGGAAGTGTCTTTAAAAGACAAGGAACTTCCTTTGGAAACTGGATTCTTAACATCCCTGTATGCCTTTGGAAGTTCCCCCTGCCACATGAAGGTCAATTCTGTGCTGCAAATGTCTGAAGCTGGGAAAAATGTTTCTAAAAAATGTGCCTAAGAATTACTGTCTCTTGCTGAGCCTAGATGTAACTCTTTTCCCTGGATCACAGGAGCGGAGACTACTTACACCTGCATCCAGGAGGGTCTGCAGTAGCAGGCTTTGGCGTGGACACAGCTGTGACAGGAGCTGCTGTGTCCTTGCCACCTCAGTGAACGCTGCTTCCCAAGCTCAGAACCGTGCAAAGAAAAAGAGCTGCCCCAAAGAAAATTAGTTCTATAAAGTTCTGAGCTAGATGGTTTGTTTTGCCTTAGTTTATGGAGAGGCTGAAAGAAAGAAAAAAAAAATAGCACCTTCTCAACAAGTAGTATTTTTTTGCTCTTTTGTGTATAAATATCAATAACCAAAATAGATTTCTCCTTGTCCCATGTTTCAGAACATCCTCTTGGGGAAACTGTAGCACCACAGAGAGGCAATCTAGCCCCAGACAAATAGTAAATGTAGCACCAGAGAAACAAAAACCATAAGAAAAGCTTATCTCACCTGGTGCTATAGCGCTTAATATATACACACACAAACTGTCTGCTGTCCGAGCTGTTAAGCACCTCTTCCCCCACCACCACGGTTACAACATGCCCACGTTGCAGCAGATATTATTTAACTCCAGATGTGTATCTATTTTTCCTAGCTTGCTGCATCAAAAGGGACACTTATGCCACCATAGACAAGGTGCAGAGGAGACAACGCTAGCATTACAGCAGGGACATCACTAATCTTTTGACCAAACTGCAGGAGCACAAATGCTCATACCACCATCATCTACAAGGAATGTTGCTTACGTTCTCAACAAGGCATGCACGTTTTAACGTATGCATACAGGAGGGTTTACATTCTTCTATATATAAGCATGTATGTGTCTCTGTTTTGCGGCTGGGCCCTTGAACAGCTCCTTCAGTGCAAATCCTTCTTCACGTTGCCCAAAGCACTTCCAACATCTTCCACTTCTTTCTTTATCTCCACTCTTCACAGCTGCTGCTCAGGCTCTGGATTCCCTGTAGGAAGAGGGGAAACAATTTTCTCCGAGGGCACAGGGTTTTCTCCAGCCTAAGAAAGCAAAAGAATCGGGTTTGGTTTTAATTATATTGATGCATTGCTTACAATAAAAGCTTCCTTAAAATTTATGCTTGAACCCTCCTGCTAAATTTACCGACTGGAAGAGGTATATAATTTATGGGGAAGATGGTTTTGTGGTTCAACACAAGAGGAGACGCCGTTATCCCTGTGCTGTGCAGGGCTTGTGCTGTGCTCCCACTTTGTGAGGCCTCCTTCGGATGCTCCACCTTCTCTTACACCGTGCTAACAAAACGGAACTTTTAGGGAAGCCGTTCATTTCGCTACAGGTTGGCAGTGGGGTGCAGTGCGCATCACGAGAGACTGGCAGAACTCACTCACTCCTGGTTCTGCCACTGATTAGATTTGTGGCCTTGGGCAAACCACCTCCTTCAGCTGCTGCTGGAAAATGAGGGCAGTAATAACTTATTTGCCTCACAGGTGGGCTGCGAGCCTTAATTAATAAAGTGCTCAGAGAAAGGCACCCATCTAAGTGCAAATTAGCAGGAGAGGTGCCCAAGGGGCATCTGCTCTGACACTGCCATTTCCCGCACCGATACCCAGGTCTGTCGGTGCCAGCCTTCAATGGGGCACATCCCAACATCCAGGCTGCAGATCCCACAGCAAGGGGAGATCTTACAGCAACCTCAGCCGAGAAATCTCTGCTGGCCTTCAGGATGAGGTGATTTCACCCGGGTGGGAGGAGGGAGGGGAAGCAGCTGACTCTGCAACTGCATCGGCTATGAAGTCAGAGTGTAATTAGGACTGCAAACAGCTTTGGGGAGCATTCGGATCGCATTACTCCGGTGTAAACCCAGACCCGCTTCCCTGCCTCATGTGGTTCTGCTCTGCTTGTGCTGCTGCCAAGGTTACGACGGTCCAGCAGCACTGCCCCTGGGATTACCTGAGGTGAGCAGGAGGGTGGAAGGCCAGCAGCCCTGGTCAGCCCCGTGCCATTGCTGCTCCATCCCACCTGCTGCCCGCTGCCCAGCTGCTGCACACGCGGGATGCAGCAAGCACAGCCTCCCCCTCTCTGTTTATGGCTTTTGCTTTCTAGTTTCGAGCAATCCAAAGCAACAGCACAAACAGCTCAAAGGACTGAAGCCAGAGTGAATCGTTGAGCCGTGAAGCAGGTTTTCACCTGTCCTGCTGTGATCGGTGCCACCAGCGAGCCGCACTGTTTCAGCAGCTCCCCTATCTCCACGTACACAGGCACACACACAGCTGAAATGCCCCGCCGCCGCCAGTTCATCCCAAGGAGAAGATAGAAGATTCCCAGCTCCTACACTTCTCACACATGTTGACTTTATAGAGAGGCCTTTAAAACACACCATGTCCACTGATGAGAAGGCACAGCATAGCCGGACCGGCTGTAGGGTCCTGAGCCCTCTGGCTGCAAGCCACCAACATCAGTGCTTACACACACAGAGGTATTTACTCGAGTTACCTTTGAGTAAAGCCTTCAGGATTTCATTCAACAATTTCTTCCAAGCCAAACCACTCCGTTTGCATTTATTGTTTCTCCTGGAGCAGCACTCCCAAACACCAGCCCTGATCCCTCGCCCTACTCTGCCCTCCCTGGCCCAATGCAGATCCTCTGCGGTGTCATTATATTTTACAGACTGCCTCTTTGTGTCACTTAACATACAGAAAATCTTTAAAAACCCGTAAAAGTTGATAAATCCTACAACATCCTGAACTCCGGGTGATAAATCAGCTGTGGGGCAGGCAGGGAGCTCAGCTCGATGTCCACGCATCTCAGGAGCGCAGTGTTTTAGAGATTAAATGACTCTTTGGTTTTGCATCAGCCTCATGTTGGCCTTCTGCAGAAAGGTGAATTTCACAGAAAGAATAAAAGAGAGCCCCAGAATCCTGGCCTTCAGCCCATCCGCCTATAAAACAACTCTGAATACCCTGGGCTGTGTGAAAGCCATTTCTGGGTGCACGCTGGCTGCAGCGCCAGTATCTGACTCATTAATGGAATATACTTGGAGCCAAATTCTGATCTCACTTACAGCACTGTAAATCCAGGGCAACCCATTTGACTTCAGTGGAGTTACTCCAAATTTCCCACAATAGGCACTCAGCAGATAGATCAGATTTGGTACTTTGGGTCTGAAAAAGGCTCAGAAAAGCCAAACTGCATCCCCCTTGCAATAGTGGGCTGGATGGTAAGTTGACAGGAGTGCCAGTGCAGTCCCTGTGTAGTGCTGCTGAAAATGTGTTTATTTTATGTGCCACTCCTGTAACGTCAAAACTTTCTGGCAGGATTGCCCACAGTTACCAATTTCTTTTTTCATTACGAAGGAAGGAATTATAACTGACTTCCTTGAAGCCAAATGCAGTGTCTAGTGAAAACATGGACTGAAAATGTGATACAGCAAAAAAAAAATCATTTTGCTTTGAACTTTTCCGCGAGAGCCAAGGTTCCCTTTGATGACACATCCCTCCCCTCGTGGGCACGTGGGGAGATGCAGGACCCACTCAGAAGGCCTCTGGTGCTCATCTTGTATGTTGAGCAGTCAGGCTGAGAGACAACAGATCACATTGGTTGATATTTGCAAAACTATCTCAGCCAGCCCTGGCACATCCCATTGCCTTTATAGACCCAGACATCCACACTTCCTGATCACTGGGAACTCTCCTGTATTAAATCCTACAGTTTTCTTACAGACTGCTAAGCTGCTGTTCAGCTGAAAAAAGAAAGTTGCGTGGGACAGGCATGAGCTGACCCAGGTGTGGGGTCCCTGCTCTGACCTCAGCACTTCTTTAGCTCATCTTTATTCAGCAACACACCAGGCCATGGTTGGGTACCACCTGTGTAAAGCCCTGGGAAAAGCTGAGCCCGTGCCCCTCTCGCAGTTGGCAGAAGGAGCTCTGCTCACAGCTAACACAGCAGCATGTAACTTCTTGATCTAAATGGATTACAATTCAACTGGCATGCATTCCACTCCTAATAAACAAAATAACTGTTATTAATACATTTAAAGAAACAAATGATATCTGAGGGCTCAGAAAGCTTAAGGTAGGAAGAAAACAAGGCACTCCTGCTTCCTCCCTCACGCAGCAGAAGGTTAATGAGAAAACAAGGGCTAGGCAAGAGCCCTGTCAAATTCCCAAGCAGCCCGCATCCATGTACACTCACACTTCATTAGCATCTCTGTGGGAGACAGAAGGGTACCTTACAAGGAAAAAAAAAAACCTATTAGGAGGGGGCTCGAGGGGTAAGATGGAAAAAGAGTGGATCTACAGGAGAGGAAATGGGAAGGATGATGTGTATGGGAGAGCTCACTGTAGGAAGAGTGGGTAAAGAAGTGCACAGGGGTTCAAACCTCCCCAAACAGGACCAGCCCACCTGGCCACCGCTTGCCTGAGGAAAGATGCATTTCTGAACAGCTGCTTATTTCTGACGGCTCTGCTGCCTGTTCATCACAGAAGTTAAAGCTGAAGGTTTCCCTTGCACACTTTGATGCTGGGGCGGGGGGTTGGCAGGGTCGGTGCGTGGGGTGCAGCCAGCAGCAAGAGCAGGCTCCTGCCTTCCGGGAGGGGATTGAGAGCCTCTGTGCCACAGCCCTGCAGACATCTGTCCTCCTGCAGAGCTGCAGTGCTGCCGAGCCCCTCAGCCCACCCGTGTCAGCAGCACTGCCTCTGGGCCTTTGTCTTCTCTGCACTCCTGCACCGCTCTGTGTGACATCTCCAGAAATCTTATCAACCCCATTTTAACACAGATAATTAACTGCACTGAGACTTTGGACAGAGTGGCTCTGCATGAACCTAGCAGCAAACAGCGGGGGAACTGCTGGCAGCACGGTGGGCACAGCACCAGGCTGCTGGAGCTGGCAGGGACGAGCAGGGTTCGATTTTAATACACTGCCACTTCTGAACTAATAGAGCGAAATACAAGTGACATTGTATGCCAAACTGGCACTGACAACTACACTTCATGCCCTGGCTGGATATTTCAAGGTGATGTCAGATTATAGATTATCAAACTGCCATTTACAAAGCCTTCATCTCCACATCCGAAGCACAGCCTACAGAGACAAAACGTCGGTCACATGCAGCGAGCCCCATCCTCCCTCCTCTGCCATCACCTGCGGCTGGGAGCAGAAGTTCCCTGGCACAGGGGGCTGTGTCCTGAGCTGCACAGCCACATCCAGCCCTGAGGAACAGCTTCCAGCCCTGCTCCCAGCACTAAGGGACAGCTCCCAAGACCATACAAGTTGCTCTCATCTTAGGAGCTGTACTACACAAGACAAATGCTCAGAGCCCAGGTTCCCATCTTGGTAGAGAATCAAGTTATTGGCACTCGGGAGCACCTCTGAGGATGGCAGAAAGATACCTGTGGTGTTCATACCTAACCCAGCTTCACTCTGCTACCACCTTGGCTCTGAAACATTGCAGGCAATCAGCTGATCTCATCGTGTGAGCAAAGTGCTACTCAAGAAGAAGAATAAACAAATTAATGGCAGAAATAGCACAGGAACTGAGAGGTAGAGGACGCATTTATCACTCTGGAGTTGCACTGCAGCTCAGCCACACGATGCCAACAGTCAGACAGGGCTGCACCACGCACAGGGCCATACAGAGACTTTCCAGCCTCTTACTGCCCCACACCTGGCTGCTCTGTCCTCCTCGTGCATTCTGTGCTGAGGGTAACACTTTGCTTTTCTGCTGCGTCTTACTCAAAGCCACGTTAAGCACCTGGGTTCTGCTGGGCCTGGTGTGCACACAGCAGTGGGGGTGAGGGCTGTGCAGGGCCAACAACAGAAGAGATCGGGAAAAAAATCCACAGTCAATGGTATGCAAACCTGCACAGAAACCTGGAATCCAACAGCCTCGGGCTCCTTCCCACCCACCCCTGCTCCGCACCAGGCAATGCCCACTCTGGGCAGGAGAATTCCCTGAGCAGTAAGAGAGCAGCACACTTGGGATTCCAGATAACGGAGAGCACTGCACTTCCCCACAGATTCCAACTTTTCCTGAGCACAAACAGGCACACGCACACCACACAGCTGGCTTCACTTCCAACTGCTGCAACCAGGCAAAGCAAGGGAAGAGAAGCCAGCACCAAGCCCAGCCCCACACGCTGACAGCACTGCCCAGCTCTCTGAGGGCACTATCGGAGCCCCCCCTGCTCTAATGGTCCCATACAGATGGAAGCTCTGATTCACTCAAACAAAACAGGGGGTTTGTTGCCAAAGAGATCTTTGCAAGGCACCCAGCTGAGCCGCAGGCAGACTGAGCGGCGGGCAGCGGTGAGCCCACGCCGTGCTGCACACACACCCCTGCTGAAGCCCCTGCTTTTCAACTCTCGAGACAAGCACGCTTTTCCCCACACTGAACATCTGTGTTTAATCGTACCCCATTACACCTCACAAGCACCAGCAGCCCTGCTCCTGCCTGTGCAGGACCGTCCGTGGATGCACACAGCCCAGGCAGGCACTGTCAGAGGTCAGCTGCAGCATTAGCGGCATTTTTCATCTGCTTTATTTAAATCCTACCCTAGCTGCATGGCATTGGAAGCATTCACTTCTCATAGAATCACGTAATCATTAAGGTTGGAAAAGACCTCTAAGATTCCCAAGTCCAACCCCAGCCCACTCCCACTGTGCCCACTGACCATGTCCCCCAATGTCACTTCTCCACCTTCCTGGAACACCCCCAGAGATGGTGACCCCAGCGCTCCCTGGGCAACCTGTGCCACCGCTCTTTTGGAGAAGAAATATCTCCTAATACCCAACCTGAACACATGTTTTATTTAAAGCACCTGAAAAAAGATTCACAGCTCCTACATCTGCGGGGAGAGGTCTCTGTCCCAAAGCACACAAATCCCTGAGATGACCCCACAAGGCCCTGCACTCTGAGATGCTCAGTGCACGTCCCCGCTGTCTGTGTAACAAACACCCTCCTGCTGCACTCTGCTCCCCACCAGTGCCTGGCACTGCTGGGGCAGAGGTGTAGGGCTGTCCCAGCCAGCTCAAAGATGTTACCGGGGCAGCAGCAAGGTTATGGGAGCTGCTCCCCACTGCCCTGCTGCCGGTGTGCGCAGTGCTGAGGAGGTTCTGGGAACCTTCATCAACTGCACCTGAATGTTGTTGTTTTTTTCCTTGGTGTGGGACCCCCGCCTTGGGTACGGCATGACCCAATGCATGGAGCCGGGCACAGCCTTCGGAGGGTCTGCAGCTGAGGGGTGTCCTACAGCACCGGCTGGTGCGGGAGAGCGGACCCGGGGAACTCGCTGAGTGATGTCCTACGGCACCGACTGGTGCGGGACGTGGGGGAAAGCCGTGGGTCCTACGCGCCCTGGGCTGCAGCGACGCGGGGCCGGGGAGAGGAGACAGGAGCGGGAAAGTTTGGGGAGGGAGAAAGGGGAAATTAGGGAAAGGGCAAAGGGGGAACCGGGGAAGGGAGAATTAGGGAAGAGAGGACGGGAGATCGCCGCCGCCGCCGACTCCCCGCAGCCAGGCGCGCCGGGTACCGCGGACAGCGCGATCCGCCGCCCCTCCCCGCCCGCCCGTCCCGCCGCGGTGCCGACCTGTTGCGCGTCCCGCCTGCTCCCCGCTCCGGCCGGCGCCCGTCTCGCCTAGAGGCTCCTCCTGCGGATCAGCCAGGCCAGCGCGACCGCGGGCGTGAGGGCGCACAGCAGGCACACGGCGGCGGCCAGGCGGCGGCCGGCCCAGCTCGGGCCCCGGCCCCTCGCCTTGCCCCGCGCCGCGCGCTGCTCCAGCTCATCGGCCACGCGGCGCAGGCGAGCGGCCACCAGGCGGGCGGCGGCCGAGGGCCGGGCGGCGCGGCCGGGGCTGCAGGGGCAGGGCGCGGGGGGGCCGCCGCGCAGCGCGCACGGGCACATGGCTGAGCCGCCGCTCGGCGCCGAGTGCCGCGGCGTGTGCGGGAGGGAGGGAGGGAGGCGGCGGGCGGGGGCCGGGGGGGTTACATCATCCCCCGCGGGGCGGTGCTCGGCGGCGGAGGGGAGCGGGGGTGGAGGAGGTGTGGGGATGACGGAGGGGTGGGGGATGTTGGGGAGGGGGGCGCGGGGGGGGTAGGGGGCAGAACGTTGGGAAAAGAAGGAAGGGTGGGAACTGGGGGGGCAGAGTGGGGGTGTAACATGAGGATGGAGAGGCTGGGGGGGGCAGTGGGGTATGGGGCAGAGTGGAGAGGGGATAACGGAGTGGGAGGAAGATCGGTGGGAACTGGGGGGCAGGGGACGTGGGGATAGGAGGGCTGGGTGGGAAGTGATGGAGAGGGGTATAGAGTGGGGTAAAGGGACAGTTTGGGGTGTGGTGTGAGAAGTGGGGGACTGGCGGGTGTGGGGTGCAGCTTTAGGTGGGACGTGATGGAGAGGAGGGACAGTGAGGGTGGGAGGGGGACACTGCAGGAATTTGAGGGATAAGGGGGTGGGAAAGCAGCGTGGGAACTGAGGGAGGGGGAATAGAGGCTGGGCAAGGAAACAGTCTAGGGGTTGTAGTGAGAACTGAGGGTCTGGGTGGTGGGGCAGGTGAGTGGGGGATGTGGGAAAAGCTTTGGTAGGACAGGATCCAATTGGGGTGGGGGAGAGGGGTAGTGTGGGATCAGGGGTCAGAGTGCGTGTTGGTGGGGGAGAGGGACCGTGTGTGTGCACTGAGACATCTGAGACCCGGGAACAGAGCTACTGAGAGTGCAGAGGTGGAGGTAAATGTGGATGAGAGGAGCTGGAGGGGGGGGGGGGATGGGGGCAGTTTAGGTGGGAGGTGAGAGAGCGGGGGGGACAAGCGTGGAAATGGAGTGACACGGGGACAGCGTGGGCTGTGGGGAGGTGGGGGTGTGGGGGTCAGGGTGGAAATGGAGCGACACCAGGACAGCGTGGGACGGGGCGCTGTCTGGGGGGTGCTGTCACAGCATGGGGATGGGGGGTCAGGGAGCTGGGAGTGACTGAGAGAGCGGGGATGGAGGGGGCGGCTGGGGATTGCAAAGGGCTGGAGAGGATTTCATCAGCAGCAGCATTAGTGACTGTGAGCGCGGGCCGTGCGCTGCCGGCAGGCAGCCCGCAATGCTCAGGCGTTGCAAAGGGGCTGCTGGCACCCACGCCTCCATCCAAGCAGCGTTTGTACAGGGGAACGTGTACGCGTTTATTTATTTATGGAGGGGAGGGGTCTAAAGATAGCAGCTCCGTCCCCAAATGAGGTAATCCACAGGAACGAGAGTCCCTGCGCTGCTCCTCCGCCTGTCACCGCCGCTCTCCCGTGAGGCAGCTCTGTGCCGGGCACGGTGTGCGGGCAGCGGGGAGCGCTGAGGCGATCGTCCCCGCTGTCCTCTGTGTTCTCTGCTCTCTTCCCAGCCGGCTGCGCACGAAGGGGAGGCCGCGGGGCGGGTGGGAGGAGGGCGGGCAGCACGCAGCCCTTCTTGCGCCGCCCGCGCCTCGCGCTCTCCCCTCAGGCACAAAATGGCGGCGGCGCTCAGCGCCTCGTTCCCGCGCGGTGGCGGCGGGGTAGGAACCTTTGCGGCGCGGAACTCGCGGGCGCGGGGAGCGGTTTCCGGGCCGGCCCCGCCGCCATGGCCGATGGCTCGGCCGAGCTGGAGCTGTTCCGCCGGCGATGGCGGGAGGAGCTGGCGGCGGGCGGCAAGAAGCGGCGGCGGGAGGCGGCGGAGGGGCCCGGCGGGGCGGGGAGGGACGGGGCGGGCTGCCCGGCGTTGGCCCGCGGCTTGACGGACGGCCACGGCCCGGCCCCTCGCAGCCCTCCGCCCGCCCGGCCCCGCGAGGAGGCCGCGGGGGATGAGGCCGACGACCTGCTGGGACAGCTCATCCGCGACCTGGTAGGGCGGGCTGCGGGCCGAGGCCTGAACTGCCGTGTTGGGGGCCCTGGGGGGGGGCTGGGTCGTCACAACGCCTGCGCTCTGGGACTGCGTGTGCCTCGCAGCCCCACGGATGGGTTTTCCTTCCTGCAGCGCTCTGCTTTAAGAATTTCGGTTTTTCTTCTGCCCCTTACTGAAGCCCCCCCCCAGTGCGGCTGTGTCGGATGCTCCGTGCTGCGACGCTGCTGCGTAGTAGGAAAAGAAGCGTGAGTTCTTTGCGTAGAAGAGTTAATTGGGAAGGAGCCCTAAATACAGTTCTGAGCCCATTAAAAGCGGCGTTGGCGAATCCCTCAAACGCCGTGGAGTTGGTTTTTCTTTTTTGCAGCTATGGGGAGACCCGTTTTTCTCACTGTCTTCACTGTGGCTGTTTACTTTTGACTTAAATATATATATATATAAATAGAAAGGAGCAGATTACAGTTCTGCCTGCAAGGCATAGATTGATCCCTGCCAGGAATCAGCTCTCCTTTGGCCCCCAGGAACCTGTCCAGGGGGCAGCAGCCCCAGGGCTGTGCTCCTCCAGCACTCAGCCGGGTCACTGCTGCTCACCAGCGCTGATGTTAACACTTAGCACTCTTAATATCCCATTGGAAGTTGTGTTCCTTGTGCTCACAGTGTGGCTACACATTCTCCTGTAGGATAGTTTATAAATCCATGTGGCTGCTGTTGTCCTTTTTGCCCTTTTCCCTGGGTGAGCTGTCCTTGCTGTGCTGGCAGGGCTGTAGGCAGCCTGTATGTCATGTATGTTTGGTGCACATGGACAGACTGAGTTCTAGTTGGCCGTGGGTCAGCTCCAATTTGGAAGCCATGTACTCATAGTGGTGCTGTGCCCAAGCCCATAAGCCCGGGGCTAAGCCCTGCTCATGGCTCCTCTCGTTCATTTGGGCTGTGTGGCTCCAAGAGCCAGGCTGGTTCACATCTGCCCAGCTCAGGCTCTGCCTGTGTGTGGCCGTGGCAATGCACTCAGAGTCCATTTATTTATTTAGTGTCCCCTTTGGAGGTGGAATCAGTTAAAGCCATGTGGAAACAGTGTTTGTGCAAAGCCGCAGTGGGGGACAGTGCCTGTGGGCCTCGTTGAGAGAGGAGAGAAGGGATGCAGCAGGAGGGCCACTGCAGGCTGCCAGCAGCCTCAGCTCATGGGCAGGGTTTGGTGCTTAGAGGCTGCTGCTGTCCTGCTGAAACAGCCCAATGGGAGCAGTGCCCATCTTTGTGCTGTCTGCACACTTGTCTCTAGTGTGTGGTACGCTTTGCATTAAAGCCTTTCAGTGTATTATACAATAGTTTTCCTGTGTAACCACGCTTTAAATAAACCTGATGTTGTCTGTTTTGCCACTTCATTGGCACTGCAAAGAGACCAGGTTTTAATGAGCAAGGTGCTTGTGTAGAAGAGAGCTGTTGAAAAATAAAGATCTTTGGGCCAGAGAAGTGCTAGGAGTCAGAGCCTGACTGACTACTGGCATACATGGAGACTGCTGGAGAGATTGTAGAAACACAACATGGTTGGGTTGGAAGGGTCCTTACAGCCCCCCCACAACCCTGGGCTGGTTGCCCCCACCAGATCAGGCTGCCCAGGGCCCCATCCATGGCCTCAGGGAAGGGGCAGCCACAGCTTTTCTTCTGCAGCACTTGAGAAGAGGATACAAGCACCAGGAAAACTTTTTGGAGCACAAAAGTTAGAGTGAGTGACATGCAGAAATGTTTACGGTAGACATGTTTTGCACTCTCTTTTTCTGTATTGTATAGAAACTTTGGAATCTCCAGGCAGAAATGGAGAAGAGGACAAATCTGATGCAAAAATTGCAGGAAGATTTATTAATGAGGTAGTTAGAATAAAGAGCCCTGCTAGGAGCAGCGTTTGTGCTGCATTTGGCAATTAGACAGAAGCAATGGATTCTTTGGTTTACAGATGTTACGGTGGTAATGAGGTGAAGCAGTGGCCCTTCCAACGTGCTGTGAAGAAAGAAATTGGTGTTACTGATGGACAGAAGCAAACAGCAGCGTCTTCGATTGGTTTTATATCAAAATATTCCTTCACTTTCCATCATCTGTTTGGTCTTTTTTGACACTGAATCCTTAGAGAAATAGTTGTGTTACAGCTTGCCTTGCCTTTCGTGCCATGTGACTACAGATAAGCCTTATGGAGCTCCACTTAGCAATGTAATATACTTTGTCCACTATGGCTCAGAGTCAACAAACTGTAGCTTGGGTGCTGTCATGCCAGCATGACCTGTCTGATGTTGTGCCCTTAGGAATGGAGAGGGGGGATTACTTCTGCCTTTGTTATGGAGCCGTGACAGCACTGAGGATACAGTGTTCTTTCTTTATACCACCATAACTTTTGCTACTATTTAGCTATGCAATAAAGAAGCCTAACAAATTATTTTCTTTCTTTTTGTCTTTCCAGAATGAAATCAATGAGGTTCCTTTCTTTGATGTCCATCTGCCGTATGAACTGGCATTGAAGATATTTCAGTATCTGGGAAAGGCTGAACTGGGAAAGTGTGCTCAGGTAAGCAGCGCTGGCAGTTTGCTTTCCACATCAAATGAGCATGTGTGCTCAAGCAGCAGTAAGGCACTGTGATGCAGGGAACGTGTGTGTTAGTCCTAGTGGCTCAGCTGGTTGTAGTTACTGGAAATTCTTCCCAAACTGCATATTGAAAAGTAATATTAATTGAGCTGGATTTATGGCCTCCAGTATAGCTAACCCAAACATTTGTGACTTGCATGTAACCAAGACCTTACAGTTTAAAAGAAATGCTTGCAAAGATCTTTCAGTTCAAGTAAGTGTAGTCAGAGGCAGGTGACTGTGTTGCTGCAACACTGAGAGCTCAGCACGTAAGAATGGCAATACAGCTGCTCTCCCCCAACATTTCTCAGTTGACAGGTGTTGTACAATAACAGCTTTTTGTCTTTAGTAGTTTCATACAAAGCTAAATTCTTAAATGATACTGATTTCCTGCCTCCTTCCCCTGGTTTATATCATTCTGTGGCATTAGTCTGTGACAGCACTTTCACCAGTGTGTTCTCTGATGTAGTTCTCGTGTCACCACTGCCTCTCTCTCCAAGTGGCCTTACTAACTTACACACAGCCACAGTACTTAGACTACTCATCTGCTCTTCTTGAGCCTCTGTCTCCTTTCTCTGCGCACTAAAAGATGAACCTCCTTTCTGAATGAGTCTCCAAAGCAAACTTAAATCAGCAGGTGCTGATTACCCTGTAAAATAGTGTTGTGAATGTGAATTGCCAGCTTCTCCCATCATCGCTGTTTAGTGCTTCAGGCTGGTGTTCATTGAACTCTTATGTACAAAACACATCTTGCTGCTGCTTAAAATCCAATCAGAATGGTTCTTTCTGTGATACTGGAAATACTCCCTGGACAGTTTGTTAGATAAAGAAATGTTGATGTGTACAACAGGGTAAAGCTTTGTAGTGGATGGCAAGCTTACTGCAAGCGTTAACCAAATGATGTGCACTGAAATTAAATTGGTCTATGAACGTAGAGTCTGAGCAAGTCACAGTTTTAAGTAGTTATGTGTCTTTATTGCTTAAATCTTTGACTTGCTGATGCCTTGTAGGAACAGGAGCTGCTAGAGGAGAAGTACTTCCTCTCCTGGGGCTGCTGGTGCAAAGAAAAAACATTCTTTGGAATGATTCTTGGTGCTGTCTAGAAGAATCAAGCTTTCAAACGGCCTGAGTTTCAGTCATTTGATACAGGGAGATGCAACCAGTTAAGGCCACATTCCACAAAATGGAAGAGGATTGCATTTGGGGAGTGGATTACTTTTAGTTTATTCCCTCTCTTTTGTTTCTCTCAGGCATGATCAGTTTACCTCGTGGTGTAGCAAAAAGTTTGGCTGCTACAGGGCTGTTCCTTTTCTCTGCTCTTGAGCTGCACTCTCTCTCTCACATTTGTTTTAAATTTGAATCTGTTCTCAGAAGATGCGTTTAACACTCAGCAGATTTTCCACGTTTCTCATTTGCTTTCGAAGACTGAGTCAGATGCTCCTTTGTGGCAGCTGACAGGTAGCTGAGCACATGCCCAGTGCTTCACAAGGCTCCCTGAACGAGATGGATATCCAGTGCTCTTAGTGCAGAGCTGGCTGCTTTTGACGTGTTTAAATAAAAAGCGGAGCAATAAAAATAAATGCCATTTTCATTTTTCTCTTGGTGATTTTGTCTTCTGAAGGGAGGCGGGGGAAAGCCCTCTTCTGTTAAATGGAAAGCCCTGCTGCTTTACGTTGTTAGCTTAGAAAGGTTTTTTTATTAAGGCGCCTTGGGACTTCAGTGAAATTGGGCCAGCCTGTGGAATTGGCATTGTGAACTATGCGAGTGCCTTTGGAGAAAACCTGTTTGCTTAGTTCTTTAAGCCAAATTGGTAACAAACTAACAGTAAAGTAGCGTGACTGCAGAGTCTCTTTGAGATTTAATCACATCAGACTGCTCTGGAGAAGTTTAATTTCACCCTGATATTTCCCCCTCCCCCTCTTCCCCACAGCTTTTCTTTGATTTGTGGAATTAGTACCATAAAACACAAGCTATCTGTATGACACTTGGAACACTGAAGCCATGTGCAGCACATCAGTTAATGGTGTCATCAGTTCCTGTGCTCTGGTGGGTGTGCAGTGCCTGTGTGATACCCGCTGGTGTCCAGCAGACCAGTCCCTACTGATATCCCCTATTTTCAGCGAGCAGAGAAAGGTGTCTGGGGCTCAGTGTCTCAGCAGCATTGCAGTGCTTTTTCTCCCAGGTTTGCACTGGCCCTACAGACAGTTAGGAGAACCTTCTGATTTATTTATTTTTTGTCTGGCTGTTAGAAGAAGGATCCATGCAATGGGTCACTCCTGGACTGCTGTGATGAGGATTTGAGAGCAGGTTCTCCCTCATTGTGGTTCTAATATGGAGGAAAAAAGGGAAAACAATCACCTGGGCTGTATGGCACGTGGAATGCATCAGAACCCTTTGTGTTATTTGGGGCTGGTTCTGCAGGGCTTTGCTCATGGCCTTAGGGTCTGGCCTCAAACTGTCAGCTTTAGGATAAAGTCATGTGTCTGGTATGTGAAGCTCTGTGCTCTTCAGTTGTGTTACTGCTCTCTAGTAAATATCAGAGGGCTGCATAAATTACATTTTGTGGTGGGAAACACTTCTAGACAGCGTGTATTGAATTTTAGCAACACTAGGGCAGAGTTCTATTTCTGAACAGATCAGTGGGAAGTTGTCTTTGAACTGCTGGTGTTCTCATCTGAGAGACGCTTGGAAATGTTTACTAACACAGCAATTGTGTATGTATCTAGGACAGGAGAGCCTGTTTCTAGGAATTTAAGAATGAATTGTCTTGCACAGATCAAGAATTTCAGATGCTTGCTGTTAAAGTGTCTGGAATTGTCGAATGTTCAGAAATCTGAAAAATAAAATCTTAGGTATTTTATGTTCGTACTTCTGTATCAGGATCGTGTACAAATAATCACCCACTGTCCTCTCAGCTAGGGGAGAGAGAGCAGAGAAAGGGTTGGTTGAGGATTTCCTGAGCTCAGGGCTTAGGATGAGACTTAAAATAACATTATGGCTGCAAATTGAAAAGATGAGCAGCTTCCACCTGGTAAATGTGCATCTGAATGGCTTTGGCTGAAATACTACTTGGCGCTAAGTATTGTACTGAATTGAAAGTCCAGATACTTCAAAATGAGGCCCCTGGATTCAGCAAATGAACCTTGAATCTATCTTTGTGTGACCAGAGAAGAAAACAAACCTAATGAAGCAAAGGCAGTTATCAGATGGGGAGGGATGAATAAACCTTCATTAGGATTTAAGCCAGTTGATTAAGACAGGATTAGAAGAGTTCAGGATTCAATGGAAGAGGTGGATTTCTTTGGTTACTTTGTTTTGCTTGCTTTTGCAAAAGCAAGTAATAATAAAAAAAAAAAATCCCCAGACACAAAACACAAAACCTATGTCAGCAAAAGCCTCTGAAGTCCTTCAGAGCATTATTCCTTGCTGAACTCCAGACAGAAAATTGTTCCTCTGCAGAGCTCAGGGGAAACCAAAGTTACATTGACAATCATAGTAAAATGATAACAGGAACGCTAATGACAAAATTAAATTGCAGCCTCTAAATCTATAAACAACCCCATAAGATGTTGTTATTGATCACTGTAGGAGCTGGCATGGAGTGTAAATTTGGAAATAATTATGTCTGTCGTTTCAGAAGAGCTTTGTGTGCAACAGCTTCTCTCCAACAAACAGAATCGTGGGTGCATGGAGATAAAGCTGTGATGCTGTGGCTTTTGGGGCCTCACCTGAAACCCCGAGTCAGGCAGCTCCAATAAAGCTGACTTGGAGCCAGTGGCTGGTTTTAATGTGGCAGCTCACAGTGGTGCTGTAAAGCAAAATGCTCGAGATACTTTTATTAGAGGGCTCTTGCAGCTGAGGCTCGCTCAGTGGGGCTTTTACAAGGGATTGCCATGCCAGTTTTGGTGCGTTAAGAAAAGGCTGCGTTAGGGACCCGTTGCAAAGTCGTGCCTGTAAAGCAGCAGGATTCGATGTAATTTGATTAAAAAAAAAAAAAAATCATAATAGGATAGGATCTCTATTCCCCTTGAATGTTTATTCCTGAAAGCTGAATAGGCATCTAGATTTTATGTGATTGTCTTCCCCTTCTCCTTTTTTTTTTAACTGTCTTTATGGAATACTTTTATGGCCTTGAAACCAGAAAGGTCTGCACAAACACTGTCTGCTTTGGCAAACTCCAATGGTGTTTTTCCTTTTTATTAATTTTATTTTTTTTCCAATTAAAGCAAGCAGAAGTGGGCAGAGTCAGGCTTGGTTGAGTTGATGCACAGACAGAAGCTGCCTCGTGGCTGTCAGCAGCAGTGTGCTCCTTCTGGGGCCAGGAGAGGGACCCGTGCTGCTGGCCGAGCTCTGCTGGGCTCTCTGCTGCTTTGTGGGGACACCAAACACTGCTGGGTTTTTCCTTTGAGCAGTGATGTGTGTGTTTAACATGCTTTAAAATCGATTTCAGAGCAAATTCCCCATGAAGCTCTAGCAGTTTGAAAATATATATATGTGTATATATATATATATATATTTTTTTTTTACTTTGAGCTTTCTGAGTGCATCCCTGCAGCTACAGGAGCATTACACAAGTTTTTGCTTTTGTAGCACATGATGACACACAGTGCTATGGGTGCCCAGTATTGGTAAGGCAGCATTGCCCTAGCTAGGTTGCTTGATTTGGTGGTGGAGAGGGGTTGTGTGTCTTTTGAGTGTTTTGGTGGCTGAGTGGAATTGTGGAATGCTAGCTGCTGGGTTTGGGTATTCCTATTTGAGAGCCGCTCTTGTGTGCAGGTATCAGATCCCAAAGTACCTATAGGTTGCTCTTCTTTATGCTTACTTTCCTGAAAGAAACCAGTCATGAAACATGATGCAATTCTTCTTTCCTAATGGGACAGGATGTTGGATTTTGAAAGCACAACTGTGATGTGTGTCTTACTGCAACAAGCCCAATGGAGGCAGCACAGTGTAAATAAACCAGCCAGAAGCTTCCCGGTGTTCTCAGGGGCATGGCCTGTGTCAGTGCTGCTCAGTGCTGAGCTCATGTCCTGCTGCTGGGGCACAGTGGAGCATACAGGGACTTCTTGCAGCCCTGCTCCAACTGCAGGGTTCTCACACCTTCAGTGTTTCTCTTAACCTACACCACTTTGTGAGAGTGCTTTGTGTTTAACAGCTGTGTTTCTAGCAGGGTTGGAGCAAAGCATGTGTGTTGATAACAAAATACAAAGGGGGTTCATTTTATTAAACAGAAGGTGAGTAATGTAGTTAATTTCTTCCTTCTGTGCTATGTTGTGTCAGTGTGGAAGCAAGGGCAAGTAGACATGGGGTGATGGGTGCTGTGGGGTTCTGTATGGGGTTCTGTATCAGTGCAAGACCTAGATTTTTGTATAATCTAGGCACTGGGGACTTAATTGTAAGCAGCTAAAAATGATGTCAGCCCAAGAAGCTTTTTTTTTTTTATAGTCTTCTGGAAACAGTGTCCAATTGATTACTGCTTTCACTGGCAGCAGTTTTCATTGGTGAAATTTGTTGTTGGTTTTTTTTTTTTTTTAAATTAAGAGTTACAGAGTACAGATGCTACTTAAGTTGCCTCTCACCTCTTGAATCTTTAATTCTAAGCCCACAATTGGTTATGATGAAGCGGCTTTCTCTGAAATGGACAGCAACTTGAGGCCACTTGAAAAACTTAATAATTCATTCCTATTTATGCATACTGTAATACAATAGGTTATAAATCACTAATGTCACCCAGCCTAATCAAGCATTGTCAGTAGGGTGGTGGCGTGATCTGCAAGCTTTTCTTAACAACAAATGTGAAAATAAACTCTCATTTTTGCTAAAAGCTTACAATGCTGCCTTAATTGTTTTCTTGTTCCCTTTCCTTTCCAAATTTTCTGTGGCGCTTATGTCAGATGTTACCAATGTGGCCACCAAATGCTGGTATCTGTGTTTTGTGCAGTTTTAGCAGAGCGGAATCTGAGTATTTTGACCAAGTTTTTCTCGAAAGAACCAACAGAAATGTTATGTGTTGTTTTAGAATAATCATAGAATAATCACAGAATGGCCTGGGTTGAAATGGACCACAGTGTTCATCTGATTCCAACCCCCTGCTATGTGCAGGTGGCCAACCAGCAGCCCAGGCTGCCCAGAGCCACATCCAGCCTGGCCTGGAATGCCTGCAGGGATGGGGCATCCACAGCCTCCTTGGGCAGCCTGTGCCAGTGCCTCACCACCCTCTGTGTGAAAAACTTCCTCCTAATATCCAACCTAAACCTCCCCGTCTCAGTTTAAAACCATTCCCCCTTGTCCTGTCACTGTTCACCCTCGTAAACAGCCATTCCCCCATTTTATAGGAAATCTGACATGATTTAATGTGAGATACATATGTATGTTTGGTTTCCAGGTCAGCAGAACGTGGAAAGCGCTCGCAGAAGATGAAGTGCTGTGGTACCGGCTGTGCCAACAGGAAGGATACCTGCTGGATGTGAGCATCTCTGATCGGCCCTGCTGGAAGCTCGCCCTGAAGGACTGCCGTGCCAAGGAGCGTGCTCTGCGAACCAACTGGAAGGTAAAGGGAGAGATTGGCTTAATGGGATCCAGATGCCGGAGAAAAATGGGAACCTGGTTCAGACAAGTGGCAGTGAAAAGCTGGTCTTCTGTATTGCAGCTTCTTTTGGCTAGTTAAAAGCGGAAAGCTGCTGAAGGATTTATGAGACTTTGCCCCAGCTGTAAGACTTCTTATTTTCTTGACAGTCAGCTGCTTTTGGGAATGGGTCTTTCTTTGCAGCTCTACTTCCATGACTTTGGTGAAAGATGTTTTTACTTCATCCATCCTTTGGTATTGACAGTCAACCTTTAAGATGAAGGCTTCTTCTCTTTTCATTACATATCCTGGCAAAAAGAAAGGTATCATTTTTTTGATGTCATGGTTACATTTCTCTGCTTAATGATTACAAATGATAATGGTGAATGATGACTTCTTTCTCATTCTTTTTCTGTCTGTAAAAAGTTCCAGGAGGCATGCGTGAAATACATGGGTCTTCTCTCTCAGCTGCACAGCAGCTTGTCAGCAGCAATAGGAAAGCTCAAAGCTTTCCTATGTGGAAGCAAACAAACTTGGTAGACAAATTCATTGCAATACTAATAGCAAGTCTTGTCTTTCTGTGCAGAACCGCAGTGGTGCTGTGAGTCAGCTGCAATACGAGCTGGGAAAAATCCTGTGTGATGTACATTCTTGTGATGGAGTTGTTATTGCTGGGTGAGTATGACATTGTGCAGTGCTCGTTTGCTCTTCAATGTTTGAAATCTCGTGCCGCTTTTTGTACAAATTCAAAAGAAGTACCAGATTTAGGCAAGAAGGGTGATTTTTTTTTTTTTTTCCTTTGGCTGAACTTTCTTTGTGGGTGAGAAACTTTGGCCCTATGGTAAGCAATAATTACAGGCATCTACAAATTACTTCAGCAGCACAAGTTTTTATTGTAATGCTATCTTAGGTAAGTACAGTCCTTGTAAAGCCTTTACTTTCCAATGAGTTGTATCTATTACTTTGCTGCAGAAACACTCAAAATGAAGAAGATGTGTATTGGGAAATGCTTGGGAAAAGAGTAATAACTTTTCTGCTATTGAACTGTTTTGATCACAAAGATAGGTGTGTCCTGGAACAAGATACATTTAGGCTTGTTACTGTGCTCCACTATTTTTTTAAGAGACAGTATGGAGGGGAAAAAAAAACATGGAGAAATTCAACTTCCTGTTTTTCACAGTGTTAAACTGTGTCAGAACTGTGGCTTAGTGTTATTCACTTCTCTTATTCTTTCAAAACATTGTTTTAAAACCATCCCAAACCCTTGGCAGAGGTTGCCATGACTAGCATCAGTTGAAGTAAAGTTTTGCTGTATTCTGCTTGCATTCAGTAATTGTTAGTCCCGCAGAAGAAGTCACACTAGTAAGTAGAAATGAAGACATCACAGGGCAGAGGACACTGTCCTTCAACATACCAGAGTTCTGTATTTATGACACCACTCCACATTAATGGCATGATTGTGTGTTGTGGAATGAAAGGAAAACTGCCTGTAAAATACTGTAAAATTCACTCTTTAGTTACAGGGAAGATGACTTGGAATACATCATCTGTAGGTAACTCCCATATACCTTGAGACCCTTTTGTATTCTGTTGGGCAGCTAGGAGCTGATATGTAACCTAGAAGACAGCAAGAACGAAAGGAGAATTTTAAGCTTTACTAAAATCACTGTTGTTTCTGCTATTTACTAGATGCTTTTCCACTTGCCGTACTACTTCACTTGGAGGTCTTGTTTCCTGTTTTTTGCTGCCCTGTTGTCTCACTGACTGTTGCTTCTCTTTCTCTACTTCCCATGCAATGAAAAGGTGTCTGCCAAGGGCACGTGTGGTCTGTGACCTCTGGAGGGGCAGTGCCACACAGTGGTTAACCCAGACAGTGACTGTGTGAAGAGGCTTGAGGAACTGCAGCTGTATAGCAGGTCTCGCCTTGGCTCCTGCCTGATGTTGAGGCTTCCGTTGGCCATGGAGGCTTTGGTAAGACCCTCACAGGTCCCCAAGTGCTGAGGCTGCAGCTGGGACCCAGCTCTGCAGAGAGATCCTGCCTTCCTTTGTGCCCTTCAGCCTGGGCACTGCGCTGCCTGGCCTTGGCTGGGGGTTTGCTCTCCTGTATCTGCTCCACTGTCTCTAATGAAACCTCCTCTACTTTTTTTCGGAGCCAGAAGCCCCAGTTGTCATCACACTGCTGCCAAAATCTCCAGCTCTTCTTTTTCTTCATTTTCTCCATTGTGTTTATATCCAAACAGGCAGTATATAGAAAGTAGGCAGAATAAATTTAGTTTCTAAAGGATTAATAAACAAAGGAGATTATTCCTGAGAATTAAACTCAATTGTCCATACATTAGCCTGGTGTATTGCAGAAGTCGGGCTGAGGTGGTTTCAGGCAAAACATTTGTGTTGGTTCCCAGTTCTTGCAGTACGCCTGAGTCTGCAAGGTGAGTTGTCCTTTGTTGGCAAAGTGAAAGGAGATGGGGAACTGACAGTCCCACAAAGTTCACAAACGTAGGTGAGAGACAACAAAGGGAAAAGTGGCTTAGGGTTTTCATTCCAATTACTTTTCAGTAATTTCCCTTCTATAAGAAAACAAATTTTAAGAATGAGGTATCCTTTTATGGAGCTGTGACTGTACAGTTGATAGAGCAGCATGGAGAACTTAGATTTCAATTATTTGACTTCACCTGATTGCAAAAATAAATATTTAGAATATTAGAACACCGAAATTATGTGACTTCCATTGCTGTTTACCTCTTCCTCCTCATGCTCCTTTGATAGCTTGGATCTCTGAAAGCATCTCGTAAATTGCTGTGAACTGAGAGCTGTTCTGTGACTCTTGCCCAGAAGGTGAATTTGTTGTTTTGCCAGTAATGATCAAAGCCTACAGGACAATAGCACACTGCAGCCCCCTCAGAAATATCTTAAAAACTATCCAGCTAATTTAGTAACGTGGAACTGGAAGAAAATATGACTGCTGTTATGAAAGCTGGAAGTATCTGATGCCTGAAATGTCTTCAGACTCACATACAGGTCATTGTTACCCAGCACTTCTCTCATCTTGTGATCACAACCTGAGAAAATGCACTTTTCAGGACTGAGATTTGCAGTTCATCTGTCAATGAATAATGAAATATTTTTTTGGCAGGTCTCCAGCGCGCCCTTCTCCAATTTGTTTTTTGTTAGTTGCATCGCTTTGGTAAAAATTTGCGGTAGTAAAGAACAAACAAAACAGGCATGGCTAAAACCTGTGAGGATGTGAGTTGGTTGTGCAGGGAAATGCTTTGTTCTTCACATACGTTTGGTAAGAATTTAGTAGACTGAAGGGTTTTTGTTTTGTCTTTTAAACCCAAACATCACCCACCCCTTTCTCTTCCAACTGTAGTATTGTACTTAATGGCACTGTGCTTTCAAATTTGTCATAAAAGTGTAATGAATCTAGTGATCAATAGCTCGCTGTTGCGTTCTTATAGTATAGAAGAAGTAATTTAATAGCTGAGGTTAACAAAAGTCAATTTTCTTCTCAGTATAAATATCAATTATCTGTTACATTTAATGATTATATCTCTAGTTTCACACGCACTTATGTGCTTAGCTTTACATGTGAATAATCATAGATTACAGCAAGATTTGTCATGTGCATAAAGCTGAAGGGATGTGTGACCTTGCAGGGCTGGAGAAACTGGTGGTGATCTTACAGCTAAGTTGGCGTATTGCATTTTTATGTGGATTTGTCAGCAGTGGCTTGTGGCATCATTTACCTTTTTTTTTTTTCTTTCTTCTTTCTCTAGACAGTGTGCTGCCCTGGAGGAAAATAGGGCCACTCGGTTGTGAGCAGGTTTTCTGATGCCTGACTTCGGGGAGCAGCTGCAGCACTGTGTCTGAGCACGGCCAGGCCAGCCAGGCATTACGGGCTGCATTGTCACTGGGAACTGTGGCACTGCATAGCAGCTGCTCCCTGCTTTCCAGAGGTGCAGTCGGGATCTTGGGAGATCAGAGAATGGAATTAAAATTTAAAAAAAAAACCAAAACTAAAAACAAAAGGAGAGGAGTGCTGAGAGAAAGGTTTTCCAGCAGAAATATCATGTATTTTGGACTTGGAACAAGCCTGGGAAAAATGGTATTTGATCTGAACCTGTGCTGTAATAGACCTGATCTTTCATGCTTCATTATACAGCTTCAAACTTGCAGGAAAGCAGAATGATGCAGCTTTATTTTAGTTGCTGTAGAGTTGTTTTAATCTTTCAAAAAGGGAATTTGTACAGGTTGTGGACAGAGTGATTTATAACACTGGCTGTGAGTGTAATCCATAGAGACATAGCTTGCCCGAACTGGTCCCAGAGTGGATCTCTTTAATAATCTCTTGCAAAGAGGCAAAGATGAGCTAGACAGGGTTGGCTCTCCCTTAGAGAAATGTGCCTGTTTTCTTGCACTCTCCTGTATTTTTTCCATGCTGCTGCCAAAGCTCAAGCCAGAAGATGGCAGAATATCAAGGATTGATTAAGTGCAACCTGAGCTGTGAGTTGAAGGTGGCTGCAAGCAGCTCTTCTTTCTCAGAGAGCCTTGCATTTACTGGCTGACATCAGATAATTCAATCTGGCCTGCATGCAGAGCATCTTGTGTTTATCATTAAATTTTTATCCCGGCGGTTACGATGCTTGTTTTCTGGGTCAGACCTTGAATCCCTTTTCATTTGAGACAGCGGTGTTTGTGGTTACCTCACTCCCAATCAATGTTGTATTTGCCAGCCTTTCTACAGTTACATGTCTCAGAGGATCTTCTTTACACATGTTGTCCCCCCCCCCCCCCTTCCAATCTATATTCAATTCAAATGTAGTTTCTTCTTTAAGTCAGAGTTTACTTAAAGCAATTATATGCCTGCTTACTCGGCCTGTGTAAATTACTACCACTGCTTAGGTTCACTGTACTTAATGCTGCCGTGTGCTCAGTCTCGGTACAGAATGCCTGCATTTGTTCACCTTTCATTAATAAAATCTTAATCAAATCAGAGTTCTTTAAGCAAGAACATATTCAAACAGTGAAATCAGTACTTCTTCCTCTCAGCAGTGTTGACAGACGCACTGTGATGGCTGTTTGTAGTCAGAGTTTAGCTTGTCCTTGAGATACAGATCTGGGAGCATGAATCTGGCCAGCACTTGTTGAGCTGCTGTGTTGTTACGTGGTGGATCTCGTGGTGAGGCATGTCAGAGGTGAGCTGTGGGCTCTTCTGCTGCATGGCTCTCTGAAGTCCTCACCTGTGGGTGTCCCAGAGCTGTGCAGTAAGTTGCACTTTGTACACCCGAGCCAAGTCTGCATCAGTCCACATCACAGCTGATGTTTTACTGAGCACTGTGTTAACTTTGATGCTTGCAGAGAGGGCGATTTGGCTTTACTGCTGCAGTTTGTGGCTCTGAAAGCTTTCCAAGTGAAAGTAACAGCAGTGATCCATAGTAAGACCGCTACTCCAAAGGCAAAGAAATATAACAGTATCAGATGCTTTTTCTTTCCTCAGTTTTCTTTGAATGAAGTGTGGTAGACTGTTAAGGATTTTCATAAGTGGATATCTAAGGGCATGCCTGCACTGTTACCTATTTAGACCTATGTAACAGATGCTGCATGGAGCATCTGCACCTCTCACAGGCAGGCTGGGAGTCGCCCCTGCCTTCTTCTTTTCATGTTTTAACCTCAAATGGTTTCCACGTTCTCCCATGTAATTATTGCCTCCTTTCCAATATACACTTTTATATTATTTATTTTCAGTTAAGAGCTTCTGAGATTCATCTGCTCTAAGTGCATCAGTGACTCTGTGGGTCAGTGCATCCCCTTTCAGAGTGTTGCACAGCTGACACTTCTGGTCAGTACTGTTCTGATGGTACTTCTTTATTTGAGCAGTGATGCTTAATAAAGACAGAAGCAAAAGAAGAATCCCTGGTTTCAGAGGTGACAATACATTTTGATTCTGTTGTACTGAAAAGCTACATGCACTGAGAGAACTTCATACAGCAGTCTCCATTCTGGAGGAGTCTTATGGGAGCTGCAGTTGAAACACTGCAGGACCTGCCAACCAGGTGGACCTTTTGCTTTAAGTCACTATGAGCAAAATACAGGCAGGAAAGTAGTTCCTGTTCTGTAGTGACTTTCTTTGTTCTCTAAGATCACCTCCTGCACTGATTTCCTCTTGCTTAAAGGTGACCTGCAAATGACTGGTTAAAAAATGGGCTTGCCACCCTTTTTAGCTTCATAATGATGTGTGAAACTAGCCCGAAAGGCTTGAAAATACTTCTCTGCACTTTGAAAAACTTGATGTCAACTCTTGTCTAATTTGTTTTTTTCTTGCTGTAGGGCTTGTGGGCTATTCTCTAGGAATTTATTAGCTCTTGCATCTTAATTCAGTGTGCAGACCTGAGGAAACCAAAATATTAATTAGTAATGAAAATGAATAAAAGTTAACAAACCAGTGAGTTAAACAGCCTGGATAAACCCCCTTCCTTATTTAATTGCTTAAATTTCACTTGCATAATGTCACAGCTTTGATAGGTTTCTTCCTCCGCTCCTGGTGACAGAGAGCCTGGATGTCAAGCAGAGCAGTAAGGAAGAATGTAAACACACTTGCCTTTTTCCTTCAACCTTCGCCAGCCCTTTTGTGTCCTCTTCACTCATTCCTGTTATTGTTAAGAAGTAATAAGTGTCAGGCCTTCTGTTTTTTTCATGTGAGTCACCTTTAGGAGGGTTGAAAACAGGATGACATCAGGAGTTCAGAGGGGTCAGATGACAAACCAGGGGAGTTAGGTAAGGTTGTGTGAAGTGACAGACACATTGGCTTCTCTGTCAGCCTGTGGGGAAAAAGAGCCTTTCAGGTGAAACTAATAGTGGAAGCCTGATACTGAATCTTTGTGACAGCTCCCTTTGCCAGCCTGTCCCACCATTAAGCTATTGGTTTACCTGCAGGTCTTATGGGTGCAGTAAGATCTGCTGTGCACATAGTGATGCCCACTCACACCAGTTCTGCTCAAGTTTGTAAAACCTCCCTTTCTGCTGAGACCACCCTCCTTTTTTGTCAGCTCCTTGAATGTTTCATTTCCACAGTTTTCGTGACCGACCAGCCTCTGTTGCCATCAGTGCCTGAAAGCACAGGCAATGCTTTTCTTCTCTGCTGTTTGCAGTATGCTGCAGTTTGCATTCCTTCTGATATACAAACAGATCAATTTACATCATCTTCAAATGATGTTTTCTCTCGTCTGTCTGAAACTGGAGACATTCTATTTGTTGCACTAAACAGTTGTATTTTATCAAATAATATGGCTGATGTGCCAGGTCCTTCCCAAATTACATCATAGTTTCTCTTGAATTATGTTGAAATAATGTATTTTTCCCCTCTTGTGGCAGCAGCTGTAGGCAATGTACACAGTAACGTGTGTCCTTGGTCAGAGCAGCTGGCTTTGTTAATGGACGTGGGCTGATGCAAGCCACTGGAACCTTGATCTTAATGATGGGAGAGCCTTGGCCTTAAACAGGAAATTACTGGAGACAGTTTGGCTTTCTCTAGCTTCTTTTTAAAGTGTTCATTAAAATGTTTTGCCTGCCATATAACCCTTTGGCTTGTTTCTGTTCCCTTGGTGCGATATTTGCATGCACTTAAAATTAATAAGAAAGTGAGGCGTGCAGAAGTACTTAGGATGGTGAAATGTTAATTTTGTTACAGATAAGAGAAAAATTGTGTGCTATCTCGAGCAGCTTAACCCACTTCCTAGAGCTATGATTTCCTAAACAAGGCCATAAGAAGGAAGGTACAAGCTTTTTCCCAGCTTAGTTTCTGTAAGCGTGGTCCACAGATGGACGTGGGTTGATGAACTGGAAAGTCAAGTTCCCAGTAGGAGATTTTGGGAACTGATCATAGGGATGCTCAGAATGTATTTCCTACACGTTAAGTCTGAAGGCATTTTCAGAGCATTTTTTGTACAAGTTTCAGTCTTTTTTTTTTCATGGCTGATCTCATACAGCTAGCAAATAATGTTTGTGTGGTATCACGGACGTTACCTTTCCACTTCACGTTCTTCTGCCACTGTTGCGATGGTTTCAAGTGCTCGTTTTAGTTTACCTCCATCTGTTTTTTTTTCTTGCATTTTCTGGTATAGCTTTCTGCCGCTCCATGTAATAGCAGAAAAAAATTATTTACTATTCCATTTGTATTTCATTTTTGTCATCATCTTATATTTATACTCCTTTCTGCAGTACAAATAGCTCTCCTTACTCCATCACTGCATCCCTTAACTGCTACCAGACTGTTTTTCCTGAATTCTTCTCTCAAGAAGTCCCTTAGCCAAGCTCTCTGCTGGTTTTATATGTAGTGATGAAATCAGTATCTGTAAATAATTGTAAAAGAGAACATATGAAGGCTGAGGCGCTTCTGACTCTTCCATCCTGCCTTATTTGTGAGCCATCTCTAGCTCTGGTGACTAAGTTAACTAAGTCAATCCTCCTCCTTCTCTTCAGGGAAGAGCTGTGGGCCTCGATGTTGATGGTAGTAGAATCTGTTTCATAATTTCAGAGATCGTGTGTTGCATCTGAGGTATCTTGCAACTTCCACCGTGTTTGATGAAGAGGATGTTGCAGTTGAAGGTTGTGAAAGATGATGTTCTTGCGTGAGATGAAGCTTAAGGAGCAATTGGAACTCATTAACAGAAGCATTTGGACTTGGGTTCACATGCTCCATTGAACCTTATTAGGCTTACTGAGGGGATCTGAGTAGGTACTTTAATTAACCATGTGAAGATTAGTTGTTTTGGTGGAATAAGGGGGAAAGGTCTGAGGTGCTTGCTGCAGCAAGACAAGGCAAAATACTCATTATTTTACTTGCTGATCATCAGGCATCCGTTCAAACAGAGCCATAGCTAGAGAGTGTTACTTGAGCAAAATTCCTACCGACTTCAATAAAATGCACTGACACTGTAAGGACTTCATAATAAGATCTTTTGAGTATTAACAGATGGTCACCGACTGCCTGAAACAAAGTTGTTGGATTTTTTGTTTTGTTTTGTTTTGTTGATCACCGCAGGTATCTGGAAACTGAACAGACTTTGCCTTCTGGAAATCAAACCTGACTGTGAAACAAAGGTTTTTTCATTCCCCTTCTTTATTTTCTCGCCTCACCTCCTTTAGAGAAATTACGAAAAACAGGTACTGATTTGTGAAATGCCTTATCAGAAGTCTTTGGTGCTTGAACCAACTCAGTGCAGCGGGACTTGCCCTGGCCTGGTGTGCTGCAGGCAGCCCACAAAATGGGACCCGCAGTGGTCCTGCTCCAGGACAGCCCTGGAGGCAGTCTGGTTGACCCACGCGCTTCAGTGCAGTTGTGCAGTGCCAGCAGTAAGTAGGCCATGAAGGGAAGTGGCCTGTCTTTGTTGCTGCCATGGACTGAATGAGGAGAGTATCTACTGTTTTGAAAATGTTCCTGTTAACAGTTTTTCTTTTGTGTATTTGTCAGTTTATATATTAGTTGCAGTTGTACTTTGCACAAACACTAATTAGACAGCCATCAACACTCAGGGCCAAAGGCTTACTAACAATGCAACTGTGGTAGCAGTGTCTTAATTGGTTGAGTATAATTGTCATTAGGCAACGATAAAGACATCTGGGGCTCTGGAGGGAGATCAGCACCCCCCCCTCCTCTTCCCCAAATTTGTTCTGGCTATTGCTATCCAACACAGTTGAGCTTTTTCAGATGAGACCCTGTGTTTTGACCAGTTTCCTGATGTTTTTCTCCTTGTGAAATCGTCTGCCTCTTCAGCACCACTTCATTAGAGCAGTGCCCAGCCTCCAGCTTTGCCTCCTCCCACATGGGCTCAGCACTTCACCACCTGCTTCCCAGCCACGGTGGGACAGCAGCAGCTTTTAGCCCCCATCTCCTTCGCCTTCACTCTTCTGCTTTCACTCATACCCTGTGAGAGAGTATGAGGAAGCTGTTCATCTCATTATGACATTACTGCCAGTAAAAGTAGTTGAAATGCTTTTGATTAGCAAGCAGACATTTTTATTATACTATGTAGATACCATGTGAATTTAATTTTTTCAATTTCTTTCTACCATATGCAATCCAGCTATTGCTCCATTTCAGCAAGTTTATTTTATTCATCTGCAAAGCTTAACTTGAATTTGCAGGCTCACTTTTATGGTTGTGTAATTAGCTGCCTAAGATAACAGTGCTGGATTGCTGGGGAGAAGAAGAGAAAATAGCTAGAAAAACATAGCTCATCCTCCTGCTGCTACTTCTCACATATATATTCTGAGATGTTTAGAAATGTGAGAACCACAGCAAAGTGAAATGCAGGTCTTTTGGAGAAGTTGAGTTACTTGCATGGGGAGTCTTGGGAAAAGCGGTAGCTCAGTGCTGTTGAGTATGTGGTATTATATATGTTATATATATTATCATATATATGTGAGTAACAATGAGTATGTGGTATTATTTATATTAAAATAAGTGGGTTTTGTATGTGTTTTTTCTCTCCAGCAGCTTTTCATAGCTATTGCAGCAAAAAAGTCAGTAACTCAGTGAGCTTGGAGTACTCTGCTGTCCTGAAACAGAAGACTTAAATCTGGGAATCTTTCATTTGGTAGCTAGTAATCAGGGAAAATTTTCATGGCAAAAAAAAGATTGTTGTGGTAGGAAATGAACAGAAATACAGAAATGATGTAGGAGTAGTTTCTGTGCAGTGCAGCAGTTTTCTTTTCCCTGGCCATCTATATTGATATGGCAGATTGGCCAATTATCTGCAATAAAGTAGCCTTTTTATTTTTTTACAGCAAGGCATTGCTTTAATAGTTTAAAAGCCTTTTGTTGTGGTTACAAATTGAAAGTGTGTTGCTCTTTACAACAGCATTAAAAGCAGGGAGTTGAACCATTAAATTTTTTAGTTCTGAATTGGATTCATCTGTATTTGAAACTCTTCCAGTTCAGTTCTGGTACAGGCCCAGTGGTGCTGGAAACAGGCATGTGGCATTGCTGGCCAGCGGAGTGAGAGATGGTTTATGTCTCCCATTTCTCCATTTTGATTCCATGCCCAAACCTGGACCGCTACTTGGGTTTCCATTGTGATCTTGGAACGTCTCTGCAAATCCATTAGGTTTGTCGCACGGGACTGAGACGCTGTCATGCTGTGCTGGGAAGGATGTGAGTGAAATGGGGTGGGAGGGCTACTGGAGGGAAGCTGCCTTACTGCCCTCCTCCCTGCTCTTCCTCGTAGACCTGAGGCTTGCATTGCACTTCTGGGATGTCTGGACAACAATGCACAAAGGCAGAGGCTGGTTATCCTGGCACATGGGCACTCCATTCTGATGGGCTCAGTAGGGCAGGTTGATGGTTGGATTTAATGATCTTGAAAGTCTTCTCCAACCTAGATGGTTCTGTGATTCTCTATCATGACAGATAAGAAATGGGTGTTATGACTGCAGTCTTCTTAAATATTACTCTGTAATGTCTGAGTAACTCATTAGGGCATTCCTGAGGTACCCCTAAAAAGCTCTTTTGTCGATAGGTCCTTGCTGAGGGTAGGAGAGCAGCACAGCTTTGTGGTGTCAAAGTGAAAGCTCTTCAGTGTGCATCTCTCAGTCACTACTGAGGGAGGGAGTGGGGCCTGCAACAGATAGATATGATTAGCTGTCCTGAATACTTTTGTTAATGTGTTTTATCCCCAAAGTTTGAAATTTATCTGAAACAAAAGCTTTTCAGTGTTGCAAACTGAAGATATTTCCTGTAGACAAACCTGGACAGCTTGTTTAGTCCAAAATTAAAGTTTTTGCTTTGCTTTGTGGAAGCTTCTTTCTTGAACTGTTATTTCCAAGTAGCGCTGCTGTAAATTGGGAAGAAAAGCAAGGTTTATAGGAGGACTGGGACCTTATCTGCAGAAGGAGAAGAGCCATCTCAGTTCTCTCATTTTCTTCTATTTAGTGGTGTCCAGCACTGAAAGGGAGGTCTTGTCACAAGGACCCAACTCTCTTCTGAGTTCAATACTGAAAATTAATGTACATCTCTTTGCTTAACAGTTCTCTACCACTTCCTCAGACACTCCAATTTGTTGTATAAAGTTTTTACCCAGAGGTGTTGGAAGTAATCTGCTCCAGAGTACCTGCAGTACCGGTGTGTGGCACTGGGTGACCTGTCCAGCATCATCCGGTGCTTTGTTAAGCACCTTCCTTCGCCTCCTTTGTTAACACATACTTTCTTATTGTCATCATAAGTATGGGATATTCCTGCCCTGTGGACCTCTGGGGCTAAGAAGAATCGCTCTTGAAATGATTTTCCCCCCAAAAGCAGAATAGAACAAAGCTGGCAGAGCAGCTGCCTTTATTTCCAACAGAATCTGTGTTTCAGGTGTGGCAGAGAAGCACAGCTGAGACTGACTGTTGTCACAGTTCTGTTGAAACTTATTTGTAAACAACTGTAGATCTGCTCCAAATTGACCATATTTTGGTCAGTCATATGGGGAGCTTCTTCTCAATCTTGCCTGCAAGATGCTGGACTGATTCTTTTTTCAATTACTGGTTCATTGTGGTGCAGCAGAGGTGACACAGAACAGTTCTCGTGTTGTTGTGTTACAGCCTGCTTCCCATTAGATGTATTCAGTGTCATTCGTGAAGCTGATTCCTATTTTTTTTCTCTTTAGCAAACTGCAGTGTGTCTGGTGTTACCAAAACATCAGAAAAACGACAGTGTAAGAGAGTCTTCTGTGAAGAAGGAAGCACTGCTCTAATTCTAAAGACAACACTTAATCCCGTGAATAAATTAATTAGTCTTCAGAGATGTAGGCAACTCTGATGTGTTGATGAGGCATTAGGAAGCTTGTTTCTCTAAAGGGCGGCAGGTTGGATGGATGGATGCATGTGAATGCTTGTATGTGTGTACATAAATACTCTGATTAAACAGCCTTTCTCTGGCACAACCACAACTGCACATTTTTAAAGACCAAAAGGAAACAGATTGAAGTTTTGCTGTGATGTAATTGACACTCACTGCTGATAAACTTATTTTGCCTGGAGCCCTGCTCCCCTTGCATTTTACCTGTAAAGCTAGCCCTGGCAGTTGGTAGCCCATCGTAGCTCAGTGGAGTCCCCAGAGCCCCAACTTGCCTGTGTTGGTAAACTTGCTGCTGCATTCAATAAATGGGAATAAAATGAACAAAGTTGGTGGGATTGCAGACATGGGGAGAATCCGTTGCATTTTCAGGAACTGTAAATGGCATCGAGTTTTCAGACCCTTCTCGTTCTTGCTCCGTTCCCTTGCAGCTACCTCTTTTCAGATGTTTTGGGAATGAATAAAAGCTTTCTTTTCCAGATACACGTCGGGGGAAGTGAGGTTGTGGGACACGCGCACCTGGGACTACACAGCCCCCATCCTGGAACCAGTGCAGGGTCCTGGTGATGCTGGACCTCAGCCACATGTCTCCTTTGTGAGGATAAACAGCTCTCTGGCTGTAGCAGCTTTCGAGGACGGTAAGTAACCGCAACTCTCCTCCCTATTTAGGGGAGGGAAAAAAAAAAAGCTTTATAAAAATGAAGCAGCTGTGCTCAGCTTTTTGTGTGCCCGTAATCCTGTATATACACACACGCACACTCTTGCTTTTATGTGAGAAAGTTGGCCAATAACCCTAAATGCATTAGGAGGCATTGGAACATAGCACCCATTAAAACTGATGTTTAATTCCTACTGGAACTGCTACACAAAGCTTGAGTGCCAGGCTGAAGTCCAGCCAAACTATCTTAAGCAAATAACTTGTTTTGCTATAAAAAATATTAAATATTCTTCCATCGCCATTCTCCTCTGTCCAAAACTCCCTGAGGGTACTATGAGGCTTTGTAATGGGAATAGTGGTAAACTTGCATGTCTGATTAGGCTGTGTGCTCTCTTGTGCATCCGTGTGCTACACAGGGAATGCAGCTGAAGTATTGGTTTGCATTTCTGAGTTTCATACTTTGATACAGAGAAATAAAAACTGTGCCCTAATATTTAATGGAACTAATAAAATCCTGGTTTGTATACATTGTTTTAAATGTACTTAAATATAATGGCTATCAAGAGCTAGAGACCAACTATGCATCTATTGGACATGGGAACAGCCATGAGAAAACCCAAGTTTGAATAGTGCCTGACACTTGGGGTCCAAAGCTGAAGAGCCCAGGCAGGACTCAGCTCCTCACAGCTTTCTTTAGACTGTGTGATTTGGTACTTAAACTTCTCCTCGAGTGTGAATAAAGAGGATTTTTTTTGTCTGTTTCTTTTTAAGTTAAGGAGTGCTGTACGTGTATTATCTCTGATCCTGGCACTTTGCATGTGGAAGCAGAGCCAGAGATGGGTAATCCAAACAAAATCGCTAATCCTTTTATTTTATAAGTAAATTATATGCTTTGTATCTGAAAGTAAGTGTTTAAGATGATCAACATTTTTAGTGGTTTTTCTAGTCTGGATTGTGCTATTTCCATTTTCTGTGGCTAAAAATTATTGATAGGCAATGTTTTATGACAACAGTGAGTCTGGTATTACAAAACATGGCTGTTATTTACTCAAGTCATAGGAAATTATAACAGTGACGGTTTTAACTGTTGACTTTTTTGTCCAGTGTGCCAAACAGTGAATATAGCAGAGGCTCTTTTGTTTGCTTTCTAGTCTCCCACTGACTAATCTAATAATCTTTCCAGGTTTTTTTCCTGTCAGATTCCTTGTTGTCGGCCCTGTGTGTGCTGTGACTGCAGTAGTTTGCATAAAGCTCGGCGTCGTATTCTTTTGGGTAGAAATTTTAATGGGCTCTGTGATATGGCAGTTACTCTGATTTGAGAACCCTGGTCAGAATAGATTAGTTTCTATGTGAACAGGGAATTATAAATACTGTTTTTAGAAATGTTTACCAACTCGAATCTGAAAGCACATATTTACAGTTTGACGGAGAGAGAATTATTTTAAACTTGGAAGGGGGGGGGGGGGGGGGGGAATGACTTTGAAGATAATGTGTTTGATTGTTCTTTGTTGTACTCTTCCAGCTCCCTTTTCTCTTTGTTTGTAAGTTTGACTAACAGAGAGAAACCATCTGCTAGTGTTGGAGGTAGTGCTGTCAGGCAGAGAGTCTAGACTTCTCTGTCGAATCCCTGGCTAGCAGACTTGTGCAGATAACATCAGTTTCTCCCAGTTCAACAGAGCTCACGCAGCGATGTCCTTGGCACCTGATCACAGGGAAGAGCTAACAGGCAGATCCTGCTCGCACCATGCCTGCCTCGCAGCGCTGCTCTGCGCTTCAGCAGGAGTGAGCACTTCCCAAGGCATATGAGGTACAGCGAGGAAAGGCTGTCTTACCAGGATGCCTGCATCCAAAGTGAATTGCATCTCCATGATGACACTAAAGAAAAATTGAATTGTGGCTTTTGGTGAATGTTTCCGACAGCGTCAGCCTCTGTGGAACAAGCTGCAAGGAGAGGGAAATGAGGGAAAAATGTACGGGGAGAAAATGAAGTTCCTTCTGCTCATGCCAGTGCTCAGTGGGGGTACTGCATGTACACCTGGGGCAATGGGACTTGGCAACTCGATCCACAGTTGTGATTTTTGAATTCCAACCCACTGGCCTCATATTTCTTCTGCCTTGTTTCCTATTGTCAGCACTGGCAGCCCTCCAGTTTGATTTTACCACTAATTGTGTTGCACGTTACCGAACTGAAATGAATCAAATCAAAATGCTTTTCCTGGAGCATTAGATAAAGCAGGCGAGGGTTCTGGGTAATGAGCAGATGCTGCTAATGCAGGGACAGTCGGGGCCTTGCCAGGACTCCATCTGCTCCATGCTTGCCTGCCTTTGGCTGTGAGCCACAGCTTTGGGAAGCAGCGGTCTACTTTAGCCATCAGCCCTCCACCCTCCAGAGTCTCGTAGTTTGACTTGAAAACAATGTGCTGAAACAAGAAAAGTGGTTGGGTGGTGGTTTTCTTGGTTTTAAATGCAGTGCTACATACACGTGTTGGCATTGCACGGTGATGCAGCACTGCTCCTGTTCACAGCAACTCTTTAAGACCTATGGGGAGAGTTGGTGGCTCTTCTCAAGTCGCATAGCAACACCTTGGGGCAGAGGAGGGTGCTTTGTGCAAGGATTGGAAGTCAGCTCACTTCTTGGCAGCCTTTAGGAGGGGAATTTTGGCAGTGCTTTCTGGGACAGGAATCTGCTGTCTTGTCCATTTGGGTGCCCTTAGCACTGCTTGCAGGCATTGTCCCTATTGTGCCCTGCTTGCAGATACAGAAATGGAGTGATGTGGTGGGAGTCTTCCCCCAAGCACCATGGAGAGCTAGGCAAAAGCTACAGCAGGAGTCAGGCTGCCTCAAAATAAGGAAAGTTTTTGGGTTTGGGGTTTTTTTTTTTTCTTTTGTTTGAGGTTTTTTGGTTAGTCCTTTAAACAAAGCATGTATCCATAGGTGTACATTGACATTTATTCCTGAGGGCTGTGTGTGTACAGGTGTCTGTGGATGCATATCCCTGGGTTTGGCTCCATGGTGCATGATTTCACCTCCAGGCCAGGGATGACTGCCTCCCAAGTCATTGAGCTGGGAGTGGAGGAAGTGAAGGAGAGACATGCAGCTGCTTTTGCAGGATGCCCTTGTGCTCCCAGACAAGAAGAGCTGTAGACAAGACAATGGAGGCTGCCACTGTTACTGAGGAATGGCCCCAGCCCTCCTTTGTCACGGCAGGAGTGTGTGCAGTGCTGCTGATGTTTGCTGGAACGGACTACAGCAGTGCATTGTAATAGACCCATAGTTAAATGTGTTACCCAAATATCCTGCAACAGAGAGTCAGTTGCGATAACTGGACCTTTCCCCAGCCCACATTTCAGCAATATATGGGGTAAGCTACAAGCCTACATCCGTTGTACAACCTGGACTGAAGAAGACCAGTAACATCAAGTGTCTGCAATTGCACCATTTTCAGCAGCCTCCTGCACTTAACTCATTTCCTGAGCCAAAACAAAGCTCTGCAAAGTCCAAATTCCAGGAGTTATTGTTGGAGTTCACTTAATATAAACACAGTTGCCATGCAGATTTCAGCCTGCTGTGAAATTATTACGTATAACTTTGATTTAATGGCTTTCAGTACTCAAAAAAAAAAAAAGAAAAGAAAAGAAAAAAGGAAACACGCATGTGCTTGCAGCCTTAACTTCACCTTAGCAAAGATTTCTGCTTTGGAAATGAAGTACTAGTGAGTGCTGGAGACAGGAAGATACACTATGTAAAGCAGTGATCTCATCTGCACTGGTAAATCTTAAGCCTAATTTTTTCTGTGTTGCCATACTGATATCTTCAACTGTAATGGTGATATTTTTGTGCTATTACACAAACGACATTAACTGTTGCAAAGACTTACATACATACTAATAAATACATTTTGCCTTCAGTGAAAAGCAGAGTAGAGAATGCTGTAAGCAGCACTTCTGGAAGTAGTAACAATTTGATCTATTGAGTGGAGTGTTTGCTTTTCCAGTGTAATAGTAGTTCATGTTGAAGTAGTGGTTCATCCCAATGAAATGAAGTAGTATTTCTCTTTGCATTCCATTTGAGTTCTTTTCACTCCTTGTGTTGACTTGTGGCCTTACAAGTCAGTTGGTTTTTGGTAGCACTGAGGATATTCTCACACCATATTGTGCATCAGCTGCTGCAAACACCGTATTGTGAAACTTTCAGGTGTTGTGGACAGAGACGACTATTGAACATTTGGTAAAAAGCCGTGTACCTGCCTTGAGCAGATTGTATTACTGCACAGTGTGCCTCCCCTGTCCTCTCACTTGAGATGCGGTGGCAGAGGATTTGCTGCCTGCTTTGGGGAGCAGACCCCCTAAATGCCAGCTCTCCCTACAGCACTGCGTGCATGCTGCAGGCCAGTGGTGTGCCGTTCAAAACCAGTTCAGTGGTTATTTACCTTTCAAACAATTAACATAATTACCATTATGCTAAGAAGTAATTTTGGGAAGTTCTGCTCGCAGCCCTTATGACTCCATCGGGACAGTTTGAGTCGGGACTTATCTCTTTGATGGAAGCCTAATTGCAGTTTTGGCTTTGTGTGAACAAACAGAGGCAGCTAATTGTTTAGGCAAATAGCAGATTAATTTAAATATGCATCCCTAATAAAACAAAAATGGTCCCCATTATGGTGCACGTTCCCATGGCGAGGAATATAAATATTCAGTGGGAGTGCCATTAGATGGGGATCTTAAGGATTATCTGCATTATTTCACATCGGTAGCACTTTCCAGATACCAAATAATCTTTACAAAAGCAAACATAAATCAATTTAAACTCATTTAGATACCATTTTGCTCTGTGCAGTTTCATTACCACACTCTTGCTTCACCTCCTCTGGGACACGGGAGGAGTGTTTGCAAACTGGCATTGGTGCCCGTCCGCAGCTGTCTGTCAGAGCTTTTATGTCTCCTTTTGAAGGAAGAGCTGTCATTAATCATTTCATCATTAATGGGCATACTCAAGTAGGAAGAAGGCTTCTCCTGCCCCAGTCCTCTTGTCATGTCTGAAGATTGCTTCTCTGTTAATTCAGTGCAAAGGTGGCCTGGGAGTCTCCAATTCTGTCTGTCCCTTCTGCTCTGTAATATGCTCCTAATTGCTTCAGGTTGCTCTTATTCAGATTGCTGCTTTAATGTACCGTGCTTTTAAATAGAGCATTGGTGATCTGTGCAAGGAAAATCTGCAATTGCAAATGCATTTTCTCTTGACTTGCACTCCTGTATTCATCGAGGTTTGCATTCTTTGGCTTTCTGAAAGCTTTGAACTCTGTTTGCCAGAATGCCATTGTTCAGAGTTTTGCTGCTGGTTAGTTAGGAGTGGTGTTAATGTCCAAGGCCTGACTGCTGTGTGTGCAGAACTTCAAGTTTTTCTTCCTCACTGTGTTCGTGTTACTTCAGTGTAAGTATAAGAAGAAGAATTTAGGAATCACAGCACCACAGAATCATGAAGGTTGGAAAAAACCTCAAAGATCATCAAGGCCAATCATCAAAGGTTTAGGTCTGGTCTTCTCCAAGTGTGGAAGGAAATAAGTCAAGCAGTCTTCCTCAAGGCAGGTACCTGAAAACTAAGCTGTGGGAATTGCAGAGAGCAGCACAGCCTCGAGTGCCTGTACACATCAGTTTTGAAAGTTCCTTCTGAACCTCTGTGCTGAACTTCTGGTCCCATGCTCTAGAGTCTCTTTTCTGTATGCATATGTACTGTTTTTGTTAGAACGTTTATAAACTTGCATCTTCAGATGATCTTACAAGATTTTCTTAAATTCTCACGAGTGTTTGCTTTGCGTTTGCATGCAGGTACTGTGAGTGTTTGGAGCTTGATGATAGGGCGCGAGCCAATCCACCGCTACCAGCATAACCAGAGGATCCAGGCTTTAGCTCTGGGTTCCAAGGGTGCAACAGTAGCAACAGCATCCGGCTTTGAGGTCAAGGTGGAAAGCCCTGATGACAGGGGATTCTGGCAAACTACAGGAACATTCGAAATCCAGAAGTTGGTGAGTCTCCAGATTGCCCAGCTTCATTCCAGGAGCTCCAGATCTACTAATTATTTTTGGTATTATTAAGAGGGATCTTTTAAAAATCTTACAGGAGTGTTGTGTGAGCTAGATAACAGCATTACCAGATAGAGGCAGTGATTCTGTAGCAGGTTAATGGATGAACCTTTCATTATTGAAGAGCAAGGGTGCAGTGCTGGCTTAAGCTACAAGTGAAAATGAACAGAAGTCCATATGGTGCAGGAGGTTGGCTGTTATCAATTATTTTTTTTTGTCAACATTAAGCTAAGTTGGCTCATCTTGTAAATCAGTTTTCTCGCATAGAGTTGGAGCTAAAACTCGAGGTCTCATTCCAGATCAACGCTATCTGATTAATTCTGAGGCAGGATATTGCAGACGAGCTAATAGTGTCACTTGTGAAGCTGTAACTAGTTGTGCAGCTCCTTCAGGTTGCACCTTCTGTCACTGAACTTTTGTGGCTGTTTTAATTAAAAACCAAAAGCGATCCCATTCTCTGAAGTTTTATTATGGCTCAGTGTGTCAACCCTTTTTGAAACGGGGAAGGAAGTGTGTAAGAAAAAATGGAGCCTTGCAACTTTTCTTTTGCAAGAAATCAACTGCGCAGCGAATGGGTATGAAGTCAATTTAAACCATTCCTGATTCATCCCCTCTTTCAAATCTGTCAGTCCTACAGTACTTAAAAATAGACAAAATCCCCAAACACTTGAAGAATTTTCCTAGTAACAGTGTTAAAACAGCACCCTCTCCCTTGTAGTTGGATCCATGCTGTCTGTAAGCTATGTTCCATCATAGGAGATAATTTGCAGATATTCTGAAATAAAGTTAATGCTCAGACTTCATCTGAAAGTAATTTGTAACTGGGATGGTTCAAGATCACAGGTAACCTGTGCACCAGTAGCTTGTTCAGTTTAACATATCACAACAGACATTTAAAACAGTTTTTATCTGCAATAAAAATGAAGTCTGCTCTTTTTAGGCAAACTTCCTTCATCTGGTTCCAGAGGTCTGGGACAGTCCTGTGGCAGTAGCAGCTGCAGAAGATGTTGTCTATCTGCTGAAAGTAGAGGACCCTGGGAAGATCCTTCATTCTGTCTATGGTCAGCCTGTCACATGTCTTGATGTCTCTGCTCATGAAGCAGCCTTTGGGGTCAAAGGCTTTGGCTGGATACTGAATGAGCCCAACCAGGTATTTAATGCTTTCTGTCATACTTTTGCACTTGTTTCATGAAAAAAATTACACTAAGGATCATTTTCCTCTCTACTACTGAGCTTTTATTTTTGTGTGTGTGTGTGTGTGGCAGTAGATGGAAGGCACTTTTAAGTGTAGTAATGTGTTGCTAATTTCTAACAGTAAGCTGAAGGGGTTACTGTTCAGCTAACTGGGTTCATTGTGTAAATGCTTTGCATTCTCTGCTCCTCAGCTGTATGCTGCACCAGTGGTCCTCTAGGGGGAACTAGTCTCAAAAAAAACAAAACCAAGAAGAAAACAATCCAAAACCTGAAAATATAAAATAAACAACCTCCCCAGACAAAGAAACAAAAAATACACATACACTCTCCAGCCTCTGTGGTGAGGTCTGGAGCAGTGTGCTGAGCCCTGCACATGCTGATGTGCAGTTCTGGGAGGAGGCTTTTTTCAGTGTGTGCACTTCAGTGCTTGAGCTAAGTTATTTCTAAACCAGTGAGAGTGGTGTTGCTGCTGCATTAGAGGAAGCTCCGTGCTGGTCGTAGGTTTGAAGCCTCTGTGACTCAGTCAGATATTTCATCAGCACATCTTGTCAACACCAAGGTAGATGAAAACTGCACTCATTTGGTAAGTGCTAAAGACTCATGGCTGAGGCATTGTTTTTAATGCAGCTGTACTCAAGCTTCTCTGCTTGCAGGATGGGCTCTTTTGGGGCTCTTGCATCCCAGAAGGTAACAGAAAGAACTGTGTATCTCTCTGGCTCAGAAACCTGCTCCTAGGTGCAGCCCCTCCACTTGGTGCACCTCTCCTGGGCATGGAACAGGCTGCCGACAGACCTCCTTCCAGTTGCCTTGAGAAGTGTTTCTGACCCTTTCTTGCCTAACTTGTCCATTGCTGAAATCTGTAATGTTTGTGGTTGTGCTGCAGCACAC
The DNA here is from genome assembly GCA_035772895.1 of Perdix hodgsoniae. Lineage (NCBI taxonomy): Eukaryota > Metazoa > Chordata > Aves > Galliformes > Phasianidae > Perdix > Perdix hodgsoniae. The sequence continues at coordinate 1,355,160 of JAPSGF010000103.1, forward strand.
AATAGGCCATCAGCTGAGTGGAAGAGGAGTGTGCCTGGGCAGGTAGAGGTGAGCATCCAGAAGGTAGGAGCTGTGGTCTGCACAAGAGCAGTGTTTTCTTTGGCAAGTGACTTAAACAGGAAGGCTTTATTTAGGACTACTTTGTTAGGGATAAATCTCTCCACCTGCATCTAATTCCCCACAAAATTCACCTTCCCAGGGGAAACGCAGAGCCCACAATAAACACCTCTAGGGCTGGGAGGTGCTGCGAGGCTCTGCCATCTTTCTTAATTCCTTTGCTGTCCTAATCCAATTCTTTTCCCCACAGAGGTGGGAGGTTAGAAGGTAAAATTGCCTCGTTTGCATTACACTGGCGATCATCTTTGTGCCTCATAAAGTAGCAGAGAAATCTCATAGCCACAGAGCATTGCTCAGTACAGCCGGACACGTCTCCTTGAGCCCTGCAGTGCTTGGTGGCAGCTTGCATTCAGCAGCACATCAGCTCACATCCTAATCAGGAGATGGGGCTGCTGCTGCCCAGACGGCCGGGCAGTGCTTGACAAGGACACGTGCTTGGCATTGCTGCAGCAGCTGACATCACACCGGAAATTAATTACTAATGTCTCTGATGATAATTGCTCACCTCGCACAGACGTGAAGGGACTTTGCATTGGTTGATTATGCCGGTCATGAGTTGACAATCTGTCTTGAGGAGAGCTTTTGATCTCCAAAACCTGTTCGTGGAGAATTCCAACCCCATTTGCTGCTGGCTGTGTTGCTGTGGTAGAAAAGCTGTTGCCTCTCTGTTTGGGTTTTCTTTGTTTTTCCTGAGGGTTTTTTTTTTCTTGTTGAGTGTCGGCGCATGAGCCCAACACTACTGAGTGGTAACCTGCTTTCTGCAGGCAGTGCAGGCAGGGAAATCGTTTCTGCCCCTCTTTTTTTTTTTTAATCATTGTCTAATTTTAACCAAATCTGACAGCAGAGCAGAGATCTGAGGCATACATTTTGTAGGCACTTTTATGTTGGAAAGGAGAAAAACATCAAATCCACAGCATAGGCTTACCTCTTGTTAGATGATAGACATCCATGCAGGAGAAGGGAGGAACAGAAATGCTTTGTCTGTGGGAGAAAGTTCACCTCCCACCTCAGTAAGCACCTGTCAGCCTGAGGATGGTGCATATTGAAAGTTGCCTGAGTGCTCCTCAACCCCATTTTTTAAGAAAAAAAAAAAACATTGAGCTAACAGGAATTTCTTTATTAAGGGATATTTCGGCTATATTAAAATGCAGTATATAGTTTTCCTCAAGTACTAAATCCAAACACTGGAGCCTCTGTTTCCCCCCTTGGCTTACGGGTGGGTAGCAGTACAGAGCAGGCGATGTGCTGCAGGCTGTGTTGCACAGACAGCACCTTGTTGTCGTGCTGCTGGGAGAGCTCTGCTGTTCACCTGTTTGCACACTGCATGTGAAACTATTTTCTAACTCCACAGGCATCCATAGTTTTAATCTAGAGGTAGTTCTGGTGCTGTTCATGCCAGGAGATCTGAACTGGGCAGTAAGGATCAACTCTGTGATCAGATTTCTGGTGCATGTATCTCACTGATGGAGTGAAGCTTTTCCTATACTTTGTATGTTGATAACCTTCCCTGCATGGAACTTCCATCAAGTAAGTCTGGGCTCCCGTGACGCCCACATGAGCTCTGTCCTACCTGTAAGTTAGGTCAGTGAGATGTATAGGTGCTTTATTCTCCTGATGGAGAAGAACAAAACACCCCCCCCAGAAAAAAAGAAAACAAAAATCACTCAACTTTCTCCTGCATTTAAAGCTCAGTTGAAATCATTTCATGTTTTCGGCAATTCTTGTTAATTACCTTCTATCATTGTGGCAGGATTTTACTTTTGCACAACCTTCGCCATTATTTCAGACCGGATGGATGAGGGTGGGAGGAGGGCAGCGTGGCTTCAGGGCCCCCGTGTCACAGGCAGAAGGGAGGTGTGCTGAAAGCAGTGCCCTGGGAGCTGTTTGTTCTGCTGCCATGTTTTCATCTGCTCCAAGCTGATGATTGGCTTGTGCTGATGGATGCCGCTCAGTATCACCTGTCTCTTCTTATCAGCCATTGAAATGCTGCCTTTTTGTGCACCTGTATTCAGCATTTCTGCAGAGTTCTTCAGCTGCCTGCTAACCTCAGTTTATCTGGAGTTACATGAATAAAAAAAAATAGAAATCAGAAGTTGTAAAATAATCCTGTCAATTGAATCTTGTAGTTTGGTTTCCCTAGGATGGTGTTTTTAGGTCACAGGTATTCCACGTAAACCTTTACATTTTTACCCTCTTTTAACTGAATTCCTTTTCTTTGGGCGCCAGTGATGTTGTGTGGTCTCTTCTGGTGTCATAATGTCTCCAGCTCTGGAGATGTCAGTTTTCTGTGAGTGCTTTTCAGCTTTTTTAGCCACCACAGATCCTGCAAGCACTTTTCATCTTTCCAGACTCTTGTTGTCCTCAGTTGCTGAGGACTGAAGGGGACAGGAGGGATGTGCCCACCAGTCAGGCACTGTGAGGAGCACAGCCCTGCTGAGAGAGCAGTTTTCTTTGCCTAAATTTTGCAGGATGTATCACTGAACCTCTGTCTCACTGAAAAGTAACAATAATCCATCTTGGCTTCTCTTTGCTTGCAAATGACCAAGAATCATTTTGCAGCTTGACAAATAAAGCTCTTTTCTCCTGGCTAATGTTAATGACTTTCAGGTTGTTTTTTTTCCCTATTCACACATTAATGTGAATACCTCAAAATTGGCACATCTTCTTTGGTGGCAATTGTCTCTGTTTTTGAAAACAGAGCTGCTGGGATGTGCCATGTTTTTTCCAGGTGCTAATCTATGAAACCAAAGCCATTCATTCAATTTTTAAGAACTACTTTGCCTTCCCTTCACCTGCCCTCTCCTTGGCTTAGGCAAGGAGTGCTTCCAGACTGGCGCTTGTGTTGTGGTGGGTGGTGACTTGACTTTCATCTCTGGATACCTGAACTCTTACATCAGTCTTCAGCCACGAGTTAAATGAGCCCAGTACTCTCTGTGCAGGTCCTCGCAGACATCTGTCAGCACCACAAACCCATCGGGTCTGGCAAAGCACTGGAGCTGGCAGTCTGTGCCCGGGATGTGTCCAGTGCTGGAGCAGCAGCAGGGGTTGCAGGTGCATTGGCAGAGCTGCCTTCCTGGGGTTTGTGCACTGCCTGGGCAATGCTTGGCTCTGCCTCTTGCCACCAGCGTGCAGCCTTACTTGTGACTCCAGTCAAAGGAAAACTTACAAGGAAGAAGTGTCCTGTGCTTGTCTTAGCTTTGTATGTAACTTGGGTGGCAGCTGTGGCTGTTTGCAGGAGCAGGCAGCCTGTTTGGCTGGCAGCTGGGTTTGCTGCAGACTTATTTTTGTAATTCTCTGTGCAGGTCTGGAAGCATTGCTGAAGGCTGCTTGGTGCAGCTTAGTGCACGTGAAATAAGAGTTCCTGCTTGCCAGCAGAAAGTCACCTTTAGGATGGCATGAAAGTCAATTTTCCACATGCTCGGAGAAATGTTGTTACCAGCTTCACACAATGACTTATATCTGGCAAGAACTTGCAAAATAGTCTCTCTGGCTGATTGTCAAAAATTACATCATATTGGAGTAAACTGCTTTTAAATCAAACATCCATTATTCATGTATATTAACTGCTTTTTTAATTATTTTTTTTTCTTACTGGCTGTTTTGTGTATGATTTACTCTTTTTCTTTCTCTCTGATTGTCTGTCTGTCTCCCTCATCTGCTCCTTTTAAATCTTAGCTCATCTTTAAATTTATGAAGCCAGCACACTTATCTCTGTGTGCAAGTACCAACATGCTGACCTTGCATTTGTTAGCAGGCAGATTTTGTTGTTGCTGTTGCAGTGTTACGTGCCATATTTACAGTAGGCAGTGCAACACATTTGCAGTAGGAAACTGTGCCTCTGAGGCTTGTGAACCTTGAAAATATTTTTTTCTGCATCCCTTTAGAAATAGAATTCCAACTTGCAGCCGTGTGCTGTACTTAATTTGATGGCTTTTTTTTGCAAATGCATATGGAATAGCCCTGTCACTTCTGTGCATGTGCTCTGAATGGAACGGTTTTAACCTGAGCAAAAGCCAGATCCCTTCTTATCCATTGTGGACTTGAAATGTCACATTCCCATCTCTTGTTGGTAATATTTGTGTGTATTCAGGCAGTGTTCCCTTGGGTTGGCACAAGGATGGGCAGGAGGAAAGGAGGCAAAACAAAATCCTAAAATAAGCGTAGGCAGTTTTGGGGTTCTTGTTTTGATCCTCTGCTTGCTGCTCTCTGTAGTCAGCAGTTAGAAACCTCCATCCAGGCAGTCCTTGAAGGCATCCTGTGTTACTCAGTAGGGGCAAAGATGTAGGCTTTGGAAGCCTGGCTTTACAACGTGCTTTTTCCTATCTAATACTTCATCAAAATAAGAGTTAACTATACTATATATAAAGAGTTCTTCCCCCCCATTCCAAGAGGCAGTCCATTTACCAGCCCAGAGTTGCAGTGACTCAGGACAAGAAGCAGAAGCATGGTTGCAAGGGAAGCACACAGTTGCACAAAGCAGCTTTCTGCTGGCCTGCAGCCAGGACAGTGGGCTGAACACCCCTGCTCTTGCTGAAAATACCACAGGCTCTTTGATAACAAGTGCTCGGGGATTTGTTGTTTTAATGTTCCATCCAAAAAAGACATCTCCAACAACACAGGATCCCGAAACACCTGCTGGGGTATTGGACATGCATGGAAGAGTTCCATCAGCAGCATTTCCTTCAGTTCCTTGGTTTTTCTTGGAAGTATCTCAACAGAGTGCACAGAGTATGCTTGACCTCACTTAGCTGCAAGATGTAACGAAGCTCACAGCTTAGCTATCCTGGCTGCAGGGACTTTGTGAATTAATGTAGCCTTCTTTCTTCAGTTCTTGGACAGCATTTAAAGAGAGCTTCCTATACCCACCGATGAGCAGCTCCTGGAGTGCAGCAAGCTTTCCTTTCTTCCTCTGCCCGCCAGTTTGCCAGTTGCTCAGTCCATCCATCCGAGGACGGTGGCCACAGGTTGAGAGTTGCCCAACTCGGGCAGTAAGGAGGGAAATTAGTCTAATGCACTGCCTTAACAAAAGAGAGTATGAGCATGAATAATTAATACCACCAGTCTGTGGCAATCGGATAAAATGAAGTCCCATTTGCTCAGCCTTATTAAAAGAGAGAGAGAGAGAGGGAGAGATGGTAAAGGTCGTTAAGGGACTTGTAACATGGAAAGAATCGCCTCTGAGATGGATAATGTGTTTTCTAATCTCTGTGGTCTTTAACTAAACATAATGGTAAAGGTACTCTAGCTATTTCTGGCTTGTTGAATTATTAAGCATTCTGGGAGATTGCTTGGCTCTCATCCAATAACTTAGACTTTTTCATTTGAACAATGTTAATAGGTAACGCTTTTTATTTTGTGCATTAGATCCTGATACATCTGCACAGAGTATTTAATGCTTTTCCTCCCTTGTGCCCCAGAAGTCCCGTGGGGGCAGGGATGCTCGTTAGTGTGCTATCCCAGGGTACTTCATTTCACACCCAAGTGCTCTTGGTTTGCTTACCTTCAGGTCTGTGACTATTAGGTCACTGGTCTTGGGTGGCCATTATAGGATTATAAATGTCTTTGAAAGGGTAATCCCTTTGCAGTGTGCATTATAGGATTATAAACCTCCTAAAGATCTTATGCTTTATCTGCCCTTTAACATACAGGCCCTTATTTCAAGTCCCTATTGACCAGGTATTTCATTCTTTCTCCTTGGCCTTTGTAAAGAAAATCCTCGTTGCTGAGATACTAGAGAAGAGCTCATCAGAGGTGATCTAGCATCTTCAAAATTGTTATCAGTATGCTTTTAAACCTCTGTATCCAAGAAGTTATTCTGACCTCAGAACACATTCTGTGCTCCTTTTGTTTCTTTACCTACCAGTTTGTCAGAGCAAGGTTTTGAAGTTCATTTGCAGACCAGGACCAAAGTTCAATTGGAAGGTGGGTGAAAATCACAGGAAGCACCTTCCTACCAAGTGGTAGGGCTGGTTGGCTAGAAATGCTCATCTGCATTATAAACATTTGTAAAAAAGCTTTTATAGCAGCTTTGTGGACCTGAAACATTATTTCTACAGATTCTAATAGGTGCAAACATTTTGGAAGTGATGGGCAGCAGCATGTTAGGTGAGGAGAAACCAATCATTTTTCATTTGGGGCTGCATGTAGGAGAGTATCACAGGTCGGGAACCTGGGACTGCAGGAAGGGGTGGAACATCTGCTCAGATTTTAAACAGCAAAACTTCAAATGCCGCGTGCAAGCAGTTCTTCTCTATGGTCTTTCATGGTCATCACTGTTCAAGTGTGTATCAGATGTTGATAGGATAGACAGAAGTGCTGGTCGTTTAGGTAAATTAATAGGCTATGGATGTTCATGGTAAGTGCTATTCCCAGGGGACTTTGGAGAAAGCAGCATTTGGCCCTCTCCTCTCCAGAGCTGTGAGGCAGAGCTGGCAGGGGCTGCTTGCAGGGCACACACTGGGAGCTGCAGTGTGCTGCTGTTGACCCCATCATCTATCATTCGTACGCTGAGTTCAGCAGTGTGTTGACTTCGTATTTTTTGAACAAAACCTCCCAAAGTGAAATTTGGTTGCAAGGCAGAGATGTTCATTTTCTTTGCACTGAGAATTCTGCAAAGTGCCTTTGCCAGAATGTTATTCACCCTACCTTTGGTTAGGGGGGTGCTGGGAGCTGTTCTGTGCGTGTTATTTTTTATCTTGATGACAAACACTTTCAGTTTGTAGCACCTACTTCATTGGAATGGAAGTTTACATTATTTTTAGCAGCTTTCAAGTCTCCCTGCAAAGTCAGAATCTCTATTGTACAGAGATACAGTGAAATTGCTTTGTTTTTTATGTCTTGTTTTGGTCTTAGGGATGAAAAAACACATGCTAGAAATGGTATTTGTGGCAAGCAGTTTGTACAGCACTATACTATAGGCAGGTGGGAGAGGGAGCTGATGAGGAGATGATAAATGTAAATAACTGAGTGTGTTGGATAAGAGTGTCTTCATTCTAGTGGAGAACTTGATAATTTATGTGGATAAAACTGCATTTCTTTTAATTGGAAGAAATGGGGGCAGGAGAAAACCTGCAACATCTTTGCTTTCTTCCTAGAGGTTTGGACACATCCATCACAGAATGATCTCCTGCTCTCTTGATTCAACCTTTCAGATGCATCTTAAAATTGCACGGTGAGGGAGTGAAAGGGCAGACAGCATCACGTCACTGCTCTGCTGAACGTTGAAATGATATGCACTGACAGTGTAATATTTCTTAAACTGTGTGAGGATGTAATCAGAAAAGCACAAGGTGAGAATGTTCACGTGGCATTGACATAGCCACGCTGGTGTTGCCATGGAAACCACAAGGGTTTGGTTGTTTGTCTGATATTTTAAGTACTTTTCCCTTTTTCACAGTCATAGATGATTATTTTTATTGAATCAGTTAATTAAAGGGACATCACCACGAAATGCAGTCATTTCTTGAGGTCACTGTTAAGTTGAGAACTTCGCTGAGCCTCACTGGACTTTGCCCAGTATGTTTTGCTGGATCTAAAAATACTTTCTCCCTTTCATGGAAAGGCCCAAACAGATAAACCTCATCTGGCCCCACAGGAGAGACAGCGAACATAATTAAACTGATTGCTGCGCAGCAGAGAGGAGGGTGAGCAGAAGGGAAACGACTCGTACCTCTATTCAGTCCTCAGCAGCGTCATCCTGGATGTAGCCTAAAATCAGAGCTGTTGTTACTCTTTTCCCATCTGAGCTGCCATTTCAGATGCACTATTTCTCTTCATCTGCACAAAGCCGATCGCAGGCCCTGTCAGCACTGAGTCAGTGCACTTCTGCTCTCCAGTTTTTGCTCTGTTTGGTGGAATCTTCCTGCACAGTCCATCTGTCTAAACCTTCCAAGCGCTGACTCCGTTTCCTTTTGCTACTCTTTCAAATATGCAAGTTGAAAAGCGAGTCATGTGATTTCTTTACCCATGTAAACCCGTAAAAATTGTCCTGGAGAAAATCAGCATGGCTTTATGGACTGCCTGAGGCCTCTGCCTGTCTTACGTGGGTTGCCAAGAGCCTTTGCCCCAGCTGTGTGGTGGGTTCCGTTGTGAAGCTTTGATTTTCTTTTTTTCTTCTTTGAACGTGTGTTTCTGTCCTTAACAGGGAGTGCCTGTATGTTGGCTGCGATAGAACAGTGAGAAACGAGTCCTGCAAAGCATCTCTGATGGTGGTGACTCTGCTCTGCTTCCCGCTGCAGCAAAAGGTAGCTGTGCTCACGCTGCATTTAGCCAGTGTTTGTTCTGTTTCTGCCAGGTTCTTCTTTACAACCTGGAAACGAGTCAGTGTCTAAAGAAGCTAGGCAACTCCATGGGTGACTTTACATGCGTCAACCTCCAGGACAGTCCTCCAAACATGCTCGTTACAGGCAATAAAGACAGAAGGTGGGTACTACCAAGAGCTGTAACCCTTTTCCAATTAGCTTACTTCCTGTCCTGCTGTCCTACATCTGGACCTGCTAGAATTTGTTTCTCCTCTAATGTTTCAAATGCAGCCAGCGTGAACTTCAGGAACAAAATATTAGGTAATAGTTGGACGTGGCTGCCAGTTTGCTTTGTTTCAGAAAGCTCCATGGGAAGACTTTCTTTTTAAGCCATTTGGTGGACGCAGTTGGTGTACAGCCCAGCGAGACCACTTGGAATATCTTCCACTTCCCCGCCACCACCCGCAAAATTAGTTTGGCATTTAAAAGCTCACTTTCTGATATTAAAAAAATAACCTAAGGGATGAATCATGTAGGATGAGATGGGTCCGTCTGCCAAGTGATGTCAAGAGTGTATTTCGGAACACTGTGATGTCCCTTAGGTGACAAAAAAAAAAAGGAGAGACTTTCATATGAACAGATTCCAACTTCTATTTAGCTGATTAGCAGCTTTCTCTTTAACTCCTTGGCTTGGGGAGCAGGATTTTCCCTGCACAATATCTGGTGCCAGGAATGGACGCGCTGGGAACAGTCAGCGCGAAAGGATTAAAGTGCTTAAAAAGACCCTTTGAGTCCAATTTTTAGGTTTTCTTTTTTGGCTAGTTACGTGCAGGGTCTGATCCAGTGCACCAAAGGAGATGTGGGATGGCGAGGAGCCAGTCTCTAATGGCTCCTGGTTCCTTCCCTCCTCCTTTCTGCGCTGGGCACCAGGCTGCAGGTGGTGCTCTGGTGTGGATGTGGGTATCAGCTTGTAAGGCGGGTGCTTCCCTCTGCCAAATCCCAGCCCTCCATCCCGCCAGCACAGCAGCTTGCAAAAATGATTATTTTGTCAAACAGCGTTTCTTTTTTCCCCCCCCCCCCCTTTCTCAGTGAATAGGCAGCGGAAGCAAACCTCACACTTCTTCAGCACAGGGTAAAGGAAATATCTGAAGTTCGACATGTGTAATTGAATCCTTGGGAGTTTGCTTTTTTTTCCTCTAAAAGCATATAATTGATTTTCCAAAGCACCCCGGTAAAACTACCTGCAATTTTAATCTTTCCCACAGTGATGAGAGAGCAGATAAAGTTAATAGCCCCTAAGTGAGATTAAAATGTACTCCCTTTATACCAGAGTAAATGTCTTGGCCTTTCCCTGAAGAAAGCTTTTCAGCTGTATTTAGCTCAAGCACCAGCTGAGTTCAGGGGTTGGCCATCACTAAACCAACAAGACGTGAGGAATCAATAGCTCAGCAAATAAGTTTGGCATCCAGGAGACAGAACCACGTGTATCTCAAAGGTCAGTTCTTCACAGGGTGCTGCCTGAAAGGTGCGAATACGTGTTGGGCATCCACAGGTGGGCTGGGGCCAGGACCTCCCTAACCCTGTTGTGGAGTAGGGCCTTGCCACACCACCTCTGGGAAAGTGTCTTGCTGGAATTAAATGCAGCACTGGGAAAATGTTTCTCCTGAAATACTGCTGAATGGTTTGATTACATAGCCGTGCTTCACACCAGTGCAGGATCTGATAACAGGCAGTGTTTGCCTTGTTGGTATCTAAGACAGTGGGAGAAAGCAAGTGTGGCAAGTCTAGTGTATGCTACTGCTGAAAAGTGTGGAACTAAACGTGTTCTGTCTTCTCCCAAAGGCAACTGTTGCTCAAGCAATGGGACAGGAGAGTCACAGCCTTTCACAAGAGCACCTTCCTTACAGCTCCCTTCAACTGGGATGAATCCGATGTGCTCCCACTGAGCCCAGCTGTTGAGGCAGGAGATGGAGGGCAGTGCCAGGTCTGCATTAGAGCACATTAGAACATCACATTAGATTTGCAAAATGCTCTTTTTTCCTTTTTTCCTTTTTTTCTTTTTTTCTTTTTTTTTTTTATGAGCACATCTGAGCAACTCATGTGACTCTAATTCTTCCAAGGGTGTGCCAGAATGGACACCTGCCTGAAACCTGGACCCTTGCTAATGAAATAACCAGGGCACATCTTGGTTTCCAACTGTGCTTACCAAATAGAAGAAGCTTTGATTGTCATACAGAACACGTGCAGCAAGACAGGGAGAGTGCCGAGTGTGAGCACTTCCAAAATACCCCATCCTTACCCAAAGCACAGCTCTTATTTGTAGCCAAAGGTTCTCTCTGCTGGAGTTGGAGAAAGCAAGAAGTCCTTTCCACCATCAGCAACTGTTTGGGGGGGGATTTTCCTGGGGGTGAGGGCTGAGCCACACAAAGCGTGCTCCTCGCTCTGTTCCAGCATGTTTCTCTGCATGTCAGATGGATGTTGCTCAGTTGGAGTTTTGGACCATTCTGCAGCCTTTTATTTCAGTTGCTGAAATGTGTTATTTGTAAAATCCTATGATGCAATCTCCATGTGAGAAAGGAAAGGGAAAGATTTGCCACACCATTAAGATCATGGCAAGAGTGTGGAACAGAATACAGCTAATGTGTTGGAACAAGTGTGTTTTGGCCTTTTTCTGAATTAATGTGTACCTGATGGCTTCATTCTTGATAGCCTTCAGCTGGGAGGAACTTTATCTGGCTGCTTTTCAGCTGAGATCAGTATTTCCCCTTACTTCTGTTTTCACTCACTGCATTTTATCTCTTTTGCTGTATCTTAATCTTGACATGTAAGGATGAGGAAACATCCTCCTTTGTGGTATATACTAGATGTAAAAAATAGCACCGTTAGCTTTAACTGCTTTTATAGACCTGTTGCACAACATGAGGTCCTCTCCTCTTTTTCTGAAGTCCTTCATTAATCATAGCCTCTCTTCAAACTGTACATTGAGTACTTTTTGAGAATCAGGTGTACCTGAAAGCTGCCCCAAGTCACAATATAGAGAGACTGTTTAGGTATGTATGTAAACCTTCTGAGAAGAGGTACTGGTTGCTGGTGCTTGAGGATGGCTTTGTTTCAGTACTGGTGTACTCAGTAATAACTCTAGCATAGAAACCTGTGATCCCTTTGATTTTCCTGTTGGATTTCTACACATTTAGTCCTCTGTCTTCATAGAAATAGCTCATCTTTTCTGAGCCCTTGGTGGATGTGGGATGGGTACCAGGGGATGTTAGCGGTATGCCGAGTGCATGGCCTTTATTCCTCACAGCATTTCTCACAGGTTGGGGGGCACAGACACAGATGATTTTTCTCCAAATTTCATTTCCATCACCTGAGACGGTGAGATCCTGCATGGTGCAAGAAGTCTCCATCAAAACCATCCGTGTCACTGCCCTAGATGTATTGGCACAGCCTAAAACGTGCACGTGCTCTCAGGACCCGTGGAGCTGCTTTCATCCCAGTTCTTGCTTTGCTCTCCCTCAGGGTCAGAGTGTACGACCTCCGCAGGAGCGAAGCGCTGTGCTCCCTGTATGCCCACCGGCTGGGGGTGTCTGCAGTGCAGATGGACGACTGGAAGATCGTCAGTGGGGGAGAAGATGGGTTGGTGTGTGTGTGGGACCAGCGGATGGGCACCAAGCTCTGGGAGATGCATGCCAGGTAACTGTGCTTGTGCTCCTCTGCACCCCTGGCCCGCATAGGACATTTTCACTTCTTACGGTGCTTTGCTCAGGGTAAGGGAGAATGGATGCTTCTTCCACCCCTGGATTTCCTGTGGACTTCAGTTAGCATCTCCTCCTGCCCCATCCACCAGTACTGACCTTATCAAACCTTGGGCTTCAAGTCCTGTACTGCTGGCTGTTGTCCCCACTGTGACTGGTTCTCTTTATTTGCCACACCTCCTGCAGTACCTGTGCTTCTGTTCTGCTCCTCCACGTTTCCCTTAGCAGCAACAAACAAAGCCAGATTGGTATTTAAACACACAGACACTGATAGGAAAGTAACAGTTTGTACTGAAAGCACAAAATGTGCAGTGCTGAAGGAGCTGAAAGTACAAGCTGAGATCAGAATCCTGGAGTTGACAGAAGGCTATTAGTGGCTTCTATTAGCCAAATTACCATTTTTTGATTGAGGCAGAATTCCCAGGGAGTTCGCTTTGTCTGAATAGAGACCTGAAGGATTCAGCCACAAGTAAACCCAGATCATAGAATCGTAGAATCACAGAATGACCTGGGTTGCAAAGGCCCACAGTGCTCATCCAGTTCCAACCCCCTGCTGTGTGCAGGTCACCAACCAGCAGCCCAGGCTGCCCAGAGCCACATCCAGCCTGGCCTTGGATGCCTGCAGGGATGGGGCACCCACAGCCTCCTTGGGCAACCTGTGCCAGTTGATGCACTGTTCTCAGTAAAATGAACGGATACATCCCAAATACATGCTGCTATTATGTTATTAATGCTTCTCCCCCACAGAGGTAATATGAGATATTTACAGTCAGAGAAGTTCAAGTGGGAGTTGTCATTAATTAATAGCAGCTATCTCCTTCTCTTTTGACCCTGTGAATTATAAAGCCCCGTGTGATGCAGTCGGTGCATTAAGGACAATACTGCATTGATTATCCTCTGGGGCAGCACTAATGAGCATGCCAAGAAGGAGGGCAGGCAGTGCAGATCTGCTGAGCTCTGAGGTGGAGGGGGAGATGTACTCAAAGTTGAAACCACGAGGTTAAATACTGTTTAATCTATGTAGGACCTGGAAAGGAATGCTTCAGTCAAAAAGGCCTTTGTAGATGAGAGATGCTGAAGTTGTTATCCGTGTCTGTAACCCGTGCTGTGAATGGAAGGCAAGGGCAGAAGTAGGGGAGAGGGCAGGAGAAAGGTTAGGGTCGTGGAGATGAGCAGTCTTTACCTGCTGTTACCCCTGCTTGGTTCAGGGTTAGTTGATTCACTGGCTAGGGGGAAGGAAAGCCCGGCCCTCTTCACCTGTGCCGTGCAGTGTATCTGCATCAGCCCTCACTGCTTTGGAGAGGGCAGTGGGGGCCCTGGCTGCGCTGCTCCCTTTGCAAGCAACCAGCTGCTCCCTGGGCCGTGCTGCTGCCGGCCTTACAGCAGCGCAGCTGCCACGTTCAGACGGTGCTGTGGCACCACGTGCATTGCAGCAGCAGTCCGCTAGGTGGTGATAAAGGCTGCGTTCATCCAGCTCGGCCAGGCAGAGAGGAGCCGAAGGTGCTGCTTCCCAGCCCCTGGCTAGAGAAGGGACACTGAGCTGGATGAATCCTTATTTAATGCTGCACTTGGGGTTTATTTTTCAGGCATCCGGTGCGCTATGTATGGTTTAATTCTCATAGCCTCATCACTGCCAACATCCCTGATGAGAAAACTCCCCGCGGTGCCAGCATCATGGACGACGACCTCACTGCACACCGCAGGTGAGTGCAGCTCTGAGGGCTGGGATCTGCAGCACACCATGAATACTGCCTTTAAAAACGGCTCCATGTGCACTTGAGTCATCATCCAGAGCACAAACAGAGACAAAACGTGTTTGGAAAAAAAGAATCATAGAGAAGCCTTTCAAAAGTGGTGCTGAATTTTGGCTCTCTGTTTACTTCTGAGCACAGAAAAAAGCATTTCTTGATTAAGGTGGTGAATATAAAGGCCTCTGAAGCAAGACAGAGAATGCAGTCTTTCCCTTACTTTAAATACTAGTGATGATGTCTCCTCCTGAAGAAAAACTGCTGATATTTAAGCTCCAGATTTGGGTATTTATGGATGTTAGTGTGTCTGATGGAACTATCAAACTGTGCTGTGCTTACCTTCTCCCACTCCATTGGGTGAGCAGTGTTCCAGCAGATGACAGCTGCATTTCTGAACCTGTCTGTAAGGCAACGCAGTGTGTGTTGGCAGGGGTTGGTGGGGTCCCAGGAGGGAGACAGGAGGAAGGCAGAAGGACGTCTTCTTCTCTTGCATCTGCACAAACAGCCCCAGTGCAGAAAGGACAGGCTTTGATATTCGTCTACTGAAGCACTGAATGTTGGACTTTTCAGGCAATCTCTGACAGTTATCCCTGCTGAAATACACATTTAAGTTACAGTGCTGTGCTGTCTCGGATGTGTTTCGTACAGGCATCGTGGAATCATCTATGCCTACGAGTTCTCTGTGGACCAGCTGGCTGTAGAGAGCGTCCTCCCCATCTGCCGCTCTTCCTACGACGAGGTGATGGGTTACAACTACAACATCAGCCTTGCAATGCCCTACGATCACATCTAGGTAACTCACCTGGCTCAGCACTCTGCCACGAGAGGCCGAAGGCAAAAGGGTGATTCAGAGGAGCACCAGCAGGACGTGTTGGCTGCAGGTGCGTGGGGAGCACTGAGCTTCAGCTGAAATCGTGGGGTTGTGAACCACAGCAGAGCAGGGCTGCCCTCAAGCTTATTGCTAGAACGTGTTGTGCAAATGTCCAGAGATTCTCTGCAGAGGAACAGGGAGCCCGAAGGATCAGGGGGAGCTGCGCACTTCGATGTGAACAGAAGTGCTCTGTCCTGCTGCTTGTGGGAGGAGTGCTACAGATCCCATCCTGGCAGAGGGCGTGGGCTGCTTGGGAGGCAGGAATCCTGATGGCAAACTGCTGAGATGGGAGAGAGCAGCAAGGAGGGCACAGCCTGCAGGTGCCTCTCCTGGGGGAGGAAAAATGGGATTTGGAGAAAGCACCTTGCTGAGCCCATGTGTCTGGCATTGCTTTCCTTATAATGAGCTGCCCGGGGTTCTTTGAGTGCATCAGGATGTGTCTAGAAACAGGCACAGGCACTGAAGATGGTGGGGTTTGGGACAGGGGAGGCTGATGAGGAAGTGAATGTTGGCAGTGTCCAGCCTGGATGACTGGAAACCCACAGCAAGTCACGGGCATAGGAATGGTTTTAAAATGAATTATTTTTTTAATTCCCTACAATTCTAAATTAAATGTTTTCTGATTCTATATGTGTATGTGTGTTGTTTGTGGCTTTTGTTTCCCGAGTCTGTTGGGGTGAACGGATCCCCGTGCACTGAAACCACAGCCCATCACATCTCAGGTTAGCCATGAGGCACTCTCCATGCTGGGTCTCGCTCTAACAGCACCAGAGGCTGTCCCCAGCTGGCAGAGACTTGGGCTGCTGACTGTCCTTGCTGCAGAGCTACATGTTGCTTTAATGAAGCAGAGGGACCAACTGGCTGCAACTGACTGCACTGACGTTGCAGACTTGGATGAAAGCTGTCCAGCAAGTGATAGCTGTTAGGGCACAGTAAGTTCTTGGGTTGCTCGAGCCCTGTGGCTGAGCACAGAGCTGCTGTCTTATGTTGTTCTGCTCACCTCAGGGCTGTCACCCCCTTCCTTGTCTCACTCTCAATGTCCTTGGCTCTTTAGGAGGCTGACCTTCCTTATCTCAGCCTCATTATCTCGGGGCAGCTTTGTTCTTTCTCCATCTGCTTCTGCAAGCAGCAGATAAGTTGCCTCATGCCAGTGCATGTCAGGACCTTTTCCGGACAGCCACTTCCCCTCTCTTTCTGCACTGTGGTGACAAGGACACGTCTGTCCTTCTGTGCTGTGCCCTGACAGCTGCAGCAGTCACTGTGCTGTTAGAAAACGGGCTTGGAGCAGAGGTGGTCATGGACTTGCTGGGGACCAAACCACCCGGTCTTTAGAGGATGTGGGGTCCCCTCCAGTGGAGAAGGATTCCCCATCCCCTCAGCTCGCCATCTGAATGCAGCTCCTCGGGGTGTGTTGGGGTGGGGTGGTCCTTCCAGGCTGCTGCTCCATCACTGCAGTTGGTTCAGTATGACAGTGTCACAGCAGCACTGTGTGTGTGTGTTCAGCCAGCATTCCTAATGCACAGGAGGGCACCCAGGCTGCCAGAGAGCGCTGTGATGGGAGCTGCATTTTTGTTTCTGCAAAGGGCTGCTGTCCCATTTCGGTGGGTTCTCATCAGTGCAGCACATGCAGCCATGACTGCATGCATCCTCTGTAGGGCTGGCTGCCATGCAGTGCAGCCTGCTGCCTATAGCTCTGAGCAGGTAGTGCTGATGCTCCAGGAAAATGTCCTGAAGAGGGCAACTGCAGCTGCAGGTTGGTTTTTTTTTCCCCCTAAACATTGCAGCAGTGCAGTGCTGTGCTGCAGTTCTCAGTCAGAGGACAACACACAGCTACTGCCAGGGCAGCAGTGCGGTGCTGCAGCATCTCTGTGCTGTCCTCATAGGAAAGGAGCCCGTGCCTGAGCCCTGGGGCTGGGGAAACTCACTGGGCCCCACTGCTGCTGTGCCCCACTGCTGGATGGGGGGCAGCTCCGTGGCACAGGGGGAGTGGGTTTGTAAGACAAAAACAAACACTTTTTTTTTCCAGCTTTTCTAAAAATAACCGCTGCCCTTTTCTCCAGCTCCCTCTCTCCTGGCTCGGGCTGCCTTAGAGACAGAGCTCTGCCTTGAGCCACCCGGTTATTAGTGCTGTAAATGGAGTGTTATCTCTGTTTCCAGTGGGAATGTGTGGGGGTGGCAGCCATAAGCAGCCAGTAGCCTGCGTTCCTGGGTGCCCGAATCGCCACATCCCTGTGTCTCCATGGCTCTTTGTTCCTGCATCCCCCAATCCTTGTGTCCCTGTGTCCCTATGTCCCCCAATCTCTGTCCCCCCTGTGGCCCTGTGTCCCCATGGCCCTACATTCCCGCATCCCCCAGTTCCTTGCATCCCTATGTCTCCCAGTCGCTATGTCCCCATATCCCTGTGGTGCCCCCTTGTCCCCCACTCCCCATGTCCCTGTGCCCCCCTCTGTGTCTTTCAGCCCTTCTGTGTCCCCGCTGTCCCCATCCCAGCTGTGCTGTGGCACTGCTCACAGTGGCAGATGTGGGGTTGAGCTGTGCAGTCAGGCAGACGGTGCCATAACTTCACACGGCATCATGCAGAGCTCCATCAGGCACCGAGCAGCGGCTGGAGCATTTCTCAGCAAAGAGTAAAAACAGAAATACCTTTTATTACAGATAAAATACCTCTTATGGTTCTAGAGAGTGGAACGTGGCCCTGTGCCGCGCTGTGGTGCTGGGAAGGCCCCGTCCTGCTCCTGGTCAGTAGCAGTGAGCGATGGCCTCCATGGTGAGGAAGCGGACGTGCATTTTGGTCTCGATGTCGATCCCCTTCCACACCTGCAGGGAAGGGGTGAGCAGGGCCGGGTGCTGGCAGGCAGAGGGGAGCAGAGCGAGGCACCAACCTTCAGGAAATCCTCAAAGGTGATGCCTTCATACACCTCATCCGGGCCCTGCCATCAGACAAACCATCACAGCTGCAGCCACGGCTCGTTCCAGCCCCTCTGTGCCCCCCCCCCCCCCCCCCGTGTGAACTCGCACCGTGCGGGCCATGCACGCGCTGGCTGCCTCCAGCATGGCCCCCTCAGCGATGGCACGCAGCGACTCCTTCTCCAGGTGGGGGTTCCCAGACATCAGCTCATCCAGCACCTGCGGGGCAGCGGGGGCTGCGGTGGGCGGCGCGGCAGCGGGGAGGCCCCCCCTGCCCCCATACGTTACGTTTTTGTACTCCTGCAGTGTGATGATCCCGTCGTAGTCGGCGTCGTACATATGGAAGAGGACTGGGAGGGATGAGAACGGGGTGCGGGGTCAGCGTTTGCCCCCCCCTGGAGCCCCGCTGCCCCCCGGCACCGCCTCACATTTGAGCTTCTCCTTGCGGAAGCTCTCCAGCCGCTCCTCGTCCATGTCCATCTCGATGGGTCTGAAGTAGGACATGATGGTCAGGAAGTCCTCAAAGTTGATCTCCTCTGCCAGCCCGGCTGGCGCCTTCCGCAGGTTCCTGGTGGCAGCAAAGCTGCTGGGGATGGCGGCCGCAATGCCCCAACCTGCCCTCCCTGTAGGCACCACGCAGCCCCAGGGCTGCTCAGCACGGCACCAGTGTTTCCCCAGAGCTCAGCTCCAATTTCCCTCATTCCCAGCCCGGCTCCGGCTGAACCCTCAGCCAGAGCTCTGCCCAACCTTCTTGCAGCCCAGGCCGCACAGAGAGCTGCTGACGCCCCTCCCCAGAGGTGCTCATGGCCATGGATGGGCGCTGGGCATCCTGAGCTGGTGAGGGCAACCAGCCCAGGGCAGGGGTTGGGGGCTGTAAGGGCCCTTCCGGCTCAACCACGCCGTGATTCTATGCTCCCCCCCCCCTCGGGGCTGCACGTACCGCTTGTCGAAGAAGGCGTGCACGATTCGGGCCCTGATGGGGTTGAACTCGAGGTCGGGGATGGTGTCGAAGTCCTCTTTGCTGCACAGAACAACGCAGAGGGCGGGAGGGGGAGGGAACGCTGCGGGCAGAAATCTCGGCCCGTCCTTCCAACGCGATCACGAGAAAAAGGGGTTTTGCCCCAGTATGAGCTTTTGCCCCGATTCAAAGTGCCAGCGAGCACCGCTGTGTATCAGTGGGTGGCACTGGACATCAGTGGGTTGGTGTCCCCGCCACTCGGAGGTCTGTGCGATGCTCCAGGCTCAGGGATCGCTGCTGCCTTCCTCCTCCATCCCCCTCCCCTGCAACCCGACCCCAGCAGCGGACAGCCCGTACCGGATGGTCTTCCTGTTGTGGCTCAGCTGCTTGAAGCGCCGGTGGAGCTGCTCGATCTGCTCCGAGGTGACTGCGGGGGGGGAGCGAGAGGTGAGGGGACACGCGGGGACACATCGGGGGCGCCCCGTCACAGCCGCACGTGGGTAACGGAACGAGCGCAGCAACGGATCCGCGCTGGCTGCTGCTCCGTCTCCCTCTCTCTTTTACGATGTTTAATTAACGGCTCCATTAGTTACTGCCGTTTCCCAGCCCCGAACCCGGCGCCGCATTGATCCGAGCGCTCACAGTGCCCCACACAGGCGCTGTGCTGCCTCTCAGCTCCCCGTGGGCAGCGCTGGGGGTTCCGGGTTCCCTCTGCGCTGACGGCGGGGCCCCCAGCCACCCCCCATCCCACCCCCGGGATGTTCTCTGCCCGCTGCTGTTGCGGTGATTGCAAACCCAAATCCCCGATGATCCTCAGAGGGGATCGCAGCCACAGTGCGATTGGAGCTGTGACCGCCCGCGGGCTGCTCGTGGCTCAGCCCCGCATCCCCCGCAGCACGATGCCAAAAGAGGCGTCCTCCCCGTTTTCTTCCCCAAACCCGGCACGGGGCAGCGCTCTGAGCCCCCCCGGCGTCCCACATCAACCTCAGGAGTCCATCAGTGCTGAAATGAAGGGGCGTTGGGGCTGCCCTCCACCTACGGGCTGCGGGTGTCCCTGGCGGGGGAGGAGCGGGAGAGAGGGGGGGGGAAGATGGGAAGCAGCGGCGGCAGCCCGGTGGGTCCCACTGCGCACCCCCACAGCGCTGTGTCCCCTCCGGCCCCGACCTCTCCTTTCCATGGGACTTTTTGGAGGCGGTCCTTCCTACCAGATCGGAATCGCGGGGGGCACCGCCGGGACAAGGAATCAGCCAACCACCTCCCAACCCACGGCAGTGCCCCCCCCCCCCCCCCCCCCCCCTCACTCCGGGTACCCCCACCCCCCGGGCGCTACTCACAGCCGGTGCGCTCCGCCAGCGCCCGCATCTCGGGGGGAACGGACTGCGCGGAGCCCATCGCCCCGCCGCCGCTGTGCGCAGAGGGAACCGCGCCGCCGGGAGCGCTGCGGGAGGGGAGCGCTCCGCCCAACCCGGCACCTGCAGCACCGCCCCGGGACGGCCCAGAGAGGAGGGGGCGGTCAGCGTCCCCCTACCCCTCCTTCCTCCCATCCCATCCTATATCGCTACAGGATCTTTTGCCCCCTCCCCCCCTCCCTCCTCCCCCCATTAGAGCTGACATCAGCACACACACGTTGAAAGACACTTTTACTTCGGCTACGGCACCGCCTCCAGCACTCAGTGCTGCGGACCACCGTGGGAAAAAGGAAAAGGACGTTCGGTGTTTGTTTGTCACACGTGAGCAGGAGGGCATGCAGCAGGTCAAGCGTTCTGGCAGGAGGAAGAGGGGTGCGAGGTTTCCTGTGGCCATTCCCGAAGTGCTTTAAGAGCCTCCACCTACCTGCAGGGCAGCATCTCTTGCTCTGCTCTAAAGCTTGGATCGAAAGCAAACAGGGAGAGCAGCGCTGGCTGCAGCCCGCAGGCTTTGCTTCACTAACCACAAAGCTGTGCAGGCTCTGCATGCACGATAACAATTTGTTGTTTTGCATCCTGTAGTACCTGAAGGCAGAGGAAAACCCCTGCTGGAGAGATGCTGTTTGGGCCTTTAGGTTGTGCTGAAACTCACATGCATGGAGCTGCTAAACACCAGTGCCCAGAATGGAAGGGCTAAGCGCCCCCGCCCCACCCCCACCCCCATCCAGCATCTTCTGCCAGCAACCAAAGGGCCTCAAGCTGCAGGAATCAGCATCTCTGCTCCACGCCCTGGCTGGCTGTGTCCAAGGCTGGCCCCTTTCCAGTCATCATCCCGCTGTGCTGCAGGACACCTACAGGAGCACACAGCAGCAGGCAGGGCTGCCCAGAGATAAAGCAGCTGTGGTGGCTGTGAACTCACAGCTCTGAGGGGGTTGGAGCCATCCTGAGAGTGCTCAGGGCTGTGTCACAGTGCTCTGGGGCAGGGTAAGGACAGGGAGAGGGAGCAGCAGCTCCTCTTCTGCATTAAGAGAGCTTGCAGCAACCAACTGCACTGCGTTGTGCCCCTGGAAGCCTTGCTGTTGCCAGGGCTCTTCCCCTGGCCTGTGAGGATGGTCAATATTGGAACCGATCTGTGAACAACCAGAATATGGAGGTGAAACAGAAGCTGACCAGAAATTCAGACTGGAGGATACAGAGTGGAACGTCATAGGCTTTAAAAACTATCACCTGCATGAGACATACATTAAGAAAAAAACAACCAAAACAAAACCCCACAACACTGTAAGGACAAGCAACTCCTCTGGAAGACGGGGTTCTTCCACACCAGGGATCTCACGGTGCCAACCTTCTAGGCAGGACAAGCACAGAATGAGCTCATGGGCAGATCTTCCAAAGGACAGCACGCATCTCAGCACGACCATCCCTGCAAGACCCTCAGCCTGGGCTCATTACCACAGCGTCCCTGTGGGCCAGAACGGGCAGGTAGGCAACGGAAAAATTCTATAGCACCGGTTACAAAGTTTAATGCAGTTTTCAGTGCATTAAGCCAAAGGATTGTCACCAAACTTGCCTTCTGGGCAAGTCTTGCAAAGAGGGTAAAGCTACACTCCCGTCTGCTTCCATCCTTGGGATGCTGCTGTCATTCATTCACTCCTTGCCTGAACTGTAGATCTTCTGAACTGTGCTGCATGTCAGCTCCAGGTCCTCTGGGTAGCGCAGCTCCAGCTCGGTGTTGGCCAGGTAGTGAGTGCCAGAGAACTCTGAGAAGTAGCGGCCGATGTCAGGGTGAGGGATCTCCCGAGGCTCCGAGTTGTACTCCAGGTTCTCTGCAGGACAGCAAGCAGGCAGTTCTCACCATGCAGAAGGCAATACAAGGTGTACCTCAGACAGGCAGCGAGACCTCAGCAAGGACAAGCCCCTCAGTTTCCCCTATCCGTAGCAGCAGAACTGCTGGATGGCACAAATAATGGCATCAGCCTACAGCTTAGGTAGAATGTGCTGTGCTCAGGAATCTGCTGTAATCAGAGCTAATTATACTTTTTTTCCCCCTCTAATTGTTTATAAACAAACAACCCTAAGAGATGACTCAGCTCTAGAAGCACTGCAGGTGATTACCAGATTAATTTTCACTGAGGTGCACATTTTAAGATGAATCTACGGCACACAATATACATTTATTTCAAAGACTCTTAACGAGGCCAAATCACTCTAAGGGCTGCAACACACTGGGTCTCCATATGAGAAGCACCTGCACTTTAAACCTATGAAGATAGAGCTGTTTTGTTGTTTTTCTTCTCCCTATACCTTTTGACACTTCTGAAGAAACATTCACTTCAGTCTCATTCTCTCCAGAGGTGGCACTGAAACCCACGCTGCCTGTGCTCCCTGCGGTCTGGGCACGCGCAGCCTCTTGGTAAAGCAATTCATAACTCAGCCCTGATGAGCAAAGTTTGTGTGCTTTCTCACTGGATTTCCAGATCCTGCCCAAAGCGTGGCTGTGATTTCACTGAGTGAGAGCTGCTTACAGGATTTCAAACTTCAGAAAGAAGTTGAAAATCAACTGTGTCCAACACGGACTTGTCTCTATGGCAATAGGAGACTTCCAGGAAGTGGTTCTTCACACTCAACCCTGGCAGCACTGGTTTCATGGACAGCAAGAAGCCCGCCACCAATTCAACATCATTTTCCTTCCTACTTCAATTATAACTTACACTTCATGCCTGCTGCTTGAAAGAGTTGTTCCCTTAAGCACCTCTTTTCTCTCTGTGCACCTCTGAACAGTAAGCACAGGAGGCTCCTGCTCACCTTGAGCAGCGTATCTGCAAGAGCCATCTTCCACGAGCACGTTGTAGAAGGGCTGGTGGGGGCCGTGGGGGAGGCTGTGGACATTCATATTTCGGATCCATTCGTGTCCCATCATGCAGGCAGGATCCCAGCCATAAATCACACAGTTATAGCCATACCTGACGAAAGAATTCACAGCAAAGACTGAGAAAACTTCACAGCCAACTCATTCCACCAAGGCCAACACAGCACAACTGGGATAGAGGCCTGCGAGTAGGCAAGAGCAAAGAGAGGAAAATCAACACAAAAAACTTGTGTGCACATTTGTGTTTTGAGAGGGCGGAAATGACTAGGAGTAACTTGGTAAGCAGACAGCAACAAACAGTGGAGGACAAAGGAAAGGCAAATTCAAATAAGAATGAGAATGGGAAAGAGACTGGGATGTCAACAAGCAGGAGAACAGGAAACTGGGAACAGGGAGGGGAAACAACCACTCTCTGTTCCCATACACAGACATGGTAGCCCTAATATTGAACTTCCAGAAACAAAGCCAGCACTATTTTCAGAATACTTATATGACTATGGTACCACAACCAACACTGCTGACACTTAAAATAAGCTCCAGACGTCTTGCTGAGACGGAGAAATGGTTGAAGAAACAGAGCTAGCTTGTCATTCTGGCAGAGCTGTACAGGCAGGAACACAAAGCCTCTGTGCAGTGCAGGAGGAGAGGGTAATAATAGCACAGCACAAGATTCATAACCTGTCTTAGGAATCTCATCTCTTTGGAAATCGATTCTGTTCCACAGCTCCTCATTAACTGATTACTGATGTTTCTTCAAGAGCTATGGACTGTGGAAATGCTATCTGTGCTACACGATGACTCACACAGCACCTCACAAACCTCCCTGCACGCACACAGGAGCAGCAGTGCCTGCTCTCTTAAAGGACAGACAGATCTGCTCCCACTTTTCTCAGAAGACATGCAGCACAGACACTTGTGCCAAGCATTCTCTGTTCCAGATGTCTCCTGGGCTGATAAAACCACGTCTCATTACTGCCAGAACAAACACTTCTGCACTCGTTGTTACAGTGCAGACTCCCGGTAATACAGGGAATCCCCTGAAGAGCTCACCTCTTGTGTTTCATAATCAGCCCAATTGAGAAGCAGACCTCTTTGTGCTTCTCATCTGAACGGTGCTTCACCTCAGGTCCCACCTCCTCCTTCCGACGCTCGATGTGCTCCAAGGTGTGCTGCACCAGGTACCCAACAGCCCCGTGCTGTGACGGATCCAAAGCCTGAATATGCTGCAGGATGTCCAGAACCTTCAGCAAGCAAAACATGAAAGCATTCAGAGCAGGTCTCTACAGCAGTCAGACATACAGATCTATCTCTCGAGTTAGCTGGGTCTAAGTGCTCCACATGTGCTTCACCACATGTTTTCCACAAAGGACTGCAAACCTGTGCTCTACCTGCACAGCCCCAAGCTCTTCACACTCAGCCTGCAGTCACTGCAAACAGCTCTATCCTCTGCTTGTAAAGATGCTTATTTCCAAGGCAGGGCGCTGTTGAGCAAAGTAACTCCTTAAAACTAAGTCACAGAAGGCAGCAGCACCACATCCTGCAATCACAGGGCAGACGCTGCTGCAAGGCTCCTGAGATGCCAAGAGGGTTCTGCTGCTCATCTCCTCTGCTGCTGTGAAGCCATTCCAGATAACTTCTGCTATAGTTGAGGACAAAGATTTTAAACAGTTCTTCAGCACAGAAAAAAAGGCAGAAATCTGTATAACGCTGCACCCATGGAACAGCAAACAGGAGACAGAGAACCTGCTTGACTCACTGTAACTAAAGGGCACTAACTTTACAAGTGTTCCCAAAGTAAATCCAAAATACCAGCCTACTGGCACGCTATCAGAGCACCAGGGCAGAACAGCTGGCACCAAATTTGCTGGAGACAGGCAATGCCAGCTGTGCTCCATCTTCCTGCATCTTGATCTTAACAAAAATGTTGTCTAAACAGGTTGGAAAAAGGCAGATACATCAGTCCCAACATCAATTCCAAAATCTGACACCCCTCAGCACCTGGCAAGTGATCAAGGTTCGTCAGCCAAAATTTCCAGCTCCGGCTACTCAGCATGAATGGTGGGGGGGGGAAAGTTTATTCAGGAAAACAGATGAGGCCTCAGGCATAAGAAGAAACACCACTCAGGCTTCTCAGCCACCTGAAATTGCTGGCTGGCATCTCACTGCCTGAAGAATGATGTGAAAATTGAAAAATCTCACAGAAAGGGAAAGGCTCGGTGTGGTGACTGCAGCTGCCACAGATTCTCAGCAATTTTATTTCTCACAGAATGGCTTAGATTGGAGGGGGCTGCAGCCCCCGTGCCATGGGCAGGGTTGTCAGCCAGCACCATCAGGCTGCACGGGGCCCCATCAGCCTGGCCTTGAATGCCTCTAGAGATGGAGCACCCACATCTCTGGGCAAATTTCAGACAACATTCCGGGCAGCTCTACTGGACTTCTAAGATTTTGTATCACTTTTTACAAAATCTGACAGACCTCTATGAAATCTGGTATGTTCTACTCTGTCAGACCTTCAGGGTTCTCTGGCTAACTACAGTTCGATATGATAGCCTGGAAGGAGGGGATACATGAGGACACCACAGCAAAAAAACAGGGTTGAATGTTGTCAATCCATCCGGCAGTGTGGTACAGAGAGATTACATGTAAAAGTCAGCAACTGGGGGTTGCTATCTGTCCTAAGGGCAGCACAATGCAACTACTTAAACACCACAAACACACAGCTGAGTGCTGGAAAGGAGATGATCCACCTGTACCCTGTTTGTGTGCTTGCCTTTTCAGCTCAGTCAGTCCCCCTGTGCACAGCTTCTTTGTCAGGACTGCTTTTTCTGTGGGAACCCTAAAACTTATTGCCATAAGATAGGAACAGCAAGCTTAGCACAATTCATTCCTCAAAAGGCAGGCACCTTCTCTCTTCAGCAATCACACGCCTCCATTAATTTGGAGGTAAGAACTGTGCCTTCTGCTCAGCTGTCCAGCAGTACTTCTACCTCCTCACCCACACCAAACATTTAGACACAGCACAGGCACTGCTCAAGCAAGTGATATTCACTAAAGCAGCACAGGCAGTTTTGATTAAGGAAGTCCTCCTAACTGTAGTGACACGCTAGAAGGAATACTACTGCACCACCTGTATCACAATCACAAGATTCCTCAGGGCTGAAGATGATATTAAAATTCCTGTCCTTGGGATCCTTTCCATGTTGCTTTTTCACAAGAGTTACTGATTGTAACTCAGGTTTCAGAGAACAGGTTTGGTTGTTTGCAAAAGACAATTTCCTGTGTGTTTCCTGATAAAGGAATGGCTCCTTTTATACAAGTCCTGTAAAAGTTCCAGCACAACCACCACAACGAGGTACACCAAGCAGAATTCTTTTGTAACTCACAGCTACAAGTCCAAAGTATTGGTTTTAAGACAAACTATCTGGCAGTAAATCATCATTTATGACTCAGACCTGAGGCTGCATACAACTCTCCCCCAGGGCAAGCAGGAATCATCCTCTTTCCCTGCTTCACGTAGTAGGAATTGATTCTCTGAAATGTGATAACTCGTTCAATTGTGTTTATTACAGAAACAACTTGTAGCAGACTGTAATGCAAGCTGATGTAGTCTTAAAAAAAATAAAAATAAAAATCAATAGACTGGTGTTAATAATGCTTAGCCTACCAGAAAAACATACGACCGAGTGCCGAGGTACCTTTTCTGGCCAGATTCCCAGGTGGAAGTATAACCTAGCCTGGAGCATTAGATGCTGCACATTGTCCGGATACATGGCCAGGTACAGATCCAACGAGTCTCTCAAGAGTTGATAAGACTGATCAGTGCTTTCTCTGCCAGCAAAAAAGAAACTCAATTGTAAGGCTAGCTCTTCAATTCCTATCTCTAGTACTCTGGTTTACAGGGACAGTCACCAAAAATTATGCTACAGGTACCAGTGTGCTCGCTCAGCAAGTGACTCCAGGTTGGCACACATCACATCCAACAGCCTGCTCAGAAGAAAAGCTACACAGTTGAAAGTTGGCCTTTACCCTCCCCTTTTACCAGTACTCTGCTTGGTCAAATAACCCTGCTCAGGGAATTCCTACTCCAAGTCATTACCTTTGGAAATATCCTTTTGTTCCCCTTGCTAAATTACACCTAAAGCAATCCCTCTACTCTGCGATTTCTGTCAAATGCTGTTTGGGAAAGTGATTACCAGGGACATGTGAAAATAAAACCAGATTTCTGCATGCTCAGACAGTCCCTTTGTAACTGCTCATTAAGCACCTGGGTGACACATACCTGGTCAAAACAAAGATCTCTGCTCTAAAGTGAACAGCTCCTATCTGCTTTACACACAGGAAAAAACAGACATCTGTCCATCTCCTTGAGTGAAAATGGCCTCACTAAGTATTCTTGCTTCCATGCAATGCTGCTACAGATGATTAAAAGCAACCAGACACTGTGATGTGACACCCAGAGTTTTCAAGACTGCCTGGTGTGACTGATGCCGTTTTAAAGCACTCACTCAAGCACAGTGACACACAAGTACAGGACAGGCAGCCAGCACAGCGTGGGTCCCTCTCCCCCACAGGCCACACGGCTCTGTGACAACTCACCGCTTGCCCAGGTTGAGGAGATTTCCCACCATACGCTGCAGGACCTCCTTTGAAGTCACCACCCCATAGAACTCCTCTGTCACGTGGTGCCCTATGAGGTACTCGCACTCCTTCACCGTCAGCTGCTTCCCCTTCCCAAAGGCATCAATGTAGGTGTAGTCAAAGATATCTGTGCTTCTAGCAAGACACCAGGATGTTATGGTGGGTCTCATGGTAAAGCAGGATTACCTCTTTCTGTTCTCCTAACAGCACTTTCAAGATTATTTTTAAAAACCCAAGTGGCATTTATATCCCAGCTCCCTCCTAAAAAGAGATTACCTGCTGCCTTCTATTCCTTCCTAGTTTCCTCTTCAGCTAAATGTACACGGGAAAAGACACAGAAACTAGGAGGTCATTCTGTCACATCAGTGCTTCCTTCAGATATTTTCAGATTTGCTGTATTTATTGCCAGACTACGTTA
Organism: Perdix hodgsoniae; assembly: GCA_035772895.1. NCBI lineage: Eukaryota > Metazoa > Chordata > Aves > Galliformes > Phasianidae > Perdix > Perdix hodgsoniae. The sequence goes on from JAPSGF010000103.1 coordinate 1,383,087, forward strand.
TGATGCTGCACTGCAAGGTGTAGCAGAGGGCACACATGGCAGCTGAAGTCTAGTGCCAAAATGTGTGTGTGTGTGTGTGTGTGTGTGATTTCTGTAAATTGATCATGATCTGGTTGGTCAAAGGTGTACGCTGCCCTGACTCAGAGAATTAACCAAGTGTGCAGCAGCAGTGGCCTCTAAGCTGCTCTGTATGAAGGGTTATGTGAAATCAGCACCTTCTTTCTTCTTTTCAGCTTTTTGTAGTCTTATTAAGAGAATCACTACTTCATGGCTACTGTTGTTTCACACACAGATAATGCTACTATTCAGTAAGGGCAGAGCTGAGTTCTGGGAAAGTTTCTTTAAAGAGCTCATCTTTTCTTCCTTACAGCTTGTAATTAGGATGGAAAATACCTGAACGTTCTGGTGTAGGTCTGTAACTGTAAACTCCTGGCATTTATGACTGAGGATAAAACTCTGAAGTCCAGCAGATCACTTACCCTTCTTTTCCTTGACACCATCGCAGCAGAAAGTGACTGGGGAAGTTGACTGGTTCAAGTCTGACTCCCAGCTGCCTGGCAATTGTTAAATACAGCACAGACAAACTGATAGGAATTCCTGTTCTGCGGATCAAAACCTGAGGGACAAAAATGCAAGGGGTATTAAGAAAAACAAACACCAAGGTTTGATTTCACACCAACTTGACAGAATAAGCACTAAAACATGACATATCCATTTTACAGCAAGTAACTCCTGAGAAGAATTACTTGTCTGGTTACACTTAGACAAATCAAACACCACAGAGAGCGCACCAAGCCTTGCAGTCCTTTAGTTTTTGCCTAACACATACCTGATGAATGTATGAATTCAGGGAGTTATAGTAATCCAGTTCATTTCCTTTGTATTTTAACTGTTCATATAGGACACAATTCATAGCATCAAGTACCTGCCGCTGAAGTTCCACTTCTGGAATCAGGATCTCTCCTAAAAACAGATGTAGAGCAATAAGAACAAGTGTACTTAACTTTTACATATTGAACTTCACACCAAAACTCTTGTATGTACTGGGAACACAAGATGCAGATTCAAATAGTCAAGAGACTGGAGGTATACACAGAGACAGATCACTCATTCTCTCTTTGAAAGATAGATTAGACTGCTGCTTATAAAACTCCTTATAGAAGGAGTAACATTCTGCCTGACCGTGGGAGATGTTAAAGCACAAACCTTTTTGACGGCTGACTCTCTCAGACTTGCAGAGAAAGAAGGCTGACTCCCTGTCCCATTGCTGAGCTGCATGCATCACAACTACTTAAGACTTCAGGGACATATGGAGAAAAAAAAATCCTGCCACTAACCAATCCTTTTTGCCTAAAGAGCATCACACGGACAGCCAACCCTGAGCCAATTGAGTTCTGGGATGGAACAAACAGCTGCTGCCTCAACAGCGGTTTAAGCAAATGTCAGAACTCTTCAGCAGGATGAGGAACAACAATACTTAAAGCTGCAATAATTCAACAGCTGTTTCACCTCATCTGCCTATACTGAGACTTGAAGAAAGGCTCTGCAGTCAAACATTTCTGTACAGTACCTGCCTTGGAAGCCACGCTGGGGTGCCTTGGATTTTTTGTCCGGAGCACTTTGCGCACTTTGTCTGTGATCTCATCTACCTGTGCCTGGACACTCTTTAAGCAGATGTCTGATAGTGGATTACAATATTGGTCAATTAAAACAGCACCTGGAAAAAACAAGCTATATAAGAAACAGAACTTGAGTTTTCTCTTGGCTTGGTTTGAGCTACTCAAAGTTCCAGGCCTATGGCATACAGCAAGCAATTGCAGCAGAACACAACAGCTCTCTTTTTCAAGCTCAGTTTTATATATGGGATTTATCACAAAATGCAAAGAACAAAGCTGACAGTGATAAACACCAGTTAAAGTCAGTAGACCTCAATCTACCATCCTGAAAGGAAAAGCATTCATTTGTACACAGAGCAGGTAGCTGACAGACCAGCCCTGCTTAACCAGCCAACTCCTGTCTCACTGGCACCCTCCCAACTCATAATGCTTCTTATTCAGAGCCCCACACAGTCTCAGCTTCACTCTACATCAGTTCTGATTTCTTCCAGCCACATCCTCAGTTGTCATCATTCTTGCTCACTGATCCCTCTCTGCTACATTCATCTTCCCATGCCCACTCTCCATCTTCATGTCAGAAATCCACTACAACAGAAGATTTTCATTTTTCTGCTGCCCAACACTCTTCTGTCAAATTTCTCCCAAAAAAAAAACCAGCCCTTTGCAGAATCTTCTCCCTGTCATCTTATCAATCAAGAACGCTCTTTCCAAAGCCCCTGTACTGCTCAACTTTTGGAATCAACTGTATTTAAGTGCAAGAATTTTGTACTGATCACGCCTCCTTCAGCTTCATAGCGCTTCATTAGCACCTCCACAACAGGCTTGTATTCAAGCTGCAGAATCTTAACAGGTCTCCAAGCCACATCTTCTCTCCCTAGTGTTTCCCATTCTGACCAGGTAAAGCTTCCCAGAAGTCTATCCGTCAGCACTGTAACTGCACCTGCATGGCAGACACTTGTATTCATGGCTCACATGATTAAGTCACAGTTAACTATCTCCCAGAAAAGGCCATCTTTGGCTTTTCCTTCTTGCACTAACACAGTCCCTCCCTCAAAGTGTACTACCACCAACAAGAATCACGTTTGGTGCTACAGAAACTCTCCTGTGATGTTCTGAGGTACATATTAAGAGTAAGGGACCCTTCTTCAGGCATTGGCACGTTTCACCTCCTTCCAAAGACGGTTTTCTCCATAGAAAGCTTAAGGCAGAGCATAATCCAACAAACTGAAGATACGAGCTGCAGTACAGCCTTTCCTTTCTTCATTACAGCGTGCACAAGCCTTCCCATCACACCACTAGACTTCCATCCACCACCCGGCTCTACACTGCAGTTCCAAGTGCGGCAGACAGCTCTGAAGACACTGCACACAGGCTGTGAGCCACAGCACCCCGCCTAGCTGGCTCCTGGGGAAGGAGGGAGCAGGGAGCCCACTCAAAATCAGATCAGTTGGACTGCTATGCCACACCCAGCCCAGGGGCCACATTTTCTGCATCATCAGCTAACAAGGATGCTGAGCTAATGCTGTTCTCTTCAGTGGATTGTTCATGCTTCAAATGCAAGTATTTTAATGTTTTGCTTCTCTGCTTACCTGTCCACACACAACTATTCAGCACTGACAAGCTAGTGGAAAGCTGATATTCTGATACAACACTATGCAACTGCTGTTGATTTGTGAGGATTTCAGGTACCTCAAAAATCCAATCTTAATTCTGATTTGTCACTAACTGAAATATAAGCAAAGAAGCCTCTCTCCCAGCGAAACAACAGTGATGGGATGCTGTCAAGTGCTCTGCATGGAACTTCTGGCAAGGACTTACCCTCCAGAAACGACTGCTGGTCAGCAGGGCGCTGCAGATACTCCTTCAGATTCTTTAATATATTCTGCTGCCGTAGGAAGTATAGAATTTTCTTTGCATAGTACTTCCAGGTGAGACCTTTCCTGCACATTCAAATACAAAAATTTGTATTGCCCTAAACGAGCACTTTGAGCACAAGCATTTGATTTAACTTTTCTAATGAAGACAAATCTAAATTTTACACGCTGATTTTTTAAACAAGGCTGATGATGCCACAGTCTCCAAAGAGTTAAGAGCAAATTCATCATCAGAAAAAACACAACTTACAACACGTGGAAAATATTTCCCCTATTATCATCTCCAACTTTCATCCAGCCACTAGGATAGTATTTTGAGAAGATACAGTTCTGGAGGAAAATACACAGATCCTGATTAAAGCAGCTCAGGAATATCTGATGAAAATCCTATATTTTATTCATAAAATATTATCCTCTGATTCTAAATTCTTCTAGAACGCAATGTTAAAATATCCTCTCACCAACAAGAAACGCTGATGAGTAACAGAAATGTACATCCAGTAGTATTCAGAAAAGTAATTGCCAGAGAAAACATCCCTGTTCCTTGGAAAAGGCTGGGAGGGATCAGCAGCTGGCCTGTAGATCACACAGCCCAAAACATTACGGCTTTCATAGTAAAATTTCTTCACTTTCGAAATTAATAAGTGAAGGCAGAGTGGCCAAGAAGCAGGGACAGAGTTGCCTGCTATCCAGGTAAGGTTTGGAGAGATCATCTGAAGTAAGACAGGCCAACTTGGAGGCATCCAAATCACACACACCAAAGCAACAGCTGGCCTTCAGTATTGTGCTACCCAGGGCTTCACCAAGCACTTCCACACCAAACAGTCAGCAATGGCACAAAGCCCTGCCTTCTCCCCAGAAAACAAGGGAGCATTCAGCTGACTCCCAGGCTCTACCCTTGCCATGTTTATAAAACAAGTCCAGCCTCCTCCTTTAGCAAAGTAACTCCTTCCCCACCTGTGTTTTCTCTCTTCCAGACTGCAGGTCAAATCAGTTTTATCCATCCCACTGAACAGGAGAACAATCAAACCTCATAACATTTCACCCTCTTCCAATAAATTGGGAAGCTCAAAAGGGACAACTGTTTTACTGGGCTATCTTCCAGAGAAATGATTTAGCCTAATGCTCCTGAATGGCAACAACTACAGCTTAATCAGGGTGTAATTAGCATCAATTCTGCTTTACAGAGAGGCATTTGGCCAGTGCAAAAGCTCAAAAGCTTTTTAACCAGTTGTCAAATGAGAGATGTTTAGTCCCAGTTCAAATAGAGAAGGTAATAAAATGGATGTGAAAAAGCAAAAAAAATGAGATGATTGTCATGCCGGTTTTGTTTTTTCCAAGCTCTACTAATAGCCCCTTTAATCAAGGCTATTAGAGCCCATTAAGGCAAATCTATTGCTGCTTTGTATCACAGCAAAACCAGCATGGTTTATATGCTCCCAGCAGAAAAACCTTCAAGTAAACCAGCGACTTATTCATCTTGCTCAGTGTTAATCACGGTAATGAGAACACCCAGGCAGAAATGAACTAGAAGTTTCATTTCACCTGTCTAAATAATTTACAGAACAGCAAATTTTGCAGCAGCCCAATTAAACTCAGCTGTTTATTTGGGGATAAAAATCGTACATAGCTACTACACACCTAAGAAAGGCAACAAGAAGAGGTTTAAAAAAAAAAAAAAGTTGTGATTTTCTGAGGCAGGGCTTTACAGGGGCAACCCACACTGAAGCACTTCTGGTCCCTGCTGTGCTGTGGGGCCATCCTGCAATACAGTGCAGCCAACTGATCCAAGTTTAAACAAAAACATAACAAAAAAAGGAAGGTGGGGATGAGAACTCCTTAAGCCAAAACCAATGCAGAAAAAAAGGTTCGTGGAATGTATACTGAGAGATGCCGTGAACCTGCAAAGAAGCAATCAAGCAACAAAAGCCAGAGGACCTCCTTCTTGTGGAATAGTTCACATGGTTTCCTTCTGGGAATATTAAATGTATTCTGAAACTAAATGCAAAGCAATAGTCTCAGCCTCAGTGAGTCTGGGGATGGCAGTTTACAAAAGGGCAGAAGCTGACATCAGGCATTCACTACACTATCAGTCTCCTTTAGCCAGTAAAAGGAGAAAACCCCCTCCACTTCTAAAACCCTCCTGCTCTTCCTTACCTGCCTTCCATGTTAAGGATACACATCAGCTCATCCTCAAAAAAGTGACTTGGGCACCCAAGAGTCTCAATGTCACTGAATCCATCACAGGGAACCTGTGAAATTAGATGCTGAATTATGCGGAGCACAAGAGATTTTTTCCTAAATAACATTATTCCACAGCATGTTTCAAAACCAATTTGATTTTTTTAAACATCATTTAAGATCTAAGGAATATTCAGCTCAGAGAGCTGGCTACTCATGGCCTCCACTCCACTGATTCATTATAAAGATCCACTGAAAATTAAGGAGCACCCTAGAGCAAGCTGAGCTAACTATTACAGCATTCAGGGCTCCTGCAGAGCTGAATGGACCAGCCCAAGCACAGCAGATCCTATGCAGACTGGGCCCAAGCTAAAAGCAATTTTAAGTTTGAATCAACTTTTTCCTGGGGAGAAAAAAAAAAAAAGGGAAATGCAATTCCCATTATACCACATCTCAGTGGGCACTCCACTGGATCTAGCAGAACTTGGTTGAAAGTCTCCTCCCTGCAGTTCTGTGTCAGGAAGGAAGCTGCCCTCTCTAGAAGGTAGCCCCAGTTTTTAAATGTGTGGTTACTGCTGAATAACAGCTCAACAGCTTTTGCACACATGACTGAAACTGTAGGAAGCCAGGAGCCTCTGCACTCTGGTAATGCCTTGACACACATTTCTTCACAGCAGAATGTCTAGCTGCTGCAACTACAGTGAAACAGATCAAAACAAACAGTTTGGACATACACATCTCCTAATACCCTTGTGGCACCGTGGCCTTCCTCTCTGGGGGTGAAAACCTAAGCATCAACATTTGCATAAAATCAGATAGAAGATTTCAATATGAGTCTCCTTTATTGTAGGGGAGCTCTCTACTGGGACACAAAGCATCTACAAAAAAGCTAGGGAGGAGTGGCCACACTGCTCAAGCAGGAACTTTTAAGATCAGCCTTAGTTATGGCTACATCACAGAATTCCAGGTTCACTCAAATTGTACAGCTAGACAAAACCCAAGCAGCCAACAGACAATGTAATAACCATTGGTCTGCATGCAGATAAATCCCTCTGAGAGACTAAATTTCTACTTTTTACACAAGACACAAAGGCATCTCGATGTCACGGTTAGGTAAAGAACTTGAACAACATGCTTTCCAACTCAGTGAACCTAATGTGCATTTGATCTGCTTTCAAATAACTCCCAACAACTCCCAGAAGAAGAAATCCTTCCACAAGGCCTGCAGTGAGATAAACACACAGGCTGTGGCATGCACTGGGCAGCTATCAGTCCTTCAGAAGTTGCTGAGTTCCCAGACTCTGAACACGCAGCGATGTGCAGAGTTTTTCAAGCCACAGTGAGACTCTCAGCAACGACTGTACACAACCTGCAGGGTGAGTTTTGGACCCCTGCAATTTGCACCTTTGGATTTTGGACCATCTCTCTCATTTTGGCTGGTGGCCTGGCATTCTTACATCAGGTGAGGCAGTAACAATTTTCTGACTGCAGAGAAGAAAAGGAGATAGAGGAAAGACAGAGTGCCAGAAAGTGCTCAACAAGTAGCTGGGCTATTCCACATGACTTACATGCTCTGAGAAGAACCTTTTGGAAAAGGAAGCTACAATTCTCTGGGCTTCTAGGCCAGCATTGTGCCGTGCTTTGTATTCTTCAAGCCAGCTAACACTGTCTGCGTGGCTGTAGTACTTCAGTAATGATGGCCACCTGTACAGCAAGACAGAAGTAAATGGGCTGTTAGTGTTTCAGCATCAGCTTCCAGGACTGTAAAATGCTGCTTATTGTGATCACAAGACCTGAGGAGCTTCCGGAGCCAAGAGATAATACAACCTTAAATATAACTGTATAAATTAATCCAGTGATCGATTCAAGCATCAAAGCATAAACACTAAGGATTTCAATTGAATACAGTTGGACATTTCAAAAGTAAGCTCTCCTGCAGCCTACGAACAACAAATATTTACAGGAAATCTTCAGAATGTTCATAATCCAGGTATTTGGATATTTAAATATGCTGAACACTTCTGCAATTCCCTCTGAAGCTTTCCAGTATAAATACAAGTATCACACCAGCAAAACAGATGCTGAGTTTTATAATAAAAGAAAGCTTGCCATTCTAAAAATGTATCACATTAAAGCTAACCTGTCATCTAACAACAAGAACTCGCTGTCCTCCATTTCCCTCCTACCTTGTGGACCTAATTAAAAGGATGTACAAAACTCAAGCTCCTTCTATTACCCTTGCTGGTGGCAGCATCTACTGGAGGGGAGCAGAGAGCTCTGAAGTCAAATAATGACAGCTGGATGACTTTGCACTTCAACGTTAACGTAAGAAATATGTCCATATACACACATATTAAAACCAAAACAAACACACACACAAAAAAACGACCCTACATTTTTTCCTCTAAAAGACGACTGTGGATGCTTAACTCAGAATTCAGATGCTCCTACCTGTATACATACAGTTTGTTTTTTACATCGCTAGTTCTGTAAAACAATTTTTAGCAGTGGACCAGAAGGCACAGATGTGTCCATCCACACACAGCAGGTTTGTTCCTACCTGTTAATCATAAAACCGCACTGCACAGCAACTACACAAAGTCAATGACTAACCAAACAGCCCCACGGTGTGCCATAACCTTTCTCCTGATGGATCCCTAGCTGGTCATCTATCACTGAAATAACAATGGCAAACATTTATTTTAGGAGAAGAAAGAAGGATTTGGAGGGTTGAAATTATATCAATGGTTTTACGAAGATAAAATGTAATTATGCAAGAAGGAAGCCAGACAGGACATCAGGACTAACGTGCAAACAACTGCCAGCAGGTCATAGAATCATAAGGTTGGAAAGGACCTGCAAGATCATCTATCCCAACTGTCCTCCCATCAGCATCACTACCACAAGCACTAACCCAGATCTCACAGCTCCTCAACCAGACTCCTCTTGAACACTGCCAGGGACGGCGCCTCCACCACCTCCCTGTGCAGCCACTGCAGTGCCTGACCACTCTGACAGAAAAAGTTCCTCCTCATGTCCAACCCAGACCTCCTGTGGTACAACATGCGGCCATTTCCCTGGGTCCTGTTTGTTGCCTGAGAGAAGAGGCCAAACCCCTCCTCACCACAACCTCCCTTCAGGAAGTTGTAGAGTGCAATCACTTCAGGTCTCCCCTGAGACTGAACAATCCCAGCTCCCTCAGCTGCTCCTCACAAGACCTGTGCTCCAGACCCCTCCCCAGTTTCTCTGCCCTTCTCTGGACACACTCCAGGGCCTCAATGTCTTTCCTGTAGTGAGGGGCCCAAAACTGAACACAGCACTCGAGGTGGGGCCTCACCAGAGCTGAGTACAGGGGGTGATCACCTCCCTGCTCCTGCTGCCCACACTACTTCTAATGCAGGCCAGGATGGCGTTGGCCCTCTTGGCCACCTGGGCACACTGTCGGCTCGTGTTCAGACGAGCATCAGCCAACACCCCCAGATCCCTTTCCTCTTCACAGCCATCCAATGATCAGTCTGCTATCCAAGGGCAGCAGCACGTGCTGGTCACTTCCACGCTCCATTCCAGCTGGTGGACCCGAACCTTTGTACAAAATCGTTCAGGTCTGCTTCAGGAATGGGGGGAACTGAGGATCTGATGAGTCGGAAGGGATCTTTAAAGGCCCCCAGCACCCTAACAGGGACACCCACAGCTGCTCAGGTTGGGCTCTCAGCAGGGATGGGGCAGCCACCTGCGCAGGCAGCCTCTTACTATAAAGCACTCCTGCCTTACGCCCAACCTAAACCTCCCCTCTTTCAGCCTGAAGCTGCTCCCCGTTCTTATCACGCACCCGCCACCCCTTCCCTCTCACAGCCCCCTGCACACCGAACCGCCTAGATCAAACACTTAGTGTCCCACAGCGGCCTGCGGGGCGAACCGAGCCCCGAAGCGGCAGAGCAGCCCGGACTTCCCTCTCGGATCCCCGCCGCGTGCCCCACTATACCGCAGCCCGCACAGCCAGGCCCTCCCCGCCGTCGCGGCCCGGCCGGCGCCCCCCGGCCCGCGCTGCCCACCTGAGGCGGAAGCGCTCCCGCCACACCTTGCCGCGGGGCTGGCAGGCTTCCCTCAGCCGGCGGCAGGTGCACGCCACCCGCCCGATGTCGGCGGCGCCCAGCACATCGCAGCACAGGATGAGCTCCAGCAGCTCGCCCGGCAGGTCCGTCAGGCACGGCCGCTCCGCCTCGGCCGCCGCCATCTTGGCCGGTTACCTGAGCGCCCTCCTGCGGCGGGGAGGGGGCACGGAGCGCCGCGCGCCTCCCGCTTCCGGTCCGCCGAGCGCCGGCCTTCTACGGGGAGCGATAAGGGACAGAAAACGGGCCGTCCGGAGCCTGGGGGGAGGAGTGGGTGATGGGCAGCGATGAGCGATGCGGTGCTGCTGATGCTGCGGGGCGGCGGCTGGGAGCAGGGCACAGGGGGAGCGTGTGTGGGGTAATGCCGTGCCGTGGCTGTGGCTGTGCTGAGGTGGCGCCGCCACATCTGTGGCAATGCCCGAGGTGATGCTCCCTATGGGGTCTGAGATGATGCTCCCCATGGCCATGGCTGTGCTGAGGCGATGCTCCCCATGGCTGTGGCAATGCCTGAGGTGACACTGTGCCATAGCTGTAGCAGTGCTGAGGTAACACTGCCTATTGCTGTGGCAGTGCTGAGATGATGCTCCCCATGGCCATGGCTGTGCTCAGGCGATGCTCCCCATGGCTGTGACAGTGCCTGAGGTGACACTGCCCAAGGCTATGGCTGTGCTGAGGGGATGCCACCACACCTGTGGCAATGCCTGAGGTGATGCTGTGCCATGGCTGTAGCAGTGCCTGAGATGATGCTTCCCATGGCCGTGGCAGTGCTGAGGTGATGCTCCCTATGGCCATGGCTGTGCTGAGGTGACACTGCCCGTAGCCATGGCTGTGCTGAGGTGATGTTTCCTATGACCATGGCAGTGCCTGAGGTGATGCTGTGCCATGGCTCTAGCAGTGCCTAAGGTGATGCTCCCTGTGGGGTCTGAGGTGATACTTCCCATGGCTGTGCTGAAATGATACTCTTCATGGCTGTGGCAATGCCTGAGGTGACACTGTGCCATGGCTGTAGCAGTGCTGAGGTAACACTGCCCATTGCTGTGGCAGTGCTGAGGTGATGCTCCCCATGGGCATGGCAGTGCTGAGGTGATGTTTTCTATGGCCATGGCAGTGCTGAGGTGATGCCACCACAGCTGTGGCAGTGCCTGAGGTGATGCTGTGCCATGGCTGTAGCAATGTTGAGGTGATGCTCCCTATGGCTGTGGCAGTGTTCAGGTTACACTGCCCATGGCTGTAGAAGTGCCTGAGGTGATGCTCCCTATGGGGCATGAGGTGATACTCTTCAGGGCCATGGCAGTGCCTGAGGTGACGCTGTGCCATGGCTGTAGCAGTGCCTGAGATGATGCTTCCCATGGCCATGGCAGTGCTGAGGTGATGCTCCCTATGGCGGTGGCAATGCCTGAGGTGATGCTCCTCATGGCTGTGCAGAGGTGATACTCTCCCTACGGCCATGGCAGGGCCTGAGGTGATGCTGTGCCATGGCTGTGGCAATGCTGAGATAACACTGCCCATTGCCATGGCAGTGCTGAGCTGATGTTCCCTATGGCTGTGGCAGTACCCAGTGGCTGTGGAGTGGGTGATGGGTAGTGATGAGTGATGCAGTGCTGTGATGCAGCCCTCGTATCTGTCAGGTTAGTAGATATCACCGACAGCAGCTCAGGTAGTGAAAGAGAGCAAGGCCAGTGTGTCAGGAGAGACCTTTGAGTGTCAAGAGCCCACAGACAAGAGAAGAATGAGGTCTGCCGTATTTTAGGGTTTTTTTATTATTATTATTATTATTTTGACTGTAATGCAAACAGGCATAAGTATTCCATAAAATCGTAAGATTGGAACTATACAGAAAGGTGCATGCTTTAGAACAATGTGGATATCTTGCAAACAGAGCCAGAGTCAGTCCAAGAGAGGGGGCTGGAGTACATTGTACGGATGGCAGAGATTTTAGCAGCATTGAGAGCTCAGAGGTAGGGGAAAACCATGTTTCTGACCACTTAAAGCACTGGTAAGATCAAACACAACGCTGCTTCACCCTCGCTCCCACTGCCCCTTCGCTCCTCAGAAGAAACCTACCTTAGAATCGCATGAGAAGCTACGAGATAAACCACCCCTCTCCAGTGTCTGATGGGATGCCAAGTGAGATGAAAATGCACTGGTCTGAAATCGTGGCATCATTTTATTGACCAAATGAAGGCACGGTGATATGAGGAGGTGCTGAGGAGAGGGAGAGAGGAGCAGGAGGACCAGGAAGGTGAGAGAAATTGGAGTCCCATCCAGCAGAGCAGAATTCACCTACAGCTGAAGAGTTTAGTAAACCTCTGCAATAGAAATGTCGGGAGTCGCCTGCCCCAAAGCTACTGCCCTGCACAGAGTGGTTTCCTTTCTCAACTTGGAACCACTGTTCTTTAGGAAAAAGGCCACCAGAGCAAACAAAAAGAAAAAGAAAAAAAAAGAAAAAAAAGAAGAAAAAAAAAGAAGAAAAAAAAGAAAAAACACCAAAAAACAAAGCAAAAACAAATCAGTCTTTGAGGCTTACGCTTTCCAGAGGTGCTTAAGGGAATCAGGAGAAGAAATCCCTGTTCCTATTACAAAAATTAATTGGCACTGAATATCAAATTCCCTGGGTGGATGGCAGCACTCATGTTTCTAACTACATGCAATCTAAAAAGCAATGAGTCCCGGCTGAAAGTCATCTCACTCGATTTGTCTGCTGCCTGGGGAGTTGTGTGCAAGCTAGAAGGACTCAGGATGTTGCTATAGACTAAGGGAACCTATTCTCAGGCTCTTTTTAGCATACAGATCCCAGGGTTTTTGAAGGCATCTCAAGGCAGCAGGGCACATTTAACCTTAGGTATTCTGGATATACACCTATTTTGTAGAATTCCAGTAAAGCAGACATCTTGCACTGAATTTCATTGGCGTCAAAGCCATCACTTCAATGCTGAGCACGGAGACATCCTGGTGAGCACTGTAAAACATATTCTATTAAGACATGGTTTCATACCATGATCATACAAACAGAAAAAAACAAAAAACATGTTTGAAAGCAGGTAGCACTAATGCCTCTTGTTGGATTTGAATGCATATTAAGGCAGTTTTATTGCCTGTGGAAAATTATAAAATCTCCATTTGGCGATTATTGTGGGGACAAAATACTCAATTTCATCCAAAGCAACAAAAAAGAACTCATAGATCACATGGTCTTCTTGATTGGCTTTTGCAATATGTAGCCTTTTCCATTTTTTAAGTATTAAAAATGCCTCTAGAAGAAAAGCACTTTGTCCTGTGCTATTCACTGGCAGATTTCTGCGCTAGCCCTATGGAACTGTGTGCCAGCTCTGCAGTCAGGCCGTGCAGAGAACCTGCAGCCCAGCTCTGTGCTGCTCTCCTCAGCCCCAGAATTGCTGCAAGCTCAGCCTGCGGGTCTCACAGTAGCCCTCAGCATCTTCCCCTGCCATGGCAATGAAGAGCAGCTGCAAAGCCTTGGCCTGCAGGCACCTATTAAATAGAGGATGCTGAAGGCAAGGCTCATGCATTTCACTTTTGATGTGTCTCCTCCCTCCTTCCTCCCTGAAATCTAGCCAGGTAGGCACATGAATGAGTAGGCAGGAAAACAGCAGCACTCACAGTGAGACACTCTCACTGGTAAACAAGCTGCGGCTGCTCAGCTATGAACTCACAACCTGTCTGGTTGTTGTTTTTTTCTCCCAGTAATTTTGATGGCTCAAACTTCCATCACAGCCTTCACTGGAAACGTCTGTAGGGGTAGAAGCCAAGACTTTCCAATCTGCTTTTTTTGTCTCACAGCAGGATACAGGTAAGTCTGCATTACAGTGCTTAAATATTTCACAAGTTGCCCTTGTAGCCATGCTCAAGTCAAGCCAATTTCAACCTCTGAAGTATCTATTTTACTTCTGCAACCAAGTGCTTTAAAGCAGCAATCTCATTAGCTTTCTCCAGCTCCCCTGAATTCCTATTAAATACATATGACCATATGGAAGAAGCTAGAGCTCAGATCTCCCCGTTGAGGGTAGATTTCAAATGGAATACTGGAGTCATGCATTGCAGGCAGGTGCAAGTGCAGATTGACACAGACAGAAATACTGCCATTATGAAACTGCTGCTGCTGTGAAAGCCTTATCCTGCAAGCTACTGAACACCCCCAGTGCCACAGAAGCCAGTGAGTGTGGAAGGCATTTCGTCCCTGGAAGGACTCAGATGCAAGACCAACTTTGAGTTAGTGAATTCAATTTTCCAAGTGTGCAGCACTGTCCAGATTTTGCTCCTCCTGTTATAGTAGAAGAAATTGTTCTAACAAAGACAGAGCTACAGCAAAGTTGAATGGTCCTGTAAGTGTGTCTCCATCTGTTCTGTAAAGAGCCTGCACTCCCCTCTGGAACTACCAAAGCAATTGCAAAGTTATCAGAGCAGTTCTGAAGCTGAGAACTGGTCCCCAGTGAAGGCAGGAACAAAATTTAGTTTTGAGCATAAAATTTCCTTCCAAAAATGCTGGGAACTCTCTGCAGCTTCCCTGTAGGTATAAATCAAAGGTCTGTAATGGCTTCAGAATTATCTCAGGAGGCAGCAGCTTGGGCTCAGGCTTAGTGCATGTCCACAGGGCTTCATCAGAAACACAGCCTTCTCTAAAAAGCACAATGAGAACGTGGCCTCTGGTGGTAGATGCTCACCGATCAGCAGTGTGTGCAGAAGATGGTGTCCAGTTTGCACCCACACTCTGCCCTGTCTTTGCACCACTATGAAGCGCCACCAAAAGAAAACTGCAGAGCACAGCAGAGCTTGTAGCCTGATCTCAGTGATCCCGTGAGGAATTTACCCACCAAGGCTTTCACCTGTGAAATGAAGTCATCTGTTCCTCTCAGCCTCCAGTCTTTGTGAGCTTGGAGCAGCACTGAAGAGAGCAGGAACAGGAGGGCACCCTCAGCACCTCTTCCTAGCACAAGGCACTACAAGCCTGTTGGCATCCCATGAGGATCTGCCCTCACCCAGCTGTGGACAGGCAGACAGGGCTGGGGGGGACACAGGAAGGATCTGCAGGGGGAGGTGGTGCAGGGAGCCTGTGTCAGGTGAGAGGCATTGCATGCTAACAGCAAGAGAACCAGCAGAGCAATCCCATTCACATTAGACACAGCTTCATGCGGCTGCTGTCTCTTCACATCTCCTTTCCTGCACAGGAGCAATCACTTTGCTCAGGACACAACTGCAATTTCCCCAGACATACACAGACACATCTGAGTGTGGACGCAGTCCCCTGCTTGTCACTGAGAAGTGTAGGCACAGGACAGGGGCAGAGAGCATGGCTGCCCAGCCTTAAACTCTGTTTCTCTGGCCAATATAGATGCAACTGCCTTGGTTCCTCCAGCACAATGATCTTAGGTCTACCCAGTGATGACTGTGGAGTGGGTTGTCTTTGCAAGTCTGATCCTGATGAGAGAAGTCTCATTATTTTCCCGCTGTCTCTCATAGATAGCAGTAGAAAGAAGAACAGCAAACTCCTAAGCAGTCCTTCTGGGGAGATGAAACCTTTGAAGTCATCAACAACACAGGCAGCAGGTACCCTTGTGCTGAACGAACAACTTATTTTCCCCTGCTAATGGACACAGCAGGTTGGGAAAACACAGAACCATTTCCCATGAATTTTCAAGTTGGTACATAACTTTCTGTGGACATCTGAGAAACTTACAAATTAAAATCTCTGATGAAAAAGAAACCCATAAACCTCACTTGGTAGCATCTTGAAAATCCAATCTCCCACTTAGAAAAGACCCTCTTTGTGTTTAATCTCTGGGGAGCAAAAAGGAGCTGAACTGCCGCAAAACAGGCAGCGGTGGTGGGCATAATCCAGGACGGGGACTGGGGCACTGGGTTGGGCCAGGAGCCCATTGGGTCCCGTGTCCCCTTGCTGCAGGAGCTGCATGGGGCAGGGCGGCAAGCAGCCAGCAGTGACATCTGTGACCTGAGTGCCCAAAAGGCATGGTCCATCCCGGTGTGACACCTGGGCAGCTCAGGGCACCGGCGTGCAGCACTCCCTGCTGTTTGTGCGTGATGGAGATACCGTGGCTACATCCACGTGTCAGACATGTCACACTGAGATGAGCAGAGTCTAGACAACTGGTGGAAAAGCCACATTTGTGGAATGAATGATAAAGCAGATCCACAGGTTTATTTCTCCCTGCGCTGTGGGAGAAAATTAAACTCAAAGGGGAGCTCGAAGCCTTCGCAGGTTAGAAGGACGAAGGGGGAGTTAAGACATCTGAGACTGACTCAACAGAATGCAGTGAATCAAAATTCCCAGTAGTTTGGCTTGTGAGAAGCCCTGCTGAGGCAGAGGGAGTGGAGAGGCAGCTCGGAGTCCTGCAGGATGTGCATGCAGCTCTGTGGACTCACCTAGCCATTGAGCTTCAGACAGCCAAAGCTGTCTGCCCCTTTGGAAGTCCCACTGCAGGCAAGGCACACGCCCTGCTCCCTCCTTTGTGCTTCCCAGTGCTTTCACTGGTGTCTTCTGGAGTGGGAGATGGAGACGGCAGGCTTTGGGGCACGGGAAGAGCAAGCCAATTCATCTCAGCCACAGACTGCAACAGCAACAGGACTTCCAGATGGGAGATGTTAAAGCAATACAGGCAGAAGGCAGGACTTGAAAAAACTAATTGCTAACAATGCGGGTTGAGCTGGAAAGAGGACGAAGACAAGGGCATTTCTTTGGGCACACCCTCCTTTTCAGGTTGTGTCACCAGTTCTATTCAAAGTAGGAGCAGAGCACGGAGTCCAGAGCCTTAATCAGAATCAAGGCAGGGATGCGATGTGAATTTGTTCTTTAGCTTTGTTTCTGCAGCCATGGGACGTGGGTTTAGGTTTGCTGTATGTACACAGGTCTAGAGCCAGGAGTTTGGTTCCCATCAGCAGGACGCCTGTCTGAATTCACACATCCCAGCCAAAAAGGGACCCAGCTCTCTCACCCCACTCCCTGCCCTAGGACTGGGACACAGGCCCTAAAGGAGGACCAGGGGCTGCACTTCATCCCGTCCTGTCCAGCATTCACCTCCACATCCCCAAGTCTTCAGGCAGCGCCACAAACCCAGCCTTGCGACTGCCATCTCAACGAGCTCGGCTCTGGCCACACTGTGGCAGCATTCCTTCGCATTTCATGCCCTGCAAAGTGCGCTGCTGGGACCGGCAAAACTGAGATCTGGGTCTCTGGTGCCCACCTGGCTCTTGAGCTGGAGCTGCTTCAAGTACCCAGGGAGTTGAGGCTGCAGACGGTCCCAGCTATGGCCGGCCCAGCAGAAGGAAGGGGCAGGAGGCTGAGAGTACGATACCTGCACTGCCAGGGAGGCCAGTGTGCCTTGCACCACGAGCTGAGGGAGCAACAAGCCTCATGCAGCTCTTTTTGTTCCCACTTGGTCTTAGAGCAGCAAATCCGAGCCCTCTGAAAGCAAAGCTCTACGTTACAGCTCCTGAACAAGCCTTCTGCTGCCTCTGGTGCGGCTGCTTTGTTCCACATAAGCTTCAGTTCACAGTGCAGCAGAGCGGGGACAGGAGGGCAGGATCAGCTCCAACACCAGCCTTGTGTCCCTGCCTCCAGCAAGGGCTGCAGCCGCCCAGAGCCCCTCACCCTGCACTGAAGGAGGACAAAACCTCCTGAGGGCGAGAAGGGGAGGGGATGAGGGAAGAAGGATGCACAAGGCTGTGCTTGCTTTACCTCTCTGACAGCTCTCCTCTGCTAAAAGGACAGATACCTTCCTGTGACAGTGCTAACAGCTCATTTGTGGGGCTGCAGTTTTGCAGCCAGGCTGAGGTGTGAGCATGGCAGAGCCCAGAGTCACGCAGCAACCTTGCAGCCCATCTCACCTCCAGGTCGACGAGACGTCCCAGCAGAGACAGCTCGTGCTGCTGGCAGGTGACACACGGCCTGCATGAGGGGACAGCCTTGCACCAAGATGCCGCACGTGTTTATTTGGCAGGCAGGTCACTCCATGCTGGCGCTTGCTGCTCCCGAAGCCATGAGTGGGGTTGAGATGTGCTGTCACAGAACTGCTCACAGCATTGCATTAAGGTGGAACGGGTGCTCTCTGTGCTTTCAGGAACTCTCTGTCAACAGCCTCAGCAGGGACCAGGTGGTGGGAGCCTTTGTAGCCCTCCAAGTTCTGCTTTCCCACACGGAGGTGCTCCTGCACCCGGGATTGGAGCTGCTTCTCTTCCCTCCTTGTGGCTTTCCAGTCTCACCTGGGAGAGGGTTCAAGCATTCACATTGCAAAGCTCAAGGATGCAGCTGAATCTCTGCCCCCAGCATCACAGCTGCAGATTGCACATCTCCTGCAAAGCCTTTCGGAGGACAGCCTGGCGAAGCAGCACTCATTGCTACAAGTTTCTCCCTAGCACAGACATCAGCCTGTGTGTTCAGTGCTTGCTCTTCAGCAGGAAGACTTTCATGCCGGCAGAAGTGGGGACTGAGCAAAAGGAGAGACTTATGGGGAATGGGGAGCAGAGGAGGAGGCAAACAGCGCAGGGTGCATTTAGGAGAAACTACGATATGTGAACTGCGGACGTCCTGCCTTCTGGCTCAATACAGATGCACTTGCACCCAGGCTGGGTGGGGATGAGCAAAGTTCACAGGCACAAGGACATGGCACATTGACTGCCCCCAGCCCTGGGCTCGTGCCCAGGCCTGAACAAGCCCAAAAGAAAGCAGAGAAAACACCAGGATTCAGCCAAGCCCCAAGCTTGGGGCTGAGGGCATGGCCCCCAGATCCCATAAAGCAGCAAGAGCCAGCCAGCACCCAGCCCCTGCCACTCTGCTTGCCCCCAAAACACTAAAACGCAAACGGTCACAAAAGTGGTAATTTCATGCAGCTGCAAAATGCCCTCATGGGAGGATGGAGAAATGGGAAGTTCTCTTAAGAGCCACTGCGAATTATAAAGCCATCATACTTCAGTGGGGAGATCAGGGGAAGGGAAAGGGGATGAAAAGAAACCACCACAGGACAAGAGAGAGAGCAAGAGAAAGAGGAAGAAAAGGCAATAAAAATTATCATCATCATCATCATCATGACACAACAACAGGACAAGAGACAGAGCGCTTTCCATGGGCAGTTCCCCGGAAAAGGAGCCACTGTGTCCGTGAAATACAAAACCCAGTGCCCTCGGCGGGAGCGGGCAGCAGGTGCCAGGACTGGTTGGGCATCCCTTGGGGCGAAGGGTCCACTTAGGAGCAGAAAACCCTGCAAGGGAAAGGGCAGAAAGGGCTCAGAGGAAGCAGCTGAGCACCCTGCTGGGTAATGTGGCCCTAATGCGGGATGAGTAGAACCGTTCCACAGCTTTGTCCTCTGCTTCCAGGAGGGCAGGATGGGATCCTTAGGGGTCTCTTTGGGAACTGGAGTACTGTGCTCTCCTGTGTACCTCCCCACAGGGCATCTGGCAGTACAGCCAGGGAAAGGCAGTGATCTTCCCATACGTCCCTCCAGAGGACTGCTTACTGTTGCAGATATGCACAGAGCTGTGGCAGCTGGGTGAGGTGGGCACTCGTTAACCCTCCCTACAGATGGGAACTGGCAGCTCTCCTTACACAGTGCAGACCCTGGTGTGTGCAGTGCATTGGAGCAAAATTCCTCCCAAGTACCACAGAAGTTGGGAAGCCAGGACTGCATGCCAGGACAAAAGCCAGGATGAGGAGTGAGATCCATGCACATCCCTCATCCTAATTAATCCTTCTCACTAAGGGAAGAGTCCCTCAGCACAGAGCTGAGCACATGGCAGGATGTGACAGAGCACAAATACCTCATGGAACCAATTTTTACTTTTGCTGGTTTTCTCCAGAGTAGAATGACAGAAAAACCTCCAGTTCTTTCCCAATTGGATGTGCAGCAGCCTAGGGAGCTCCAACATGGGTACCCCCAACATGGGTACCCTCCAACATGGGTACCCCCCAACATGGGTACCCACCAACATGGGTACCAGCTGCCTGCCCTCTCTCTGCTATCTCACAGAGATGGTCATGCAGCAATCTCTGCGACACATGCAGAAGTGAAATGTCTTTTGCCAGCCTTTAGGGCTAGAGATGTGCAGAAGTTAAGGGCTGGTCCCCCACACACTTGGGGACCAGAGCAGGGGTTAAAATAAACGTGTCAACTCACTCATCCGTATCTTTTTTGCTCTCCTCGATGAATGCAATAGACTCGGATCTAAGGCGGTTAGTCACTTCGTACGTGCGCAGGGTGACTCCAAAAATATCCTCGTGGTACCGGCTGTCATCCTGAGAGTGAGGATGGGAGAGGAACAGGGGGGAAAGAGAAGGGTTTACAAATAGTTGGTGCTGCTGTGTCACAGAAGGCTGCGGGGCTGTGGGCAGGTCCCCAGTACACACCAGGTGTCGTGGGGCCAGTGACAAGAGCTGAAGGGGCAAGGGGGGCAGGGGGGCAGAGACACAACCTTCCCAAGGTCATGCTGCATCGGGAAGCCCGTCCTTTTATCTTGCTGTGGTGACAGAGGGACAGCGGGCACTCAGCGTGGTGAATGGGCCCAACAAGGTTGCCCAGAAGATCTCATGGGGAGGAGCTGCTCATCACCTCAGTGCTTCCCCTTTGCAGGACAAGGCACCAGGTGCATTGCCCAGGGCAGGATCTTGTGCAGGGCATGGACACCACTCACCCGCAGCTTGCTGATGAAAGTGCCTGCCTCCTCCACTGACAGCTGGCCCTGCTGCCTCACGATGCGCTGAACGGTCTTGAGGACGTCCCCAGCCATGGTGACGTCCCCACAGACGTAGATGTGGCCTCCCTGCTCCTTCAGTGCTTTGTACACCGTTTGGGCCAGCTGCTCCTGTAACACGTCCTGCACGTATTTCTGCAGAGGGGGGGAGCAGAGTTAATTTCAACTTCTTGGCCCCCTCCACCTGCAAGCTCTGGGCAGCTCTGGGAGCCACATCTGCCTCCAGTGCCTCTTGTGGAGAGCAAACCTGTGCCTTGCTGCACCCCTAAAAGAGGTAGAAAGGAGATGGGTGAGCAGCAAAGCTTCATTTGGCACTTTTTTCTGCTGGTTCTGGATCGCTTTGCCGACTGACACCGTCCTGCTGCAATTGGCATGGGGTTGCAGTGGGGAGGATGTGGTGTTCTGCTGAGGATTCCCACCCACAGCCCCAGCACCCACCAGCACCTTTGGTTTGTCTGGTTCCCGGGAGTAGGCTGTGTACAGCTCTCTGAAGACACCTTGAGTTTTAGCAAACAGTGTCTCCTCTTTGTAGATGTGATCAATCCTGGACTGCCGGCACCCAAACACCAGAACCATAGGACAGGGCTTCAGGCCTGGGGAGAGATGGGAGGAAGCTTTCAGCCTGCAGACCACCAGCATCCCTTTCTGCAAACTGCATCTGCCAGCCACACCAGCAGCCCTTGCGAAGAGCCCACCAGGGCCAAAATATCCTTAAGAAAACAACAAAACAACCCAACGCTACAGTACATAGAACCATAAAAACTATGAGTTTTATAGGAAGATTGTTTGGGCTGCATTTCAAGTCTGCAGCCCCTTCAAGGAGGTCTGGGCCAGCTCAGGGCCCCAGCCAGCCCAGGGTTATAAGTGTTGCTTGGGATGAGTTAGCAGGAGGAAGAAGTGTCAGCTTACCTTTGTGCTGGATTTCAAAGAGCCGCTGCTGCCAGAAACTCCGGAATGGGGCAATGCCAGTGCCGGGGCCAATGAGGATGCAGGGCACCTGGGGGTCCTGGGGCAGGTGGAACCCAGGAGCCCTGCATATGTTGAAGACATCAGTTAAAGCCAGGCATGATGCTTCCTGCCTTGCCTCTGCTAGCTGAAACATTGTTCAGAGAAGCAGGGATTGAAATCCCCAAAAATGACATTTTAGTGCAGAAGAGAGCATGCAAGAGGGACCCATGTGTTCACAAAGCCAGCCCTGCTTTCTTTGCTCCCTTGGTGCTTTGCAAAGAAGGACCAGGGGGAAAGAGCTCCTTCTGCAAGGGTCTTCTTTCACCCTCTTCTCCCATCCTTCACCCCCTGCCTGGGTCACTCACCCTCTTACAAAGCAGGGCACAACCTCATCACTCTGGATCCTATTGAGCCAGGAGGAGCAGACTCCATGATGGATGGGGCCTTCTCCGTCTAGGAGAAAAGAGAAGAAGGGCTACACTTAGCATACCAGCCAGTACTGAAGTCTCTTTCCTTTCTGATATTCTCCCTGCTACATCTCCTCCTGTACCCAGAAACCCACACAGCCTGTCAGAATCTCTGATCCATCCCCATGAGTTTGGGAGGGGGTTGGCACTTGGATCCCAATCTCCCCCAGCAGTCTGACCTGGGATAGCTGGATTTTCATGATACCTTGGAAGCCTCCAGTTTTGTCCTTGGCAGACCAAAGCCAGCATATTCTCCCATGTTCAGTGGTGGCATCAATGGACTCTACCCATGCACACCACAAACAGGGCTGCTCAGAGACATCATTGCTTCCACTGGTACCAAAATCTGTCTGTTAGTTGCTGCGTGGACTTTGGTGCGGGCAATGGGATAGTCCCACGTGGAGCAAAGAGCTACTGGTTGGCCTGGGCCAAGTCTGGCAGGCTGCCCTTAGGTGCATGGCCCTGCTATGTGCTGTGTGACAGCAGTATCACGGGCTGAAAGCATCTAACTGCTGCAGCAGGTAGTAAGGCTTCTACATAACGCCTCTCAGTCAAAGCCCTTATGGATTTGCCCATGTGCTAATGTTTTTTCCCTACTCCCCACTCCAAGCCCACCTCCTCTGCCCCCTGCCTGAGCCTGGTACCTCTAGTGCGGTAGGAGACCACGGCCACGGTGAGATGGACCTCTCCAGGGTACATCTCCGGGGAGGAGCTGATGGAGTAGTAGCGGGGCTGCAGCAGGGGCAGCTGTGTGAGCAGCAGTGTGGAGGGCATCTGCACCGAGGGGAATTCCTCCAGCACTTCCACCACTGTGGGGTTCTTGGACCACTTCCACTCCTCATACTCCTGCAAGCCCTGCAGCCAGGTTAAGAGGGAGGGAGGGCTGCAGCATCGGCCTCTGTGTGCCCAGAAATTTGCTGTATCTGGAGCTGAAGGACTGGGCTACTAAATGGGGTGATGCTGAACAGGAAGGTCTGCACCCTGGGGTGTCATTAATTATTTTTGGGACTGCCACATGTAAAAGTGAAACAACCCCTGCGAGCCCCTGCAACTGGGATTTGAATTTTTACCTTGCTAAGGACCTGCAGACGTTTCTTCTCCTTGTCATTGGTGGCCAACAAAGCAAACTGCTGCAGCAGCAGTGGGGTGGGAGGGGTAGTGATGTCCAGATAGTATTTAAAAGCCTGGAAGATGGTGCATGGTGGGATGCGGTTCTCGTCTGTCCAGTTACTGATGACGCCTGCCAGGAGGGAATCCAGCACAACCATGGGTCAGCTGAGCTGCACGGGTCAGCAGAGCCAGGGGGGATAAATCCTTGCTTTCATTCCCCCCTGCTCAGCTCTGAGACAGTGAGTGATGAAGAGCCAGAAAGACGTGTCAGAGATATCGTTGTGCTACAAGTGAGATGCTGTGCCATGAGTACAAATACGGAATCTGATACTCCAGCACCTTCAGCTTTGGTCACTCTGAGTGCATGCTACTTTCCACCTCCTCTCACACCATGCATGGCAGTAGGGCATTGGGCTCATTCCCAGAATATTGGAGTGGTCCATCAAGATGTGTTAGCTCATCTCTCCAGTCCCAGACAATGCTTCTATAAGAATATTAGCACCTTTAATTGGTCTGGAGAACAAGGAAACCTCTTCTCTATGGTCCCTGCTCAGCCTTCGAACCCTTTCTTTGCCCCATAAAGAAAGGAGGAATGGCTCTGGGCAGCAGATGGAAAGAGGTGTTCCCAATCCAGATAAATGCAATGAGATGGGAAAATTCTTCCTTGAGGCTAGCCCTAACCCTAACTCGTACCTTCCTGAGGAGGTACAAGGACCAACGTAGGGGATTAGTAGGGAGAGAGTCCACCTCCACATAGGGACTATGGATGTGCTTACCTAGAGCTGTGCTCCTCTCCTCCAGGAGCTCCACCTTCACCAGCTGGTTGGCTGGAGGAGCATCCTCAAGCCTGTCAATCAGGGCATTGACCAGCTCCTCGTGGTTCCCTGGAAAGACACCCAAGTGGTCCCCAGGCAGGTACTGCAGCTCCTGGTGGCCATTGGTGTGGAGACGCAGGAAAATGGTTGAGCGACTGCAGAGAAAGGAGACAAAGCAGGATGGTGTTTGGGGGAGAACAACAGAGAGCTGCTGAGTGACATCCTTGACAGATGTGGTGCTGGGCACCATAGCAACCTTCCTTCAGAGAATCATAGAATGACTGGGTTGGATGGGACACTAAAGATCATCCAAACCCAACCCCCGCTCTGGGATGATTGCCCTCACCAGCTCAGTCCGCCTAGGGCCCCATCCATGGCCTGGAGCACCACCAGGGTTGTGAGCCCCCACAGCTCTGGTCAGCCTGTTCCATCCTCAGGCAGGAGACTACACGGTTGCTGAGATTTCACCACAGAGGAAAGCAGGACATACCCTTTCCCAGGCTCACACGGCCATGATTTGCACAAATGTAGTGTCAACGTGACATTTGGGGTCAGGGATGCATGCAGCACCAGGTGCTTGGATGCCCCGCGAGTGCATTTGGTTCCAGCAAACCTGGGATGCTCACGTTTCTTACCTGGATTTAGGACTCTGCAGGTTTTGGCGTGTGATCAGTCGGGCTGCGTAGACACGCTTTTTGTGGATGCTGTACAGCCCTGCAGAGGACAAGAGCCCGTGAAGAGACACGGCAGAGCATCGGAGCCTTGGGGGGGGACGCAGCACGTTTCCCTTCTGCGAAGGACCAGGGAGGGCTCAGCCACCACCTGCACAAGGTGTGGGGACAGGACCTGGCTACCGGTGCCAGCAGCAAGGTGGCTGAATTGGGAAGTGCCAGGGCAGTGCGGCGGAGCATCAGCTGCAGGAGCCATGCTGAGGGGCCAGGTGTCCGTGGGCTGGCCCTGCCATTGCACCACAATGCTCGGATGAGCAGCATTTGGACAAGGCCAGCTTGGAAAGTTCCCAGCTTTCCAGCTCTGTGCTTCACAAAAAGGGGTCAGGAGGAGGGAGAGAAGCTCGGAGCTCAACATCTCTGTTGCAAAAGACAGGCAAGGAACAATCAGAGGGGCCTGAGGTCATCACAAATTCACCCTTGAGTGTTTGAGGGTGTCCTGGTTTCTGCTGAGACAGAGCTGATTTTCTTCATAGTATCTGGTATGATTCAATATTTTGGATTTATGGGAAAGCAATGTTGATAACACACTGATGTTGTAGTTGTTGAAGAGCAGTGCTGCACAGAGCCAAGGACATTTCAGCTTCTTACACTGCCCTGCCAGCAAGGGGCTGGGGGACAAAGGAGACGGGATGGGACAGAACTGGGACAGCTGACCCAAAGGGAGATTCCATACCATATGACATCATGTGAAAAACTATGTAAGGGAGGGGAGTTGGCCAGGGGAGCAGCCACTGCTCAGGGACTGGCTGAGCATCAGTCGGCAGGTGGTGAGCAATTATTTTGTGCATCACTATGCCAGGTTAAACCACAACAGGTTGGGGAGAAAGCAAGACTGAAACAATGGGAATGTAACATAGGAAGACAGGGAATGAGTAAAAAGATTTGGTCCTTTGCCCCCACTGCTCCCAGTACATCTCCCTTCTGCATGCCCCAAACCCCCTGGGTCACCCCATCTTTGCACCTTGTGTGAGCTCCGGGGCTTCAGCCACGTAGGTGAGACGGAACTTGCTCCTCTTCCAGCTCCGGTCATTGCTGATGAGGGAGTTGTTGGCCTTCTCGATGTTGACATCATCTCCCACGCAGAAGACATCGCACGCTGCCTACAGCACGCACCAGGCTCTCAGCAGCCCCCCTGCTTCCTGCAGTGCCCTACTGAGCCCCAAGAGCCCCTTGACCCACTCTGACCACAAATGACACATGGGGATGAAGGCCCAAGAGGTGTGGCCATGAGCATAGAATCATTTTGAGCTGGAAAAGACCCTTAAAGGCCATCTGGCCCAACTCCTCTGCAATGAAGCCACAGCTCCACCAGGATGTTCAGAGCCCTGTCCAGCCTGACCTTGGGTGTCTGCAGGGATGGGCTATCCACCACCCCTCTGGGCAACGTGTGCCAGTGCCTCACCACCCTGAATGTAAAAAAAAATTACCTTATATCCAGTCTAAATCTCCCTTTTTTTAGTTTGGAACCATTTCCCCTTGTCCCATTACAACAGACAAGAGACTGGCATGAGTTGGGGTGCCTTCTCCACGAAACATCTAAGTTTGGAGAATCTCAATATTGATGACCAATGTCCCTCCTGGGCTTCCAAGTGTAGGGAAGGAGAGAAGGCTTCAATCCATCTCTAACCATCGGCTGTGCAAGTACTGGCCCCATGCACCTGACCTCGCTGGAGCACCCGAGAGGCAGGTTACCTTGAAGACTTTCTTGGCCCAGGTGCGGAAGGACTCCTCCTGGCCACAGAGCTCGTCCCCCTCTCCCATGCGCAGGATCCGCTCCCCGCCCAGCTCCTCCAGCAAAGTATCCACTGCCCGTGCAAAAGCACAGAAGTGGGGGTATGCCCGTGAACCCAGCCCAAACACAGAGAACCTGCAGAGACAGGACACGGCTGTGGCTGCAGCGTGGGGACAGCGGCATCTACCCATCCTGCTCCCAGGGACATGCAGGACTCACCACTTCCCTCCCCATTCTGTTTACCTGACATTAGCTAGGGGTCCTGTACTTTCAAAGTTGTCTCTGGAGTCAGGGCCATCACTTGAGGACTTCCGTGCATCCGAGTAGGAGGAGACGCTGTTGAAACGGACCTTGTAGCTCCTGTAAAAAGCAATGGCAGAGAGCGTTGCAATGGTGACAGGTGTGACAAATCCCAATGCTTGAATAGGACTGGGCTCAAGAGGGAACAAAAGCAGAGCAGGCTGAAGCTTGATGCTCAATGTTTCATGAGCAGGTAGTAGGGAAATGCCTACCCTGCTAAGAGTGAGCCAGAGCACCCCATACAATACATATCCCCAGCTAGAGCTACTCTTTGTCCAGGGAAGTGGTGGAGACACCACCCCTGGAGGTGTTCAAGAATCATAGAATCATAGAATAATGGAACCACTGAGGTTGGAAAAGACCTCTAAGACCACAACAGTTGACCCATCCCCATCATGCCCCCTAAGCCATGTCCCTCAGTGCTACACCTGCAAGTTTTTAGGGACATGGTTTGTGGACGTGGACCAGCTGAACCATTGGACTTGGTGGTCTTAGAGGTCTTTTCCAACCTTAGTGATTCCACAGTTCTATGATTCTGTGCTCCATGGGGTCCACTGGTCACCTCCCATGAGCTGACCCATGTGCTGGCCACCCTGTTGCCACCAGCCACACAGAGCTGACAAAGCCTTGGCTTTACCTGCCCTTCCCTGGCTGTGCACAAGGTCAGGCACGTGCCTGAGCAAGTATTCTGAAGGTTTTTCCATTCATAGGAAGTGAAAAAAGGGGAGTGAGAGAGGAGGGGACGAGGAGGGGGAAGGGGAGCGCAGAAAAAAATCTGACAACAGCAGAAGTATTTCTGAATTGAACCATCTTCAGAAATTGCTCTACACAAGAGTTTCTAAATATACTGCCTGAACAACGAAACAGTAGTGTGGGGATGAGTCACAGCAGACCTCCGGCGCCCGGCACGCCACGCGGAGGAGACAACCCCAAGGAAAATAGTGCTGGGTCGCAAAACGCTGCTCCAGCTGTGCTCCACCACTGCCTGCTTTCTGCCCAGACCTCTTCAGCCCTGCTCCTCATGCTCACCTGTTTTACTCCAGATGGACAGAGTCACTTTTCTGCCCCGCCCCTGGGTCTTGTTCCCATCTGGGGTTATGTGATGGTTTGGATGGGCATGAAGCCCCAGTTCCCCATCTGGGTGCAGGTATGGGCATGGCTCAGAGGGCCCTGATCTGTGCTGGGAGCTCTCAGCATCCCCTGCATGGAGCTGGGAGCTCGAGGAGCTGCTTCCCCCACCCCTTCCCACTGGCACCAGGCTGCCACTGCCCATGGATGCTCTCCTTTTCTGCCTTTCCTCATTTCAAAAGCTTTTTTTTGTGCTTAACGTCAGCATCTCCTGCCATCCAGAGCCATGACCTCTTGGCCCATTCTGGGGGGGGCATCAGGAGTAATTTATTCCTCTGCAGTCACCTTTCCCGTATGTGAAATCTGCTACCGCGCTGCATTTCTCTCTCCTCCAGATGAAATAGCTCTCACCTTTTAATCTGCCCTCACGGGTCACTGTTTGCAAGGCTCTGACCACTTCTGCTGTCAGATAACCCAGCCACAGGCTGTTCTGGCTCTCAGAACCTCCTGCCACTCCCTTAAATTTCATTTAGAGCTGACTGGGACAACCAACACTGGTCTCAGAAGCTTTCATCCTCCTGGAAGCTGCGTGGCTTGCTGCCTTCACCTAGCCCCATGCTGCACCAACCCAGCCCTAAAAAGAGATTTCCCAGACCCCAACCACAAGCTGGAACTTGCAGGCCTGCTGACCCTGTGCTCTGTCCTCCCTGCTACCTTCCCCTGCTCCTTCCCTTTCTCCAGGCACATCCAATGCCCTGGATTGATTTCCCACTCTGTTATAGGAGGAGGCAAATGGAGGGAGAAGAGAGGGATTTGGGGTTGCTCTTACTTTCTCTCCTCCAGGTTGGAGTTGGGATTCTTCATCTCCATGAGCGCACAGCCAAATTTCTACAGAGAAGATAAGGAAGAAAGACCATCAACTTCTTGTGCAGGACACAAAGCAGTGACCTGGGCTGCATCTTCCCTCTCTGCCTGCCATTCCAAACAGGTGTACTGCTGTTGTATGGGACGTATGAGGTCATGGCACCCTGGCAAATGGGCTGGAGGCAGTTACAGTGCCATTAGTTGTATGGGATGAATTTAACAACAAGATCGGCTACATCTCACTGGGGAATGCACAGGTATTTCTACTTGGAGGGGACATAGGCACAGCACTGCTACTGCACAGCACCCAGAGCTTTTGGGGGCTGTCTGAGGTCAGGATGAGCTCACAGGATGTGACCCTACCCATGTCCTCCTGGATTTCCAGACTTGCACTATACTACCTCTCCATTTTCAGGTGGGTCTCCATTGCCAAAGGTGCTTGTGACCACCAGGACCATGGTTTCATGCTCTAGGTGCACGATGTCATACTCATCCATGGACATCACCTGGGAGCAACAGAGCTATTAGCAGGAGCTCCAAAGCTGCTGTGATTGCCCCCACCAACCCCTGGGCCAGGGGCTGGCACTCACCTTAGCATCGAATGCATGCTTGAAGATTTCACACAGGGTTTTTGCATAGACCTGTGACTTCCCCGTCTCTGTGGCATACAGGATGGTTGCTTTGACCCTCTTGGCCATGGCCTGTCCCATCAGCTTGGCTGAGAACTTCACAGCTCTGAGAAGCAAGAGTAAATCCCGGTGAGGGAGCATGCAGCCTTGTCGGCACCTCTAGCCCAAGCTGTTCACACCACGTTATTTCTTATTAACAAGCAACCTGTCTTAAGAAACACAGCAACACTTTGTTGTTGTTCTGTGCCAAGTGGGAGCTATGGAAGAGCCTTCATCTTGGGGGGCTTTGAGCAATAATCTGGAGCACTGGGATGGGCAATGCTAGCTGAAGGATGGAGAGGCTTTTTGTGAGGGATGGAGAAGCAGAAGATTCAGGGGCAGCAGTAGGAAGGTAAGCTCAAAGGGAACAGCTGGAGAGCAAGCAGTGCCCAAGATATGGAGGAGCATCTCCACATGTCTCTAAATGCCACCTGGCTGGGGGATGTGCCCTCGCCCAGCAGAAGCACCCGAGCTCTACACAGCCCCGAGCCATGGAGGTGGTCAGAGCTGTCTGCAGTCCCTTTGCTTTGTGTTCCAGCAATGCCATGACCTCAGTGGAGCAGCCCTCTGAGGCCACACACTTGTCGCTGTGTTGGCAGAGCTCTGTCTCGCCAGCCGCCTTCTGTGGCTGCATCGTGACTGGGTGCATTTGCTCTGGTTTTCCCTGCGGGCTCAGCTCTGACAGCAGGACAGAGGGGCCGGAGAGGTCACAGCATTGCCAGTCCTGGTGGAGTGATGCAGCACTAGGAACACTGGCTCCATGCTTCTGCATTACAGGGATAGGGGAGAATGCCATGGGGAAGTGTGGGGCTGCAGGCTGGGGCACTGAGCTTGGTGTGTTATTGTAGGGCCACTCGTAATCACTGAGTTTGGGTGGCGGGGCTGGGGCTGCCGTTTGTTCAACCACGTAGCTCCAATCCAGGCAGTATTAATGGTGAATTGCAAAGATAATTCTTTCTCCCCGTCCTCCCGCCTGCACTGGGAACAATGGAGAAGATTTTTTTTTAAATTACCTGCCATGCTCACATTTTTATAAAATCATCTATCAGCGGTACACATACAAATAAAAGCTTTGCTCCTCCTGACTCAATGGCTCAATTAATCTCCTGCTCTCCCGGCAGCCCCAGGCTGCAGCCCAGGCCCAGGCACCAGTGTCAGCCCCAGGAGTGCATTCATCAGCTGCTGATCATGGTTATGGATGCGCCATGGAGAACAGCTCCCGGGAGGCGACAGCTGAAGAGTGGGAACAAACTGACAGCGGAGGCACAGCAAAGCAAGGTGTGGGGAGAACAACACGAGGCCACCTGGCAGCCTGGCCACAGGCACCGGGGCAGCCCCAGCCTTGCTGGCGCCCGGGGAAGCATTTGGACCAGGATCAGCCAAGGCATCCAAATGATGCTTCATCACAGCACCCCCACTGGGAGCCTTGGCAGGGGACAGGGACATGTGTGACCCATTGCTGGGGGTCAGCCAGCCATGGAGAGCAAATCTCAGCTTGGCCATGAGCCGTTGCTGCCTGCAGGAAGGTTCTTCAGGAATAGGAAGTCCTATTGCGCTACTCCTTGCAATGGGGTCGTTCAGAGTTTTGGACTTGTGCTGGAGACGAGTGCTCCTTGAGTAGTTAGTAGTGGGAGAAATATGGACACAAATGGCATTTTATTTGTGTCTGCATGGCCCGGAGAGGCTGCGGAAGGAGGAGCAGGTAACAAACTCCCAAGATGCACTAAAGCCACTCCTGAGCACTGAAGAACACCTTTACTGGAGGGCAAACCAGCTTGGGAAGAGTCTGTATGGAACATGCAGTATTCCCTTGGCCACACCTTCTGAATGTCTATAGGGATTCTCAAAGGGCTCCTGCTTCTCCAAGCATCCCCCTTCAGCAGCCTGGACCTGAACTGACAGCCCCTCAGCTTGCTGCTTCAAAGCAGAACCAATTGCTGCCTGGTGTACTTACTTTGCCAACTTCTTAAAGCCAATGGCTCTCTTCTTGGTAGGTGTCCCATTGACTCCCTTCCAGATGTGGGTGTTCCAGGGGTCAGGCTAGGAGGGAGAAGCGCAGCAGCTGTGGGCAGTGCTCAAAGCTTGGAGAGGTGCTATACCCACTGTATTGAGTACTGAGTTCCTCCAGTTGGAAACGGGGGGACCAGCTGGCCTCTTAGCCGTCTTTATCACTTGTACAGCCCCCCAGAGACCCCAGGGCACAGAAAATTACAGAGCCTCGGTGGCTCCTGACAGCATCTGGCCAAGTGCCCTCCTACCTCTGGGACAAGCAGTAACCAGCCACAAGGACAGAGCAGGCAGGGCCAGGAGGGGAGAGGCAATGTGAACACGTCCTTCCCCTTCCCAGCCCACAGGTTTCTTTTTCTAAGAGGCCCTCTGGGAAGGGGAGGCAGCTGAAGCAAGGAACAAGAGCACAGAAGCTAATTCAGTGCCCTCGCAGGCGGCTGTCTGTAATCAGGGCCAGGAATCATTGGAGTTCCTGGTGGATTGCTTACAGAAATGAACAGCCTGCTCCTGTTTTCTGATTGTTCCTTGAGGGCTCTTGAATAAAGGTCACATTGTGTGAAAGCCAGCAACGCAGAGATGGCTGGCTAATGAGGGAGCATTTGCTTAGGGCCCTTTTTTCCCATGGTCTGAAGTGTTAAATACTCCAGCAGCAGCACCGTAAGCTACTGCTCAGCCTGCTGAGACCTCAGGCAAACGGGAGGTCATTTCAACTCATTCATGGGCTTTGCTGGCTGCATGGACAACTTGGTGAGTGGACTGGGTGGGATCCCTCTCCTTCCTGCATCCCCCGGTTTCCATGCCCTGGCTCCCACCCTGCTCCTGGTTATTCCTTTGGGCACACAGAAGGTACCTGGTATTCAAAGGAGGGTGTGAGGCGGTAGTTGAGCATCTCCTGGTGGAAAACTGGGGTGATGCTGCCAGACATGGGCGGCACAATCCACACCCAGTCAGCAGGACACCCCCCACGGCAGCGGTACTCGTTCTCCATGTGCTTGATGAAGGACTCGGTGGCCGAGTGGTGGTCCACAATGGTCACTTTGTCACTCTGGCGGGGGGGTAGAAAGCAGAGCAGACAACCACAGGTTAATGCTACCCAAAGGGTGGGAGCTGAATGAAGCCCGTGTGTTCCATGCAATGGATGGAAACGCTAGCAATGACTGAGCAGAAGTTCAAAGCTGAAGGATGTTCGTTTTGGCTTCTGAAGTCAACATTTTTTTCTAAGGTGAATCCAGGAGCCATCCAGAAAGGCTCACTGCCATGATTCTGCAAGATAGTGGGGGTGACAAAGGGGTCTGCTAACTCTGCTCTTCCCAATGAGCACAGACACCAGGCAATCCTGCCCTCATGAGCAGCCATACTAGGGGACAGGTGCTCCTCCTCTTATTTGACATAGACTGAGCAAGAAACAATGTGGGAAAAATAGCCTGGAGCATCACCCTGCACAGCCCCCCAGAGAGCTCTCAGGGCTCTCAGAACTGCTGGCACAGCTCTGACCCAGCTCCACGAAGGGCTCCCACCCTCTGCAGTTGAGTGGCCAAGGACCAGTTTTGCTACTCAACCTTTAAGTGCAAGTGTGGGGGAATCTGGGCCTAATTTTGCCTCACCAGCAGGACAGAAGGGGTGCATCTTGCATAAGCAAAGCTCAGGTGCTGGTAATGCTCTTTCCAACATCCAGGGCAGAGAGACTATTAAATTTCACTGCAGGCTCCTGGAACAGCTCAAAATGAGGAAGGCACAGAATAGTTTCAGCTGAGTTTTATCAACTGCTGCTGTCCTTGTGCAGGACTCTCCATACATGTCCCACCTTATCCCTGCATCCCTGCAGGCCAGCACAGGCCTGTCAAACACTGCTGTGCCCGCACCTGGAAGCTGTACAGCACAGCGATGTTGATCTCCACCAGGGCCTGATCCTTCCACAGCGAGGAGGTTTTCCTCATGTCCAGGTTCATTTTCTTGGCCACTTGCTGCAAAAAAAGCATGGCAGGAGGTGAGCCAAGGAGTGAGGATCTCTGCTTGGGGACAGGGACCCGGAGAGGAAGAACCCAACTGCTATCTGCAAGGGATGCTCAGGTGCACTGTCCCCACACCCAGGAGCATCTGGCCTGTTAGAGGAGGGGATTACCTCCAGGATGTTGTAGCGGGAGTTGTCACAGTAATCCCGGACGCCGATCTCTGTGCCCATGTACCAGCCGCTGAAGGGGCAGGCGGAGAACTCCAAGCCACCAATCTCAAGGAGCATGTTGGACACTGCAGGCAGACCGTACCACTTCAGGCCCAGGTCCTTAAACCACTCGAACCTAACGGGATGCAACAGGGCCAGGCTGTCAGCAACATATGGCAGGGGAATCAAGGAGGTAGCTTTGGTAGCAACCACTAGGCTAAAGGATGCACAAGCAGAATATTTCCTGGAGAAGGTGTCTACCTTATGGAAGACATTAGGACTGCTACAGAGTGAAGTAAGTTCTGGGAGACTTCAAGAAAGAGAAAACAGCCCTGAGACAAGAACACAAGTTGCTTTCTACCTCCAGGTCACCTCCATGTGGGAGGAAGGAAGATCTGGAAGCGGAAGTAGTCAAGCACACAAGCCATGGCAAGGAGATGCAAGGATGCAAGCCAAGCACAGGAGATAGTTAGTGGTGAAACCAGAAAAGCTGAGCCCTTCTAACTTACTTGGGGTGCCGGATGGGCACTTCCAGCACAAGCTCTGGGGGGATTTCAAAGAGCTCTGGGTCATTGCCGTTGGCTTGGAGAAGCAGAGGCAGAATATCAAAACGGCCATACGGTGCCTTCCATCCTTGCTGAATGCAGATCTACGACCAAAACAAAAAGGGTCAGGAGTCCATGCAGGCCATCTGCTTTTTGGGTGATGTGAGAATGGATTCAATCCTTAGGGTTGAGCATTGATCTCCATCCAAGCGA
Organism: Perdix hodgsoniae; assembly: GCA_035772895.1. Taxonomy (NCBI): domain Eukaryota; kingdom Metazoa; phylum Chordata; class Aves; order Galliformes; family Phasianidae; genus Perdix; species Perdix hodgsoniae. The sequence goes on from JAPSGF010000103.1 coordinate 1,417,209, forward strand.
GCTATGCCATGGGCTTGCCTACCACAACTGACACATACATGGGAACATTTTTATTCCTGGAAAAATACCTAGAGGAAAACACACCAAGCACCAGAGGGAGTTTGATGCACACTGCAGCCCCAGAACTTTCCTGGGATGGCCAGAGCCACTGTGCATCCCCAGCAGCCTCGTGGTGCCCCATGGCAAGGATCTGGTGCCCCATGGCACTGGTACCTCTGTCAGCTCCACATTGGCAGGGTCCCCCAGGATGGTGCCATCGGGCTGCTTGTAGCCGGCGTAGCGGATGAGCTGTGCGTTCCAGATGCGGAAGTCATGCTTGCTATCCGTCCGCTGTGGGAAGATGGTGATGGCAGATCTGTGAGGAAGAGGCAGCACTCGTGAGCACCAAGGAAATTGCACAGTACAGCACTGGGAGCATCATCAGTTCCCCAACACCAGGTCACAGTCATGCTGCCCCAAAGAGGTGCTGGCTGTAGCTGTCCAGCTGTCCAGCAGCTGGTACACATCCCGATGCAGAAACCACGGTGACCCAGTGGTGGCTCACCTGAGGTTCCCTTTGTTGGTGGCATATTTGATGTGATTGCAGATGTAATTGAACATCCCATGGGCTGTGGTGCAGTCTCGAGCGTCAAACACCTGAAAGAGCGCAAGCAACAGTGGTGGTGCTACAGGATGCATGCTGAGCTCCTAGGGCCAGGCAGAAGGAACACAGCACAGGAAGACCCTGGAGGCCACTTTGATATGTTAGGTAGTTAGAGCTCCATGATTATGTGACCCCTCTCCCCCTTTATGACAGCTGGACATCTGATCCAGATGCTCCTGCTTTGGAGAGGAGATTCATCTCCTGCTCAGACAAAAGCTTCCTCAGTGCAGTGCTCTCAACCCAGCTCATCCTCTTGAAGCTCTGGTTTCTGTTCTTTCTTGTGGATCATGACTCAAGGCTGAAATTGAGAGGTCTGAGGGACACTGAGGGAGTGAGGAAAACAGAACAGAGGCTCAGCAGTAGGCTTGAAGCCAACATCATACAGAAATGGATACCCAAGGTTTAGAAATGCTAAAAGAACCAGCTGAAGGCTGAGCTGTTGCTGAGAATTGCTCAACAACATCTGATCTACACATTGGGTTTCAAAGGAGCCCACCAGCTCCCTGCCACCAGATTCCACTGGAGATCACCAATTCGGATCCTACTCTAGCTTCCACCTGAATGGCATGGAGCCAATTATCTCCTGCCATAGCATCTCTGCACCACAGGTGCACTTCTCCAGAGTGCCAGCTTCCAGTTGCCTCTCCGAAACCCCAGTATATCCTTTGCAGGCTGTCCTGCTGTGGTGCTCACCTGCAGCTTGGACCACTGAATCCTGCCCACACAGCGGGCTGCATTCCTCCAGGCATGCTTTGCACCATAGATCAGCTCTGTGTCCCGCAGCTGGTAGGTGTCAGTGGCTTCAATCTCCTTGGTCACCTCCTCCAGCCTCTCCATGTGGGCCTTGGAGCCAGATCTGTGTGGGCAGGGAGTGGAGGAGATGGCATTCACCAGCCTGGTTGGAGGGCAGAGCCCTGCTGCTCTCCTCTTGGGAGCGTGTACGTGCACACGTGTGTGCCTTCAGATAACAGGTGGCCAGATGCAAATGGAAGAGATCAGTCCTTTGTGTGGAAGCACACAACAAGTGCTATGAATGCAACTCCACGAACAAACAGCTGCACCACGGTCTTTGTGTTGACTTGCAAGTGTGAATGGTCAGCGTGAGCAGCCCCTCCTCTGGCCAGCACTTACCTCTTAATGGAGGAGTAGTACTGATCAATGAAGTCCTTAGCCAGGAGGAGCACCTCCTCTTTTGGCCTGGTGTCTTCTGATTTGCGGACATGCTGGCTGGGGGTCATCACAGAGCCCATGCAGATCTGCTCAGTGCACGCAGTGGTCTGGCAGGACAAAAGGAGGCAAGCATGGTTACATCCAGCTCTGTATTTCCAAGCAAAAATACATTTTAGGAGCACTGTGATCCACTCATCTATGTTCAGACAACTTTTGGGCAGTGCCACCAACTCCACTCACCATTGCCGTCTTGAGATGCAGAGTGTCGTGGAGCACAGAGCCTGTCTCCCAGTTTTTGATTTTGACGAACCGTGGGCATTTGGAGGGGCTGCCGTTCGCCGCGCTCTTTGTCGGGGACTGCCGCCCCGATGGTGGTGGCTGGGCAATGGAGAAGACCAAGCACAAGGTTAATGTTCATCAATGGGATGCAAGGAAAAGCCACGACAGCAAGAAGTGTCTCTTGTTAGTGAATGCCTGCGCTTAAATCTTGGTGATGGTGCAGTGAGAAGAGGTGCACGATCCAAATATTTGGCAGCATTTGAGAATCTGCAATGAAACTAGTAACTCTCAATGCAATTGAGAATTCATCTCTGCTCACCAGACAGCCAGACCTGTAGGAGGAGAGTTAAAAAGCAGAAGTGACTGAGATAAACACGATGTTCAAGTTTCCCAGTGGAGGACATACCTCTGTGAAGTGTATGAGATGTATCTTTTTAAGGAGCATCACCTGCTCAGGTTCTGCACGTGCCAAGCTCAGCCTCACAGATATGTGCCCTCTGAGACAGAGCTAACAGCCTCTGAGCAAGCCAGAGAGATATCTGCTTTGATATCAACGCAGGAAGAACGCAGGAATAAGGACGGATACATTATGCAAGTGGGAGGGCTGCTGAATTATGCATGGTTGGATTACTTCAGTGTCAGCTCTGGATCTCCAGCCCACCTCAGCGCTCTGCGTCAGGGCGCACTCTCACGGCACGTCCGGAATTACATGCCAATGTAAGGAAGGGGCTCGGCCAGCAGTGAGCTTTGGCTGCACCTTCTGCTTGCTAGCACTTGTGTTTGTGCATGCTTCCAGGTCTCATGTGCAGTACTTGTGATGTGAGCTCTGCTCCCCCCAAGAACTTGGAAACTTGAAGAGCAGTCTGTGTCTGCTGGGGTATCATGGCAGGGAGATCCACAGTGGTCCTAGGAAATAGAGACACTTCTTTTGGGAATCACATCTCAAATTCAAGTGTGCTTCAATGGCTGCTGCTGGAGGTTTCAAGAGTAAACCTGAACCCACAACAGGGCCAAATCCTGCTTGGATTTGGTGCCTCTTGAAGGCTTGCAATCCTGCAGAACAGGTCTGTGGGTAGATTTTTATGTAACCTTCTTCTGTGAACTCTGTAGCTTGTGTCTTTTTCTAATCCGTCCAGAAAGATTTGCTTGTTTTAAGTGTAGAGATGAGAGTGCCTTCAGATTTTCACTCCTTGGTGGTGGTTTTGTAGTGAAGCATAGCTCTGGGCTCTTGCCATGATCATGGCTCATGGAGCAGCAGCAGTAAATCCAATGTTACAGCCCTGGTCCCCAAAGGACCAGGATAAGAACAGCCAGCACACAGTGGAGGAATCTCTTATTTCAGAACAAGCTGCTCTGCTGATGAGCTGACCCAGGGGAAAGCAGCGGGGGCCAGAAGGATGACAATGCTGTTGTACCCAAGAGCACACTGTGAACCCAGGTGTGAGACTGAGACCATCCTTGGAGCAAGAAAGTGCACAGTCCAAGCTGGTGGATACTGGCTGCCTAATTATTCTATTCTATTCTATTCTATTCTATTCTATTCTATTCTATTCTA
>JAPSGF010000103.1:1420865-1437850 GCA_035772895.1 Perdix hodgsoniae
TTCTATTCTATTCTATTCTATTCTATTCTATTCTATTCTATTCTATTTCTATTCCATTCCATTCCATTCCACTCTACTCCACTCTTCCCTATTCTACTCTAATTTATTCTATCCTGTCTTAAATCTCTCTCGAAACGGCTCCCTTTTGTTGTCGTCTTTCCCTACAGATACCTGCAAGGTTTGCATCCTTACTGAAAGTGGGCCACAGTCCCAGGGTGTGCTGAATCCCCAAGAAGTGGGGGTACCACACCTCCAACCATAGCACAGAGCAGTGAAGAGTGAGCAGCACCCAGAAGGACCGGGGAAGGACTCCATGTGTACATGCCTTCCCTGCGCAACATTGCTGGAGCCAAATATTACTCCAGCTTCTGCCAGGGAGGCTGTGCGTGATGCTGTCATGTTTTAATTAGGCAGCTGTGATACCAGTGACTCAGGAGGGGCGGTTAGGTGCACGTCGCAGCATACATTATGCAGCACCTTCCATGGGCAGCATGGGCACTGACAGGGGAGTGCAGCTCACAGGCTGTCTGCAGCCAGTTCCTTAAAGGGAACTCTTATGAACTGGAGGACCACACTGGGTGCTGCCTGGGGATAGCGGGGCTGGGGCATTTCCTCCTAGCCTGCATCAGCCCCACTGTCTGAAAATGTGTTCTTTGCTGCTGTGGAGCTGTAAATCATCCTCACAGGCACAGAGCTGGTGCAAGTCTCTTCCTTCGCAGCCTGTGCATGCATCTCCTGTGCCATCTTGGGGCTCCAACAGATCAATCTGCATGGCTGCAGCACAGCGCTCCTGCTGGAGTCAGTGCATCTCCCTAGGGCTTAGGGCTCTTGGGAAACAAGCACAGCACACGTTGTGGTTTTGCAAGAAAACCCAAAGTTCAGACCCAGAGAAGGGATGGATGCCCAACTGCCTTTCTGTACCTTATTACAAGCATCAGTGAGCACTGCCCACCTGGCCAAGCAGCTCCAACAAATCCTGCCTTAAAGCTCTTACAAGTAGCTGGGGTTTGGCTTGATGTGAGAAGTTCAGCAACATTCCCACTGCCCCTTCTGGCAGCGAGAAGCAGCCCTGCCTCCAGAGCAGTGCTGGGATGAGAGGGATCAAAAGAGAGCACTGCTCGTTGAGCGGGAAGGAAAATAAAGAGTTTAACAGCAGCTTAAGTCTGGGGATTTTGGCAGCCTGAACATGGAGAGGAATTAAGCTCTGAACACAGAAGGTTATAAAGTGCTTATAGTAACAGACACATCCACGCATGGAGCTTAGTGAAGGAGGCAGAGTGGTTGTGGTTTCCAGAAAGGGAGCATAGCAGTGACCCGTCCCTGGGAGCTGACACTGAGACCTGCACACTGAGCATGGGGGCACCAGGGCTCCCAGGGACATCCATTCATGGGACAGCGGGGCAGAACATAGAGTGGCAATGGAGAGTGGGTTCAGTATTAGGGAGAGGTTCTGAAGGTGGGCATGGCACAGCTCCCCAGGGCAGTGGGCACAGCCCTGAGCTGCAGGAGCTCAGGGAGCACCGGATCACCACTCTCAGCCATAGGGTTGGGTTTGGGTTGTTGCATATGGGGCCAGGAGCTGGATTCAGTAATCCTTGTGGGTCCCTTCCAGCTCAGGATGTTTTCTGGTTCTATGGTATAATCCTATGAGCATTGCATGGCAGCTCATTGGAGCTGGGAAGAGGCACCAGACAGAGGAATTTGCTGAAGGCGTTCCTGAGCTGAGGGAATGCTGATTTTCTCAGAAATCCTCATGTGACCATGAAATCACTTTGCTTCTCTCCCTTGGAGAACACAATGTCATCCTGACAGGGAGAGGGCAGGCAAGAACGCACAATCCCTGGACCGGTCCCCATGTCCTGACCCATGGCTGGTTAATCCCAGCAGGACACACACTTGACCACGCAGGCTGTGCCATGCTCACGCACATCACGATGTCCCCGGGGTATTTCTGCCTCTCCCTGGCTTTGCTACGAGTGGGAGTTAATCCATTTCTGGCAAGGGAGCCTGAGAATTTATGTCCGTGCAGCGTCAGGAGATGAAAAGGTGCGGTACAACACGTTATCTGAAGTGCTGTGTTGAATTGCTGTCATATAAATCAGAATGACCTTAACAACGAGGCTCAACTTTTTACCTATGAAAGGAACAATGGTCCCAAAGGAGGTTTGGGAGACGTGTCCTGGCCATGCAACCACTTCACCTTGGCTCTGTGGATGAGGGGCACCCTTCCCCTGCCCAAGCTATAGGGAATTTGGCTGTTGGACCACACGGGCTCAGTACACTGTCAGCTCTCAGGACCAAGGATCCTCAGGACAACCCAAACAGTCCCTGAAGGCCATGCATGTGGTGAGAGCCCGCCAGAATGGTCCCTGCTCCACCACCCATCCTCACCCAAAGCAGCACAAGAGACGGGTGCTTACCTGCTCTGCTTCAGAGTAGGGGTTGTTGAGGACCACAGGCGCATTGCTCTTCCCCCACAGGTCACCAAAGACACGGTCGTTCTCCATCTGAGCTGGGAAGGCTGTCTGCAGCTTGTTCTCGCCTTCCCTGAAACTGGAGGGTTAAAACCAGTGGGGTGAGCAGGCTGGGGATGGGCAGCAGTGTCGGGGCTGTGATTGCTCCGGGTTCTGATGGAGCAACTTCGCACAGGAGCAAAAACTCACAAGTTGTGCTGAGGGAGTGGAAGGAACGCTCTGCCTTGGCCAAGAATGAATCACCTCTGCGAGGGAAACCAAAGCACAACTGCAGGAGACCTGTACCCTGCTTGGTGCCCTGCAGTGTGCCCACACCAGCCCCAGTGGGGTTATGTGAGAGACTTCCCGAAAGACAGCAAGAGAGCAAACAAAGAGTTCGGGGAAGGAGAGTCATGCACATTTCTAGCTACAAAACCTTGCAGCAAAATCAGATGTGTTTGCAGACAGCGGTTGGTGTTGATGAGTGGAGGAAAAGAAAAAAATCCAAGGAAAAGTCGGTGCTCCCAGGAGGGAGAGGCAGCGCTCTCTCCTCTTCCTGACCTTTACGGATGCTGCAAACGCTGTCGGGTGCGAGCGGCTGTACCTGGGTGGATCTGTGCAAACAAACAGGCAGCCCGCCTACACAGCGTACATCTGTAAGTCTGGGGACGGGGACGTCCCCGGTGCTGCTGCCCCTGTCTGCAAAACACGACTGATGGAGCTCACTGCACCACGTCTGCCTGCGTGCTTTGTCTGGGGACCGTCTGCAGGGTGTTCGTGAGGCTGCTAAATGCCATCCGAGCAGCGGATGGAAAACCACCACCATACGAACCCACACAAAAGAGAAAAACAAACAGAGTATGGGAGATGCGAGACCCAGACTGCGTGGGCTGTGTCATCCATGAAGGCACCGACAGCCCCAGCGATGCCACGCTTGGCCAGGAGCTTCTCAGCTCCATAGGTTGTGCTGCACATGGCCGCGGATGCGTCCAGCACAGCGTGGTGCTGCTTTGCCCTTCCTCAACAACCCGACTTGCTGTGAGCACTGGCAATAGTAGCGCTCCCACTGACAGTCCTTAAAAAGCTTCCAGATGTCTCTAAAGTCAATAACGAGCCTTCCCATTAACAACAGCAGGCTCTGGCACTGACCGAAGCAGGACGTGGTGCTCAGGACATGATTCACACCAGCACGGTGCTCTTGACACCATCTCGAGGAGACTCATACGCACAAACAAATCCAGTCTCATGACCTCCCTCGCTCTCAGCTTGGGTGAAGCTTAAGCAAAACATGTCACTTAAAGGCTATCTCCCTGCGCTCTAACTTTTCAGCAATTTTTCTGCATTTACAGCATAACATTCAGCTGCCAAGATATCACACTAGGCTCCTGGGCATCTTCCAGACTTTGGCTGCCTTAGGGCGAGCATGGGCAGTGCCATGCATGAGAAGGGTACAAGTGTCATCGAGGCAGTCTGTACCCAAATTTGTGCCCCCAACACCAAAAAAAAAAGTGGTGAGAAGAAATTTGCTGTAGGCTTCGCATCAGGACAAGCATCACTGCTTTTCCAGACTGGATACCAACCTAGAGCAGGTCGTTGGCCATTCTTCATGCTGCTGGGGACCAGCACAAACCACACACTCTGTGCTTTACCAGCCCATCAGGGTCACTGGATGCATCCCCTCTATCTAGGGGATTCCCAGCAGCAGGACAGTATCACAAAATCCCATCAAATCTGGCTCTCTCAACAAGAAAATCCCAGCTGTTAAACCTCCTGGAGAACATAGGGAGGTGATGGATGCCTCATCCCTGCAGATATCCAAGGTCAGGCTAGATGGGGCAGTGAGCACCTGATCAGCTGAATGTGTCTGTGTTCATTGCAGGGGGAGTGGACTAGATGGCACTTAAAGGTTGCTTCCAACTCAAACAATTCTATGATTATGTGATTCCATGGATACCCATTTCCACAGCTGCACATTCCTGCCCCCTTATCCTGAGCCCCAAGACACCAGAGAGTGTGAAGGTTGATGGACACAGAGCCTGTGAGCATAACAAACAATGGGCATGCACAAACCACCCTTTGTAGCCGATGAGCTTCCATGTCCTCCACCAGGCACAGGCTGGTACCTGTGCCAATGGCACAGAGAATGGTCAAATACTCAAATTAAGTCATCGTCATAGCCACTCTGTGCATTAGAATCATGGAATCATTCAGGTCGGAAAAGATGTCTAAGATCCCCAAGTCCAACCCAACCCCACTGTGCCCACTGACTGTGTCCCTCAGTGCTACATCTCTACACTGAACACTTCCAGAGATGGTGACCCCACCACCCCCAGGGCAGCTGCTCCTGGGAAGGGAGAGTAGACAGAAGCAGGGTGAATGTGATGAAGAAAAAATACAAGAGGCACCATCTCACAGTGCGATCCATGCAGTCATTGGGGTTGGACACTCAGAACCCCATGCCCTGTTGCACATCTGCACCTGGGACAGCACCAGGTTGCATATTGCTGTTTTGGCTTGCACTCGCAACAAGGTGGGACCTATTGCAGAAGCTGCAGCAAAACCATCAGCTGAAGCTGGTGCTGGCTCCGGGTGGGGGCTGCCCCCACAGCACAGCAGCTGTGCCCTGGCTGAGCAAGAACAGATCTCGCTGGTTTACTCACAAGTATCCGGCTCTTTCAGAGAGAGAAGCGAGGAGAGAAAAGCCCATTCAGAGCCTTGCTCCAGTCCTAACCCAGATGGAGGGGAAAAAAATAAAACAAAAATCAATAGCTTCATTTTACAAATATTTCCTGCCCGTTCCTTGAAGCTGCCCTGTGTGCAGGCAGCAGCGGGGTCTCTCAGACCCACTGTTTTCCTCCCTTGGCCCCATCCCCTGGGTGAGCTGCCCACGCAGGATGCTCCTGGCCTGGAGACTCGTGCCAGCCTCCAGGCAGCGCTTCCAACACACTCAAAACCTGCACACTTGGTTTGGAGCAAGATTTTGGGAAGGGACCCTGTTTTTTTTCTGTGGTTCTGAAAGTAAAATGACTGCTTAAAAAAAGGCAGAGGAATCCTGTCCTCCCCCAGCCATGCAGATTGCTGTCTCACCTCGGAAGGAGCATCTGGCTGTTTGGGAAAATGAGAGGCACCACTGTTTTCTTTTGACTAATTTGATGATGTTGCAGTGCTTGGAGTGATGAAGCAGAAAGGAAGTTGCTGAGAACAGCCCTTTGAGAAACATCTCCAAAGCTTTTCCAAAAAGGAAGGAAAAAAAATATAAATATATGAGCAAAAAAAAAAAAAAGTTTGTCACTCGGCTCCTTTGAATTTGCTTGGCAGCAAGCTCTCTGATTTCCCAGGCAGAGATGAGAGGCAGAACCGGCTGCTGCCATCCCCAGGGGCCAATTTGGGCGAGGTGGTGGGGATGGCCACACACTGGGGTCTGGGATGCCAATGAGGCATGGCTCCATCCAAGCCAAGGTGCCAAGAGGTTGGGGTCCACGCAAGACGGTCACCCACACACAGGGGAAAGGACCACAGCCCCACTCGTTACAAGAGCGGTTCTGAGGGTCAAGGCACCCAGTGCAGGAGCTGGGATGAGTGGAGCAGAGCTTCAAAGAGGCCGTGCTATGCCATAGGAGAACGCTAAACAGGGTTGAATGGGTGCTGGCAGATAAAGACCTGGGAAGAGATTGCGATGCCCCAGTTGATCCCTGCATCATTCAAGCCAATGTCAGGCATGACCCACAGCTGTCCTTGTCCCCTTCCAGCCATGCTCAAAGGGCACCCAGAGGAGCTCAGCCTCAGTGCCTTATCTGCAGCCACATGCAAGGTACCAAGAGCACCCCTGGGTGAGCCCAGCGCAATCAGTGTGGTGAGGAGGAAGGGTTTGCACAGGAGCAAGGGGAGGAAGGGGAGGGCTGCTCACTACCAAGGCTTTGAGCTTCACCATGTCACAGAATGCAATCACATGATAGTCCCAGGGAACCTTTCATTTCAGAGGTTTTAAAGTTTTGTGTCCAAGTACAGAATAATGAAGACATCAGAAATGCAAATGAAATGTTTTGAACAACACAAAGAGATTTTGGCGGCAGCGAGGGAGGTGGGAGGAAGAGAATTTTCTCGTATAGAACTGCAAAATTACGGGGTTTATTCCAATGCAGGATGGAGCCTGAAACCCTTCGTAAACAGAATCCCTGCTCCCAGCACTCTGCTCCCTCCCAGGCCCCCACACTGCCATTTCCATCGTGCCACTTGTGTTAGGGAGCTGACCTGAGCAGAAAAATAAATCACAGCAACTCGGCAGGGTGGAGAGGGAGGAAAGATGGGACATGACAATCTCCCCAGAGCTCAGAGGGAAAACAGACCTAGGTTCGCTGGCAGGGAGTGAATCAAACTCTATTTTTATTTTCTAGCCCACGGTGAGCCTGGTGGCAGAAATGCCAGCTCTCATCATACCTTGCTCCCCACTTCCATGCTGATTTATGACCGACCTCACGGCAGACAGCTCCAGCCACGGAGCGACTGTTCAGCCTTGGCTCGTCCCATGAGCATGCACCATATCCATAGGGCACCTCAGACTGGGCAAGGAGCTAAGGATGGGTCACTGCAGGAGCACAGACCCTGGGTTGAGGATGAAATGATTTTTTTTTTTGCTATGCAACCTTCCCGTCTTTCTTGCAAGAAGCGATGCTGAGATCCTGCAGCATCAGGTGTAATCCTCATCACTTTCAGCAAAGCCCACCTTGAGCAGGAAACATTCTGCTGCTCACGGATAACCTCAGCCCCATGCTGCCCCTCCGTGCCCTGGGAAAGCTGTCAGAGCTCAGCAGCCCAAGCAGCTCTGACAAACGCTGCGGGCAGTGAAGGTCAGCACCAGGCAAAGATGGAGATGGAGCAGGGTGGGGCCCGGGACCTGGACTGATGGCCAAGGGGTCTGGGCTGCGGGTCTGGAGGTCAGCCTTGGGCAACGCTTTGCACCCTCCTGATAATTAGTTAGAGCCCTATTGCTGCTTTGATTAATGCCAGCTTCACTCATTCCCCCCAGCCTGGAGAAACCCCTGCCCACAGCACCGTCAATCCATCAAGGCTCGCTTAGTTTTGGGCACTTCTTTGGCATCGATCAACACATCTTTCCACTCCTCATCAGTCCCGACCTTTCTGCACATTTCCTCCAGACCAAGAAAACTCTCCCCGCAGAAGCCCTTCCCAATGCCAAGCTCTGAGACCGAGCAGAGGAAGGGACCCATCTGCAGCGGTGGGTGTGGGCTGCCCTTTCCCTGTGGCTCAGCTCCCAACAAACCCCCCCCAGCACTTCCCCCCCACCCAGCTTCTCCCGTCCTGACGCAGGAGCAGGGCTGCAACTCCTCATCAGGCGGAAGATTGAAGGCTAATTTCGATTGAAAAGTGGATTTTCAACTCCAAGCCACTTATATAGATTTTTAAAGGGTATTGGAAAGTGAAGGAGTTGAGCTTTGAAGTGCCCACTTTGTTAATATTTTTGTTGGTTTGAGGTCCTTCAATTTCAGTGAATTTAGAGTGCTTCAGTTTAATCTCTTTGAGAGTAGAAGAGATTCCTCAAAGAAAAAGAAAGAAAAATAATAACACATTTTTCATTTCCCTCAACCAGAGCAGAATTTCCGTGGTGGAGATATGGCTGCTGGGCTGGGGACGAGGGGACGTGGGGAGCTGGGGCTGCTCCATGCTCCCAGGGCTTTGCTGTGACACCGCAGCTGTCCCAGCAAAGAAATGCTCTTGGAGCACTCTGATGTGCCCGGGGACTTGGGTCTTTACATCACCCATCAAATCAGCACAACATGCTATTTATTTCCTAAGCCTCCCCAGCTCCCGCATCTCCCTTTCTTCTGCCACCTGCTCCAAATTTTCCATCATTTTCATCTATCCCTCACAACAGCTTCCCCTCTTTCCCTGCGTCCCATTCCCATCCCGCTGCGTTGTATGACGATTTTGGGAGCCATCCACCAGCACCTCCACCACCAAACACCAGCGCATTGCACCCAAGGTAAAAAATGTATGCAGGGACCTACCAGTCCACCTGGACTTCTATATCCCTTGTCTCTACCTTGCAGGGCACATCGCCGCTGCCGTCCTTACTGCTGCTCTTCAGGAGGTCCAGGACAGGCTCAATCTCCTTGAGAAGCTCGTTGTCTTCCACTCTGCCATTGAGACAGAGGTGGCTGCAGGCGCTGTCCTTCCCCTTGTTGCCATCCTGCCCTTTGGGGCCAGTGACCAAGCCGTTGACATGGACCACGGGCTCCACTTCCCGTCCCGTCTCCCTGGTCCAGAGAGAACCCATGGCCGCGGGCAGCTCCTGGCCGTGGAGGTTGGGGTTGGACAACTCAACAGCTCTGGGTGCAGGGCAGAGGGGCCGGGTGACACGGATGGTTTTGGGTGTCCCGTCGCCTGCAAAGGTGGTCTCCAGGTGAGTGGTGAAGCCCTCAGGGCCGCGCAGGATGAGCACCACGTAGGTCTCGGAGGCGATGCTCCTCAGGATCTCCAGCGCGCTCTCGTAGCTGGTGTCCACCAAGGGCCGCCCATTGACAGCTAAAATGATGTCTCCAGCCTGCACGAGGCCGCTCTGCTCAGCAGCTCCTCCCCGGATCAGGTCGGAGACGATGACGGGCGGCTTGCTGACGCGCTCCTTCACCAGGAAGCCCAGGCCCCCCACCTTGCGCTTGAACAGCCTCACCGAAATGACGTTGGGCTGCAGCTGCTGCACGCTGAAGGCGTTCTCCTCCATGGCAGCCACCTGCAGGCTGGGAGCTGGATGCTGAGAACCGGGGCGCGATGGGGCTTTGAGAACCTCGTCTCACTGCAGCGCACCTCGGGGCTCTGTCTGCAGCATACTTGCAGTAGGTGTCAGCAGGGTGAGGGGCAGCGGGGGCATCGCTCAGAGAGCATCAGGCAGCAGTTCAGTGTCAGGTCCTGCAGAGCATCCTGTGAGCTACTCAGGCTGCGGGTGGGCCAACAGCTGCTTTACCTAGGGGAGAAGGCAACAAAGAGAGAGGAAGAAGTGACACGGGGTAGATCAAAAGTGCCACAGACACCCACACGGAGCAGCCCAGCCCTGCAGATATCAGCCGCCGGGCTGCAGCCTCTCACAGTCCCATGTTTGCTTTCCCTCACTCTCCTGCAGAGCAATCCTCACTGTCTGCTCAGGAGGGGATGGAAAGGTGGAGCAGGAAGGGCTGCAGGACAGCCCTGCTCACACCCTGCCCTCTCTTATCCAGGAGCAGAAAATCCTGAACACGAAATGCAAGGAGAGCAGTGTGGAGCTCCACAGGGTTCTGCTGGACATCCTGCTGAGCGTCTCCAACCTGATGCATCAGATGAGTCAGGGGGAGTGGGATTCACACCCCTGCCCAGGGCACAATCTGGTCCATAGGCACCTCCCCACTGAGCCCGATTCAATGCCTCAGGAGGGAGGGCAGCAGCCAGTAGCAAAGGGAGGTGGTAGGAATGGACAATCATCTCCTCTCACCCAGGCTCTCACTGAGCTATTTGCACTGACAGGCGTTTTAAAGCCTGCCTGATGGGATCACCGCTCAGCTCGTCCTCTCCCCATGCTCTATAGCACTGAGGTACAAAGTAGGGCCCCCCTGAGCCCAACAGCTCCTCACAAGCTGCCTGCACTGGTAGCAAGCCAACCCCAACTCCTGGGGGCCCTGTGCATCTGGGTGCGACTGCACAGTGCCCATGGGTCATTGGCTGCCAATGGGGCTGTGTGCTCACGCTGCTAACGGCAGCTCCCAAACCCACCCTGTGTTCCTCTGTCATTTCTGAGGTGCCCTGGAGATGTTTCTCTCTGGAGCTGTGCTGTGGTGTTTAGCAGCCAGCTGAGATACAAGTGGTGTTTCTTGCTAAACCTGAATTTTGGGAGGAAACGAAGGGCACTAGGTCTGCAAACTGAATGCACTAATGTGGCAGAATCCTCCTGATCCCACAGAGACACCACAGTGGGGATTTTTGCACCTTCAGCATCACCAGCTGTGCCTGAAAGACCAACTCCTTCCTCCTCTATCCCATCTCCACATCTGCAGCACTGAGGAGGTCGTCAGGACCCCAAATCCTGGGCAAGTCTGAGCCATGCAGGATTCATTTCCAACACAGTGTAGGAACAAACGGCTCTGAGTGTGAGCAGCACTCAGCGCAGAGCCACCAGCCTCCCTGCCATGGGGTCAGCCCCGGTGTTTGCTCTGCATTAGTCACGGCTGCAACAGTGCACATAGACCCCATGCAGTGTGCTCACAATGACCCAGCACTGCATTCACTGCCCCTTCTGCGAGGATAAGTCCCCACCGCCCCAGAACATGCTGCCCTCTGTGCTCAGTGCTGCGTTTCTACCGTGGGGCATGACTTAGATGAGCCCCAGAGCACCGACTCCATGCGATGTCTCAGGGAGATGCCGTGCTGGCGGTGCGGGTTGTCGGGCTCGGCGCTGCCTCCAAGCACCATTAGCAGCCTGATTTATGCAGCCAGCAGCAGCAGCAGGTGTGTCAGGTCGGGCGTTCAGAGCTGCCATCTCAGTCCTTCAAATCAGCGCAGTGAGTAGCATCACTGAGCTCTACTTGCACGGAAATGTATTTCAGCCTGGAGGGGGACTGTTGCTGTGTGCCCCCAGTGCATTACACATCCTCGGCTGAGCAGTCCGACTCTGCCTCGGTTTCCCTCAACTTCTGAAGCATAAACCAGAGGAAGCCAACTTGAATTCCCAGAAGGCAGCAAGCCCTGCAGAGCTGCAAGCTTTCAGAACCTCATTGCAGTATTACTGAAGCATTAACTCCCTCCAATCTCAACATCCACCTGTGCAGCTGTGCCTCATTTTGTGGGCATTAACCAGTGCAAGAATAGCTGCAGCACATGTACCCCTATTGCAGGCGTAGGGGCACGGTGTATCTTCAAGGGCACTCGCATAAGGAACAAATCACGAAAACATTAAGGTAGGAAAAGACCTCTCAGATCCTCAAGTTCAACTCCAGTCCAACCCCACTGTGCTCACCGACAGTGTCTCTCAGTGACACGTCTCCACATTCCTTAAACACTTACAGGGATGGCAGACCCTGGGCAGTCTGAGCCACTGCATCACCACTCTTTTGGAGAAGAAATTGTTACTGATACCCAATCTGACCCTCCTCTGGCACAGCTTAAGGCCATTCTCTCTTGTTCTATTGCCGCTACCTGGGAGCGCACTGATCTCTATCCCACCACAGCCTCCTTTCAGGAGTTGTAGAGAGCAATAAGGTCTCTTCAAAACCTCCTCTTTTCCAGACTGAGCCATCCCAGCTCCCTCGTCTGCTCCCCATAAGACAAGTGCTCCAGACCCTGCACAGCTGGGGTCGCTTCACTGGACACCCTCCAGGGCCTCAAAAGTCTTACGCAAGCCAACAGAGAAAAACATTCCAAACCACCAGATAACATTTCAAGCAACAAACTCCAGCACATGCCTTAATTGATGATTTGATTTAAAAAGCAAAGCGGAGGGGAAATAAATCTCCTTCCCTAAGCACAGTCCATTGCCCATCACAGCCACAGCCTGCGGGCTGGGCAGAGCCGGCGTGGACGCAGAGCCTCTGGCGTGGGCACCCTGCATGCCCCTGCCCTCGCAATGAGATTTCAAGTCTTGTCTCTCGTAAATCATCACCGCGGTAATGGCTCACATTTCTACGTGCCAGCTTTAAATGGACACCATTGTCTTATTTAATTAGTTTTCGTGGGATTTATGCCGCTCAACGCAGAACCCCAGGGCTGATGGATTTATGCCCGTTTAATTTTTACAACCCGTGGAGCGTCAGTGACTCTGATGAGGAGCAATGGGATGCAACATATGCACAGTTACTGTAAACCGGCATGTTTGTGCATCTGAAAATGGAGCATTAAAGTGATTCACTGGCAGGCAGCTCGCTCATGCCAGCCCTTCTGCGTGCTCATACCACGTCGTACCTGTGTGCACGGCCCCTCCATCCACTTCCCTCCAGCCCTTCTGATGTCCACGCACGGCTGCTGCTGAGCTCCACACCCCTGTCCTCCATCCCATCCCTACTGCTGGGATCTGGGGAACTGCATTAGCTGCACCTTCCTGACAAACCCAGTTTACACCAGGTGTGAATTGAATCATGGAATTGTTTTGCTGCTCATATGACAGCCCCATGGCAGCACCCAGCTGCAGGGCTTTGTTTTAGGGAAGACAGATTTTTATGCATTTGCTCATCACCACAAATCTGAGCTGAAGACCCTGGCCTTTGGGCAGCCCCAAATACCTTTAACCTGCATATTTACACAACCTCTGCCTTTCACCCAAAGCATCCCTCTATAGGGAATTAAACAACCAAGGCAGGCACAGACTGGATCGGGCTTCCTATGTGCTCCACGTCCCTGTCACCTCAGTACCACCAAAACATCACCATGACCTATCAAAGCCCTCGCTGTGATTTACCTGCACCCTGTCCCACCTGGTGCTCCACACTGGGCAGGCTGCGAGGTGATCGGTTCCAGTGTTGCCAAGACAACTCTGTTGACAAAATCCCTTCTTTTTTTTCTTTTTTTCTTTTTTTGGCTGACAGAAACCCTGTTTTGTTTTAATTTGGAGTTCAAGGCTGAACATATTTCCGTAGCACGGCTGCCGTTTCTATTTTACTGTTTCGTACAATATTTTCTTGGCGCCTGCGGTGTGCACTGAAACAGAGTTTAGATAAAACCGTCAGTTCCGCCACTAACCCCGTCGCAAACTGATGTTCCTATTAGGGCTCGGCCCATCTGCAAAGCATAAATTTCACCACGATCAATTTGCCAAGAGGATTGGAGTTACACCAGCGACTCCAACGTGACAAATGAGAGCCGTGTTAACACAACAACGCTTTGTCCTAAAATGACAAAATAGGTAGATGGGAAATAAATGAGAAAACGCCGCGTGATGGATGGCACTGAAACCCAATCCCAGCACGAGAGAGGAGTCGTGGCTCCATTTGGAATAAAAGAAAAGGAGAATCTGAAATTGCAGCAGGTTGACTTGGGCTACAACTCCTGAGCCATCAGCATCGATGGGGCCACTGCTGGGAGTGAAGCTCCCGGCTCGGTGCTCCAATGGGGTTGGTCACCCCTCCAGGACACTCACCTCATTGTCACCACCTTGCACCAAGACTGCTTTGTGCCGCTATTTACAAACCTCGGGAAAATATCGGGCTCTGAGCTCCTGGTTGCACCATCCCTTGGGTTTTCCATCAGCACGTGTTGCCATAGCACCGACAGCGGCAGCAGTGCTCTCCTGGGACCCATCCCTTGTCCCGCAGAGGGCTCTGGCTGTGATTTGAGCATGATTGGGGTTGGGGGATGTAGACTTCTCAGCTTCCAGCATTGTGCTATGGGTGCTGCCCCAATGCTCATCTCCCCTACCTCATGGGAAAACCCTGTGCTGCTTTTGGTTGACGCACCCCAATGGGACCAATGCCTTCAGCTGAGCCACAGCTCGGTGTACTGAGGGATGAAGGGTGAGTTCTGCTCAGAAAACAGCCAGATTTTATGACTCTAACAGCAAGGATGGGCTGCGTGCTTTCAGCGTGTCTGAAAGCATAAGCCCGAAAGTCTGCAAAATGGGATTAAGACAAGCCTGCCCTAGAAGGGTACTGCGGGATCTCATAAAGCATTTCAGAATTGTCATGTAAAAGAGGGGCTATAGAAAGAGTTGTATTAGCATAAATACCTCCAGTTTTATCTACACACACACAGCACTTGCAGGCTTCAACGCTCTGCATATGGATCAACATACTGATAGCATATGGGCTTTGCAGCCATGGATCTATACAGCATGTTGCTGGTTCCCGTGGCCATCCCCAGAGCTCTGGGTGGGTGCTGGTTTACCTCACATTGCAGCTGCCTTGCAGGGCTTGGGCTCTGGCATCACACAGCCCAGCGGGGCTCCTGTGGGAGAAGCAGATGGAAGCAAACGTGCTTTCATCTAGCTCCAGTCACAGACAGTGGCTTACAGCTCCTTCCCTCCTCGGGACACAATGTGTTTATTTTTGGATACGTACAAGAGATTGGATCATGTCTATAGATTTCACTTAATACGCAGATACAATCAGAGCAGCGGGAGCAGAGCAAGGGCTTTTCACTCTTTGTACTCTGTCAGAACCGGTCCCTTTCTATCGGGGTTGTCTTTCTTTAGTCAAAACCGATGGTATCAACAAGTATCAGACAATACCCCCGTTACTTGGGAAAGGTAAATGCTAATCTATGCGCGCCAAGCTCATGTGACTTATCGGTTACTATATATAGTTGTTTTCAGGAGCTGATTTGGGCAATCTGGCAGATTTCCTGAGCCTTTTGTACAGACTCACTACAGAAACACAAAACACGAAATACGCGAGGCAAGCAGCTGGGAGGGGGGGGAAGAAATAAAACCAAGAGGGTCACAACATCCCCAAGGGCTCCTGTCAGAATGCTCAGCCCCGGGCACGAGGCAGTGATGCCCCTGCCTAAGATGGCCTCTCCGGAGCTCACACTCGATCACTGGCAGCGGGAATGGGTGGAAAGCAAAGGGTGTGAGAGCTCAGGGCTGCTCACAGGGAGCGTAACGCTGCTCCCAGCGCAGATGTCTCATTAGTACAATATTGCCCCAAACCATGGCTGTGCCAGGAGAGGCTCCGCACCAGGTGTTTGTTTGCAAACACGGGCACATTCAAAAGCTAGAGTGGTGGGCTGCTGGTGGCGTCGGTAAGAAAATATTCCAGGTGACACAAGCTGGAAGGAAACAGAGGAAGAAATTGCTGACACAAAAATCAAACTCTTCAAAAGAAGACTTCCCCACCAGAGACCTTTAGCTTGAAAGGAATAGCAAAGGTCTGCAGCTGGACCTCTACAGCATAGTGTTATTTTGTACACCCCACCACAAAACCTCCCCACTGCTTTCCATCCATGCCCTGTTCTGCATCCTGAACCACAGCAGAGGAGAATGCAGAGGAGGGAGAGGCAGGGAAGCAACTGGCATGCACAGCAGTTGCCCCCAGCCCTGCAATCCCACACACCTCCCACCAGAAGAAAGGAGACACTTCCCCTCTATATCAGTGAGAGGCGGATCAGCTCCTCGGGGACTCAGCAGATAATTGTCAAGTTGCCTGCCAGAATTTCCTCATGACAGTCGTAACTTGAAAGCGTTGGAAGAAAATGTCTGCACCTGGGCTACGGAACTGAGTGGGGAAATGCCCTGCAGGGCTGGCAGTGGGGAAGCGATACCCACCGACACCCACCCCAGCACCAAGGGCTCCAGATGTGTGTGCACAGAGGCTCTTTTCTGTTTTGCCAGAGAAAACCCAAAGCTTTCCATCAAAAGCTTTCCACCACCCCAGCTGCTGTGTGCAAAGCAAGCCGAGTGTGGGAGCGCAGGCAGGGCCAGTTGGGTTCAGCTCCTGCACTCCCTACACCGCAGCTCCCGGCTGTGCTGCAGAGGGGACTATCGAGCTCCGCTGCGCCGAGGTGGGGACAAACAAGAGACCAGGTTCAGGCTGTCCCCGTGGGGGGCAGGAGCCAGCCTTGAGTCCCAGGGTTTTGATATGGGGTGGCATCGGCGTACACCTTCCTCAACCAGATCTCGCTCCCTCCCCACCCTACTGCCCTGGAGACGAAGGGGACACGCGCGGGGCAGGCAGAGCAGCACTGCGGGGGGAGGGGGAGGGGCAGGGGCATATCCAGCTGCCTCGAGCCCCGCGCAGCGCCGGGGTGGGGGCGCAGGGTGCGGTCGGGGCGCGCGTTCAGCACCCTGGACAGCTCCGGCACCGCCCGCGGCCATCGGGGCGCTGCTCTGGGTGCGGATGGGACCCTGCGCCCCCCTGGAACCTACGGCTCTGCCCTGGACTCTGAGCATCTCCCCCCCCCCCCCCCCCCCCCCCCCCCCCCCCCCCCCCCCGAGACCTGCAGCGTGCCGCCCGAGAACATTCATCCCACCCCGGGACCCCGCGCACCCTATGGGAATCAACACCCGCCTCCCTCCCCCCTCCCCCCGCGACCCCGACCTGCAGTTTCCCTACCCCAGCCGCTGCCGGACTAATTACATCCGCCCCCCGCCCCTTCTTCGGGCAAATTGCCGCCCGTCCCGGGCACGCTGCCCGCCTTTTCCAGCCAAATTGGCCCCCTGCCTTCCCCACGCACTCCGTCTGCCTGCTCCTGGTAAACTGCCCCTGCTGCCCCCCCACCCCAGAAAACCGCCCCTACCCCTGCCTGTGCCTGCCCCCCACCCCCCCACCCCAGCAAATCACTATGCCGCTCGTCCCATGCAAACTTACTGCAAAGAGTTGCAGGGAAGGGAGACAAGAACTGTGCTCCCCTCGCAGCTGCCCCAGCCCCCCCCAATCCCGGGGGTGTCATGGGGGCACCTGGTGGATGAAGTTTGCGGCGGACCCCCCCAGGGTAAGAGGGAGAGCGGTGGGGACATACCGATGGCTGCAGGGTGCCGCGGGGTTCCCGCACGGCAAAGTTTCCCGGAGAAGCGGTGTGGAATTGGGGGCTTCCCCCCTCTCCTCCTTTCCCCCCCCCCCCCCCCCC
>JAPSGF010000103.1:1437950-1466811 GCA_035772895.1 Perdix hodgsoniae
CCCCCCCCCCCCCCCCCCCCCCCCCCCCCCCCCCTCCCCTTCTCCCCTCCGTCCCACCACCTACCGTGCGGCAGAGCTGAGCCGTCCCCGTCCTCGTCCGTGCCCGGAGCATCGCTTCGCTCCCGGCAGCTGCGGAGGGACGAGCGCGGGGCTGTGCGGGGAGGGAGCGCTCCTCGCTGCGCCCCTTTATCCCAGCATCACCGAAACGAATCCGCTTTGACGTCCAACCCGGGTTTTTATGGGTGTGGAGCGAGCCGGTGCAGCCCTCATTAGGAGACACTCCGCTCTCCAAATCATACATCTTTTATATAACCTCATTTCCAGCCTGGCTTCCCCCCCCCCCTTACTGGTGAGCATCACCCCCTCCTCAGCTCCCTTATCAATTAAAGAGCTGAGAGACTCCCCCCTCCCCCCCCCTCTGCCCCCGCTTGTTGCTGGAAACCCCACTCTGTGCCCTGCAGCACTCCACAGCATACCCCAGGGCACGGGGGCTCAGCCCCCCACCCAGTCCCACACCCCCAGAGAGCTACAACCCTCTCCCTACACCATGCTGCTG
This sequence comes from Perdix hodgsoniae, assembly GCA_035772895.1. Taxonomy (NCBI): domain Eukaryota; kingdom Metazoa; phylum Chordata; class Aves; order Galliformes; family Phasianidae; genus Perdix; species Perdix hodgsoniae. The sequence continues at coordinate 1,438,507 of JAPSGF010000103.1, forward strand.
TAGGGGGCAATAAGACAATGGGGTTCCCTTTTTCCCTGATAGCAAGCAGCCTCTCTCCAAGCTCATCCCTGCACCCCTGAGCCCAGGGCAGGTGGTACCAGTGTCCCCCACTGCCCTCAGTGAAGAGCTAGGCACTGTGCAGGGGCTGCACACGGGGGAGAGTGCGGAAGGGGCTCCTCCTCTCTCTCTCTGTTTCCCCTTCCGACCTGCCCCTGCCCCCAAAAAGGCCCAGTACAGACCCAGGCTTGACATCAGTCTCCAGGCTTTGCAATTGTGCTCATTCCCATGGCAACAACAAACACATAATTATAGATATATAATATTATATAAACCCCACCGGGCGCTGGGGCAGGAGCTCACCTGCACGCAGCCCCCTCCCAGAGCACAGGGCCAGCTCCCCTGGAGCAGAGAAACACAGCTGCAGCCCAGCACACAGCCATGGCTGCACGGTGCTCAGGATGCTCACGGATAAACCATGGCACAGCGGGTGACTAAATGACAAAACTTCCCTCAAGGAGGGCAAAGCGAGCAGCCCTGATCCTCCCTGCTGAACGGGGATCTCACAGAGCTGGCAAGCAGGGGAGGGTGGCAGCAGCACTTTTGGGGCTGCACCCCCCTGCTCCTCTTGCTACTCATACATCAAGCTGTAACGCACTGTCTGGGGCTAATGAAAACATAATTATGCCTATTTAGATGCAGGAGGACTAATTTAATAGCAAGCTTCTAAATGACATCTGCTGTGCTCCATCGGGCAGGGAAGCCTGCCCCACACAGGGGTGAGCTGCGTGGGGTGGGGGCATGCAGACAAATAAAGGCTTCGTGACATCGTCATGGGCCACAAGTTGTCACCTTCAGCCTGGGCAGCCCAAAAACTTCTTCCCTTGGTATGTGATATGAGATCCTACTGCCTACTCTGCTGGAGAGGAAAAATAGGGATCAAAGTAATGGGTGCTGGGCTCCAGACAGAGGGGCTCCCCAGCAGCCAGCTCTGATTGTCCTGCCCACCTACCCCACTAAGAACCACACAAAACCCACTAGGAAGAAGCCAAGCTGTGCTCGATGTGTCACCAAGATGGCCATCATCCTCCTCCTTGCAGGACGCTGCCCTGCATAACCCTCAGCAGAGCAGTGCTCATTTCTGTAGTGGCTGAGGTTTTGCCCACAAAGCCCACAGCACAGTGCTGGCATCAGAGGGAGCTGGTGGCCTCCACATATCCTGCACCAGGGGGACTCAGCCTCCAGCTGTGTCACAGCGGCCACCCCCAGATGCTGGCTTTGGAAAAGGTCTCTGTGTGGCAACCAACATCTGCACCTTTCCTCCTCCAGCAAAGAACACTCAGGGCAGGGTTTCTCCGCTGGGATTGCACTCCTGTAACCCTGCCCTATCCAGCCCAGGGAGCCCAGGGCCATAGGGAAGACACCTGCACAAGTCACCCCATGCCCCATCCGTGCACTGAATGCAAATAGCTCTATGAGCAAGAGATCACCCAGCTCAGCTTGTGGCGGGGGGACAGCGCCTGCCCCTGCCCCTTCCCACGCTCCCCCTTGCCATGAAATCAGCTCAGTGCCATTTCCCTCCAGCCATATGCTCACAGTGTTATGGGAGCCAAATATAAACACAGCGCTTCACTCGCCCAAGTTTCCTTCTCCCCCCATCCCGGGCTCACTGCCCTCCCCTCGGCCTCACCCACCTCCATTGGGAGCTGCAGGGGTCGGGGAGGGGTTCCAGCAGTGGGGAATATGCTCAGAGATCCCCGGCAGCCAGCAGTGCAGATCACACACTCACACACACACACGCACACAGCCGGCTGCTATTTCCATGCAGCCCGAAATGCGTCCAAGGGATTACTGCGACGGGAATAAAGAAAGAGCTGAACGTATTTATACCGAAAGCTTAAGGAGCCGATGGCACTGCGCACACACAGACACACACATCCGCCAGCTGATGGGGGTCTGGCAGCGATTTGGGACAAATCCCAGGATTTCTGTCCGTGCTCCACTTCAGAGCGGGTGCGGATGCTGGAGCTGCCTATGGGTGGCAGTGAGCCCGCACTGCTGGCCGGTACCGCATGTCTGAGGGCCTGGGAGTCCCCGGATCGGTGAGCGTTAGGACACATTTGGGGCAAAAAAGCCTTGGAAATGGCATCAAAAAGTCAAACTCGTGCCTACAGCCTCACGTCACAATGGGTCACGGGGCTGGATTGAGTCTTTCAGAGTGCATCATGCCACCTCCAATGGTATAAAGTAGGTTATAAGGAGTTCTCTCTCTCTCTCTCTCTCACACACACACACACACACACACACACTCACAAATCTAATGAAGAGATATTAGTTGGAGAGTATTTGGCTTCTGGCATTAAACTAACTCCAGCTTCATACAGACACCAAAGAAATGAAATTATGGCAGCTCACAAACAAGAAATTCCAGGGGGATGAATTAATGTTTCATCACTGTTACAGGGCAGAGCTGTACCTGTCTGTCTTCCCTTTCTGTGTTTCTTTCTCCCTACTTCAAAACGTGATGCTCTGCCTCTACGAGTCGCACACCACGTCCCTCCCGCGCCAGCCCCACACCTCGCCATCCAAACCCGAATTGTTTTCATCCTCCTTTTAAGGACACGCTGGAGGTTTTTACAAACACACCAAAGCCCAAGGACGCCTTGTAAATCCAGGCTCTAATTTGAACAGATGAAAAACCTGCTCAGAGACCTCGCTTGCTCCGCATGCCGGAGCGGCTGGAGTGACTCCTGGGTTATTCAGATGCAAACACTTTCAAACATGAATATCTGAGGCAGCTGTCGGCAGCTGGAAATGGGGGGGGGAAGGTGTTCAGCAGCACAGAGCTGCACTGAAACCATAGAATCAGTGAGATGTGCATCAGAGAACCATAGGGTGAGATGGGTTGGAAGAGACCTCAAAAAAACATCCAAAAATAAGCAGAATGGAGATCATTAAGGCTGGCAAAAGGCAGCCCATCCCATGTGCTGTACAGCAGCTGTGTCTCTGCCTCATGCCCGCTCCCTTCCAGGAGGATCTGATCCCCAAATGCAGCTATTTAATCTTTGAGTCAATTAACGTGGTAATCATCAAAATCACTTTGTGCCGACCTTTAGCGGTATACGTGGAGATGTGTCCCTACGAAGCTGCACAACAGAGGGCTGCAGGTCCACAGCTCTTTCTATAAGACCCAAATCTCTAATCTCAGAGTTATCGGTGTGGGACCTCTGGGTGGGTGGGACAGACGCAGGAAGGGGCCCTGCGTCAGTGCAGCGCTGGGTAAACAGGCGCGGGGCAGCACGGAAGGGCTGCAGCAGGCTGACAGGGCTGATAAGCTCAATCTGCAGAGCATTCACAGAACAAGGAACACAAAGCCAGCCCGAAACTGAGCCACAGCTGCTGCCGAGTTCTTCATTCCCAAAAAAAGACCCTGCTAGCAGAAAACAAGCTGCAAGGAAAGCGACAGAAATATTCCGCTACCCATTGGTGAAGCCCCTCGCGTGCCACCTGGGTGTGGGTGGAGAGGGGCTGCCGTACCCCCCAGACCCATGGAAATAAAGCAACGTGCGTTGGGCATTCACTGAGGCTGGGCGAGCTGTGAACCCTATCCATCCCTGACCCTAAAGCAGCAGCAGGGCAGCCCCACCTGCATAGCCCATGGGCTCAGCAATGGTGAGGAAGGCTGGAGATGATGAGGAAGGCTCATCCCAGCCCCAGACTGCTGCTTCAGCACACGTAGGTAGCAGCGTCGCGCCAGGACACGCTTTGCATTGCTCACGCACCCGTGAATCAGTGTCCTCCAGCCAAAGCCATGCTGCAACACGGGAGCTGCCCCATCCCAACTGCACGTGCCAGCAGGGAGAGAGGCAACGACGGGAGGCACAGAGGTGTTTCCCCCCCTTTTATTTTTCCCCCACGACCCAAAGAAAAGCGGCACTCGGCCTTCCCACCGAGCAGTGAGAAGTTTGTGCAGTAGCACTGCCAGGAATTTGGATTTATGTCTGGAATGACTTTCATGGGATGTTGAAAAGCTGCTGTAATTTGCAGGTATTAAGCAGCTTCTCGCAGCTCAACCAAGATGGAATCGAATGCCGAAAAGAGCCAACTGCATGGGGAGCAGCACAACCACAACATTCCACCTCCAATTCAAACATTGCATTCCCCTCGCCACCAAAATCTTTCTTCAAGAACAGGAAAAAGAGGAAACAGAGCCAACTGAACCCCACCCAGCCCAGATCCCAACAGCCCCCCCACAAGCTGCCATGCTGGCACAACACCCCACTGCAGGATTTGGCACCCTGGGCTCACCTCCTCCATGGAATTTAAAGCAATTCAGAGCTTTTTGATGCTTTTTGGATCCCCCAGCAATCCACTCACCTGCAGCCACTGGATCCCAGCAACTCTGCCCTCTGCTTCCAAATCCACCTTTGGTAATTAGAGGAACACAGAGCAGCTCTGGTGTCCCTTGTAGGTGAGAACTGAGGAGATCTCACAACACTAGCAGGACCTGCTCAGGTTAGAAATGTTCCTATACTACCTTATCCCAAGTTGACCAGCACCCTGTGGGTTTCAGCCCTAATAGGGGATGCTCATTTAGGTCACCTGGGACCCAATGCAGGTGACACACCAAAACCTCATTGCTTTCATGTCTCAATCCTCCCATTCAATTTGGTCAAAAGGATGCAGCTGTGCTAGGCTGGGGTGCAAGAGCACAGCTGGATGAATCATAGAATCCTGGGATCAGTAAGGTTGGAAACGATCTCTGAGATCCCCAGACCAACCCCAGAACCCAACCCCACAGTGCCCACTGACCACGTCCCTCAGTGCCACATCTCTATGCTCCTTCAACACCTCCAGGGACGGTGGCCCCAGCACTCCCTGGTGCAGCTGTGCCATGAACCCCATTTCCTTATGAAAGTGGACAGAAGGAATGCCTGGAAAGAGCATGAGCTGCTATAGCCTGAGGTCTCAGGGAGGCCTTGTGGGTAAAAACACTGAAAAGATTGAAATCAGGAAAAAAAGCCCAACAATGAGCACCCCTTGGTCCTGTGAAGCTCTGCCCTACAAAATGCCAGAAAACAAACACACATCTCCCAACTCCTCTCTTACCAATGGGGAAATGGAGGCGTATGAAGGGTAGGAGCCAGATTATACCATATAAAAGCGGAGAAAAAGGCTCAGAGAGCTGTCTCCTTCCTCAGCTGCCCATGGGTGGGGGCTGGGGGGCACTCTGCACAGGGCAGGCTGCAGATGGTGCGTCCTATCTCACCTACATGGCCGGAGAGCCTGGCCCTGTGCTTGGCAGGCAAAGAGCTGCTGTTCCCATTTAGAAATACAAGACTGCTGTATTCTCTAAGAGAAAGTTCGGAAAGAAAGGGGAAAATAACAACAATAGAAACAACAACTAATAAACTCGAGATCAGAGAAGACAGAAATGAGTGGTAGCACTGCCCCTGGCTCTGCAGCTCTGCAGGAAGGGCTCCCAGCAGGAGACCCAGACCCCACGGAGCCCGACTGCTCTCCCCTTGTAGCCATGAGGCAGAACAAAACCCACTTGGGACACTTCTTCTTGCCATTCAGCTCCTCCACAAAGAACCCTCTGTTTTCCCAGAGCATGTTTTCCCCTCGCATGCCCCTGCCCTTCCAGCCCTCTGCTGCCTCACACACAGCCTCTGGGCCTCTCTGAAATTCGGAGCGATATCACAACTTCGGATGGGATTTGCTCACTCTCCGGGTTCTGTCAACCCCCTGCAGAGGAGCACAGGGCAGCCCGCAGCCCATGTCTGCAACAAGCAGACACATCTGAGAGCTCTGCACATCCCCAGTGCAACCAAGACTGACACAGCTTTGGATAGGCTTTCCCCCCTCCCCGATACTTTTTTCCTTTTTATTTTTTTCCCCCAACCTCTTATTCCCAGTGGCCAAGAACATTTAGTCTGGCCGGGAAAAGGAAATCTCATTACAGAATTACGGTTCATTTAGCAGGTCCCGCTGGAAGCCCTGCAATAACCACTGCCTTCCTAACAGGATTAGCCGGTGTCTGAACCTCCCGACCACGCCGCCTGCGGCTCTGCTCCCGCAGCATCTCCCGGACCCCAGAAAACCCCAACAGCAAGTGGGCCAAAGGGAAAAGATGGGGATGATGGGGGACATCCCCATTGTGCTTCGCTGCCTTGGCTTCTCCCATCCTGCTGGCTCTGCACTCAATGGTGTTGTCGGGTCCCATGAAGTGTCCAAGGGCATCAACCTCATAAAAACCCACATGACAGTGGATTGATGCGTGTCCTGTTACAGCATTAGGACTCACTGTCCACTGTACCCACAGGTTTTCTTCCCACCAGCACAGAGGCACAGAGGCAATGCTGAGACATTGGTGTGGCTTGATGGGGTCCTCCTGACATCAGTTCTGCATCCTACATGGAGGTTTGGGTTGCCATCATGCTGTCTGGGAGCGTTCTTAGTGGGATCAGCTCTCCATCTTTAAGAGGTTTAGGAATGAGTAACTTAGAAGTGAAGATGAAGTAGGAAACCAAGTTACATGGTGCCACCAGAACAGCCATGAGTTTGCCTTCAGTGACACAGAAATCTCATTGCTCCTCCCACCACTGCCCCCACGAAGTGGTGAAAAGGCAGCAAATTAACACAGCACCACTTATGGAGATACCCCTATGATTTCAGAGGGCTGAGCATCCACCTGTCGCCACCAACCAGCTCCCACTGCTTCAATCTCACACCTCTTTGCACAGAGAGAAATTACAGCCAGACCCTGTAGAAAGCCACAGCGAGCGGTGAGGGCAACACAGATTGAAGGAGAGCAGAGAACACCGCTTTGTGCAGTAGTTATACCCATGAGACAGTGACTCCTACGGCACTGGAAGAGCTTTTATGGGGTTAAATGAATTCTTGTTTTGCTTTAGACAAAGTAATTCTCCGAGGCACGCTTCCAGCAACACCTTGTTCCATTGCACACCCACTACGGGCAGCTTCTGCCATGCTGCACACCGCAGGCACCCATCCCACAGCCCAGCCCTACTCTGACACCTCCCAGCCAGGGGTGGGGGCCTGGAGGCCCCCTAACCCCACCAGGCAGCCCAACACCCCCACCTGCCGTGCTCCAGGGGTGGCCGTGATACCTCATTACCGCGGAGATGAAAGGCCACGCAGAGCATCGCAGCCCCGTCCCTGCGGCTCCCACGCTGCTCCAGCTCCACCACGAGCTGCCATCATTAGCAGGGATCTGTCTGCGGGCAGAGGGCTGCTAACGAATCTGCGTGGGCAGAGTGAAGTGCCAGGAGTCGGAGATATGGGGACGCTACGGGGAAGGCGTGGGGACATCGCCGGTCCTGCATTAATGCCAGGGACACAGCGGGGCGCGAGGAGGAGGGAGGGGTGGTGCAGAGCAGGGGGAGTTTTGCTCACACACAAACACGGTGTAATTCAGTTTGTAGAGGCGCACCAAAGCCAAGAACTGAGCAAGAGGCCAAAAGGGCAGAAGCGTTTCTGCGGCTAATGAGCATGCATGGGCTGATGAGTGCTGCTGACGAGCGCTGGAGGGAGTGAAGGAGCCCCACTCTTGGCCTTGCAGAAGCCTCATGTCACTGGGAGCATGATCCTGGGGAGCACGCAGTGGTTCGTGTTCACCTCTTGGTGCCCCAGCCTACATCTATCTGTCTGTCTGTCTGTCCTGCAGAGCATGGGCAGTCACCCCGTGCCATGCAGCAGGGCCACAACAAGGATGCTTCTGATCCCTCCATCCAGAAATCACTTTAATCCTCCCACCTTCAGAGAGTTTTTCCCTACTGTGTCTGCTGGAACAGAGGTGTGAGTGTTCTGCCCTCCTTGGGTTCTTCTGCAGGGAACAGGCTGCCCAGGGAGTGGTATGGTGACCAAATCTGGAGATGTTCAAGGGATGTGGAGATGTGGCTCTGGGGGACATCGGCAGTGGGCATGATGGGGGTGGGTTGGGATTTGGCTTGGGGGTCTTAGATATCATTCCCAACCTTAATGATTCCATGATTCTATGAGCCCCGAGCACCATTACTCTCCCTGCATGGCTCTTGTCACTGCACATGGCACAGACATGTTGCTCATCAAGCTGTGGCTCTGTGAAACAGGCAGTAATCCAACCCAACCTTCCCACACAGCCTTGTAGTACATTCCAGAGCACAGGCCTGGCAGAGGAGGTGACACAGGGCTCAGTACAGGACACCTGGCTAGCTGCAAGTCTCAGAGATGCAATTAGAGGTCAGAGGAGGATGTATTACACACTCCATGCATTTATCCCTATGCCGTAACAGCTGTTTCTGCCACAGAAGTGACCTTTCCAGCTTTGTTTTTTTCATGGTATCATTTGGAGATGCATTAGAAACGCACTTTTAGAAATGGACTTCCCTGTCCATAAGGGAAGCGCCAGGAGCCAGACAGGCTCTGTGTGCATGCCAGAGGAGGAACGGTTACATACGTACACCCCACATACGTTTGTGTGAGTGTGGGTATTGGGGGAGCCCTGGATTTGGTTTTGATCAGAGCCAGCAGCCTGAACAGCTGGATGGAGCAAACCCCATTGGCCATGGCTTCCTAAGCTGGCAGTAGATGGACTCTACCACCAGCCTTGCTCTGTGACTGTGGGCAAAACAGATCACTCTCCTGTCTTATAGGTGCAGTGATCCTCCTCAGTGAATTGACCAAGGCCCTGCCCAGGATGGGGGATACCAACGGTCCCTTCCTCTCCTTTCCCACCTCTACAGTTTGCTCTTTGCTGAAGAACCATGGAGAAGAAACAAATGATGCTTATCCCTGGACTGCTCTGCGGGCAAAAGCCGACTGCTTCTCTCATGCCCTCTTGCACGTGTCGCAAGCCTACAGGCCCATGAGGTGTTTGAAAGAGGGGTGAGAAGGATCCCCCAAGGTTCTCCCTTCCCCCCTGCCCCCTAGATTGCGCCTGGTTGTTCCATGCCTCTCCCAGTCCATCTGCAGTTTGCCCACCCTTCTTCACTTTCTCTTGCTTCTTGTTTGTTTGTTTTGCCATCCAAGCGTTATTGGTAGCAGCAGGGTCTGGCAGCCCAAACTTCCCCAGGGAAGAAGTTCTGGCATCCAGCAGCCAAGTGGAAAGTTGGTCCAAGCCTGTCTCATCTCACTTTTGACATATCACGGCTGTCCATTTCCCTTCCCAAGGAAATCTGATTTGTTCCAAAGTTTATAGTTTCAGTGACCTAATCCCAGCATAGTTGTTCCTGTTTCCCTTTAATTTACTGCCTCAGCTTGTATTAATTGATGTATTGCAGAGGGCTTGAGCCAAGCTAATTGTTTTAGAAGAAGAAAAAAGAAGAAAGGAAGGAAGATGTGAGGTCCCTTAGCGGATTACTGAGGTATTTGAGTGGGCAAACAGCAGCCACCAGAAAACAGTAATAGCTCCAAACAGCATCAACAGACCGGAGGGGTGGGGACCCTCCAGATGTCATGAAACTCCAAATCCCTGCCCCAGGGTGACCTGTGGGAGCAGAGCATGTAGAAGGAGGAGGGTTGTGAAGCACTGCCTTGCTGGGCTGCCTCCATCCCTGGGTGGTGGGGTCACCGTCCCTGGAGGTGTTCAAGGAACGTGGAGATGTGGCACTGAGGGATGTGATCTGTGAGGGGGTGTGGAGGGGTGATCTTCGTGATCTTTTCCAATCTTAATGATTCTATGATTCTACTCATGATGAACAAAAGCAATAAAGAAGTGCCTGTAGGGATTTCCCAGCTGTAAATCATGGCCAGCAGCCCCGACTGCCTCCAGGGCGAGGAGGTTGGCTCTGTGGGCAAGGGGAGAGTGGTTCCACCGCGCCACTGCCATTTGACAGCCTCCCGTAGCATTCTCGTGGTCAAAGTGGTGAAATAAAAAACAAATACACAGACAAATTGGAGCCAGAGTGCACCGTAAGAACACTTTCAGCTGATCCCAGATTAGAGGTTGGTGTGCCAGTGGGCACGGCTCTGCCTGGAGGGATGGCGATGGGCTGCCCAAAGGCAAACATCACATCCTGTCCTGGGGTGGGATAACCCTGGTGACTGGATGGGTCTGAAAGGCTGGAAAACAGCTTTGGAGGAAAGGGCATGGTGGTCCCACTGAACAAGAGGATGAGCTGCAGTTTAGAACAGCCAATCCATGAATTTTCACTTGGCCAAGGTCAGCGCCTCCCGTGCTGAACAAGCATTGCAAAGCCAGCAAGACAATGGAAGGGATTGCCCCCTGTATTTGCCACCTGCAATAGGAAATGGTGTCCTGGGAACGCAGCTGACCGAGGGCTCGGAGCATGCTGTACACAGAATCTGCCTAAAGGAGGGAAGGGAAGAGGAGGAGAGGTGTCACTTCCACCAGCTCCAGCTGATGAGACTACAGCTGTATTGGATGATGTTGCAGGTCCTTTCCAACCTCGACAATTCCGTGATTCTATGACCACGGCATTTCTGGCACCTGACACGCAGCATGATGCTCCAGGGCTGGTCACACAGCATGAAGGGGAACGCAACCCTTCCCAGCTCTTCACAACCAAGATTCCATGGGCAAAAGCCAGGCCAGAATCAAAAGCCCAGCGCTGGGAGGAGCTGAGCCCTCTGCAGGAGCCTGCCAGCCCTCCCTGGGGGGAGCATTTTGGAGATGGGGATACAGGGAGGGCACAAAGCCCAGGCTGGGGATACTCTCTCTAGTCCATAGGGATCTGCAATCCCTATGAACCCAACTCCATCCTATCAAAGTTTCCCAGAGCACAGAGTTGCTCCTTGGTGTTCTCCAGACCAGCTCACGTTCCTGCCTTGCTCATAAATCAGCCCGGCTCCATTGCACAGCTCTCACTGCGCGGTTGATTTATTTGGGAACAACACGGGGAGTTTCCAGATTAACAATAATTGCTCTTCCAAATTACTTAATAGTTCAGATTGCAGTGCTCTCTTTGGAAATCATCTCAGACAGTTCAATAAAACAACAACAACAAAACTATCATCGAAGAGACAACTGCAAATTGATAAAGTCTTTGAGACTGGACTAATATCAATGCTGGTAAATTTATTCAGCTCAAACTGGAGGGATACGCACTCAGCTCAGTGAGGAGGGCACCGCCTGCTACCAAGGTGCTCAATTCTCCCTTTCAGAGGCGCTCTTATTGCTCAGAGCCCAAGGAACAACCCTGCTGGCTGCAGTGCTGCAAGCAAACAGCTCCAGTCTTCTTGGCAAGAAAGATACAAATAAAAATGTAATAATAGCAATAATAATGGGCTGAAGGGCTCTCTGTGACCTTTGCAGGTGTTCCTGCCCAGGACTGGTGTGGGCGCGGGAGCTGGCTGTCATTGTGCTCCTGCAGGGCTGAAATTGTCACCCAGGAGGGGAGGGGAGACTTGTTTCATTTTGGCCACTTCCCAATTTCCCAGCCCTCCAGGGACAGGAGATGCAATGTAGCTCACAGGGGAGGGCCGAGGAGGGGGAGGGGGGGGAGTGGGAGGGAAATGGGATGCTTGGGGCAGCCCTAAGTCACCAAGGAACAAGTGCATGGGTGCAGAGGGAGCCCTGGGTGCTGGGGTGATGCCGACCAGACCAAATGCTTCCAGCATCAGTGGGCTTTGCAATATTTTGAGGCAAGCCCATGCTTGGTAGCGCAGCCTAAAATGCAAAACCTCAGTGGGGTGATTCCATTCCCACTCACCCATATCCCATTTCCCTCAGAACACCCCAGAGGATCACATCTCCCAGCACCCCATTGAGATGCGGGGCATGGGGTTAGGAGGAGCCCGGCACTGAGAGGGTTACACAGCCACTGCCCCGTGCCAGGAGCTGTGGGGGCTCAGAGTGAGCCCAGCCGATGGCTGCCATCTGCTCCTGGCACCTCAGGCTGTGCCGGAGAGCAGGGAAGGGAGAAAACAAAACCCTGGAAGTGGGCTCGGGCAGGAAGCGCTCCACTCTGGCCGACACACCAAAGCCCTGTGGGGTGTTTGAATGGCTGCAAAATGCTGCTCCATCCATCACCATCACTCCCAAGGATGGGAGTGCCGAGCTTCTGGTGCTCCACACCGGTGTTGGTTCTCCAGGAGGAACACAGCCCCAAGGGATTGTCTCCAAGTTCATCCTCCTGGGGACGCAGAGAAGCTGATGGGAATACTGCTCTGAAGGGCATCGTCCTACAGGACTCAGGCTTTGCTATTCCCCAGCAACACACAGCCCTGTCCCCATCACTCACCGCTCCGGGAGGGCATCCAAGGGAGCTGCCTTTATAGCAGCCACTTACAGCCAGAACCGGGCAGCACCGCGCGCACCGCCGGGCAGCGCCGAGCCAGCAAGCGCTGGGGGAAAGCGGCCAAACCCAGCCCCACATCCCAGCCCCCCCGGGGGCTCAGAAAGAAGTCCCATTCATCATCCAGCCTCTGTTTGTTTTCTGCACTCTGCTAAGCTCAAACAAGCAAAACAGATTAGCCGGTCTCATTTGTTTCCTTCTTAATTACACCTCTTCGGTGCTGATGTAATATTTCAAGATTTGGGTTGCTAAGGATGAAAATCCACCTTCCCCCTCCTACACCCACCTTGGCTTTTCATTCCCATCATGAAAAAGCCCAGATGTTTTTTTTGTTTTGGTTTGGTTTTGGTGGGGTGTTTTTTTTTTCCCCATTAAAAAAAAAACTCTAATTATTGAGGAATTCAGAAACTCTGAATTCAGAAGCTGCCGGAGAGCGCTCAGGTTGTCAGAAACAGATGGACTGGGGCTGGAACTTTTCATCACTCTATCCAGCCCCCCCGGAATGGAGGGCTGCATCTGCAGCACACGCGGCCCCAGATAACTTCAGCTGTATCCCCCCCCCGCAGCAGTGCTTTGCCATCAATAGGACTTCCCAGGAAGCGGAGCAGCTGCGTGCCGACGGCTGTGGGATGAGCTCCTTGTCCGGGGAAGGAGAGAGCTCTTTGTGCTGTCATCCCCACCTGCAAGTCCCTGATGGAGCTTCCCAGGGTGGGTGTTAGGGCTAAAGGGCCTAAATCAGAGCCATCAGAGGGTGGGAGGTGGGGAGCCACCCCAGCTCAGCCCAGGCTATGGGGCAGGCAGGGACATGGGGATCGGGACATTTGCCACCCCTGCGTGCCCACGTAGTCCCCCAGCAGCATCTGAGCTACAGCAGAGATAGAACACCATGGAGACAATGGGGACATCCCACAGTACAGCTCCCCCCGCCCCACGCCACCGCACACAGCGCCTCCAATCCCCCCACATGCAGGATCCCATCCCCAGCACCAAGGCAAGGCACGCACCGACTCCCAGCTCCGGCTCCATCTGGGTGCCATGCGGATGGCAGCGCTCAGCTCGGCGATCCGCGCTGGCTGGCGGAAGAGCTGCAGGAGGGCTGGCAGGGCTGTGCCGAGCCGGCTGCGCGGCTTTCCCACGGTGGCATTCAGGACACCCCACTGCGTCCCCTCCCTGAGGCCGGGCGCCGTGCAACCCTCTCAGGGCTCCACACCGCCCCGGGGATGTGGGGTCCGCGGGGTTGGGAGCTGGGGGCATTTTGGATGGTTTGGACCCAAACACCTGCAGCGCAACGCGACCCAGGGGCCCCGCAGCACTCGGGTTATTCAGTAACTTCTCCCTCCCCAGCTGCAGCGAGCGCTGCTCTTTCCCAGTCATGTGAGCTGTGGCATTCCAGTTCGAGGCCTTCAGCACTGGGTCTCATCCAGGTGTGGTTTTTTTTTGAGGGGAAGGGCAATGCAGAGCACCCAGGTAACAGGGCAGAGAAGACAAAGCCCCGTCCTGCAGCATCGTGCCAGCTGGGTACCGCGAGGGGCACCAGCTCCTTCCCCTCCACAGAACCCCAAAGCTGGAATGTGAGGATCTTTGAGATCCCTTCCAACCCAAGCCATTCCACAATTTTATAAAAGACATAATTCTGGGAAAAAAGAACCAGGGCAAGCCTCAAACCAAAGGAATTTTACCTTCAAGGATGTAGGGTCTCATTTTAAGCTTCCCCTAAAGAGCGCTCTTGTCCTCAGTGGCCTTCATCCTCCTCCAGCCCCACTGAGCCCCACTGACCCCCAGCCCTGCTCACCACCATCCCGCAGTGCTGCTCAGTCTGAGTGTGTCCCCGCAGTGCCAGGCAGGTGCTCCCCTGGAGCTGCAGCCGCTCCCCTGCACACACCGTGCATTGTGTTTGAGGTGTGGGAGAAACCCTAATGGGAGAGACATTGTCTGCATAATGGGCACCGCAGGTAGGTGAGCTCTGGGACGAGCCCAGGGGATGGAGAGGGTGGAAATCAGGCTTCCCCGTGGCTGGATCCCACCCCACACACAGATGGGGTTTATTTTGTGGTTGGGAGCAACGTAACACAAGCAAGGAGGGAGCACAGATCCACACACACCGGGTTGCTGGAAATGGGGTTGTAGCCAAACATAGGAACGAATACGTTGGATCCTACCCAGCACAGCAGCACGGAGGCTGAGGGATGTGTAACCCCGAGGCTGGCTCTGCCCTGGGCACGCAGCCAGAAGCATTGTCACCCATCGGATTTGCAAGCCTGAAAATAGCCCTCTGACAGCGAAACCCTACCCGGGGCTCAGACTGGCCTCAGCGGCACCCTGTGTGTCCCCAGTCCCCAAGCACGGGACATCCCAGCAGCACAGGAGGGGGTCAACTGCAACAGGGTGAGAGTGGGCTGGGAAACAGCCCCATAGCTACTGGAATGGGACAACCATGTCCTCCAGCCAGCTTCAGGGCACCCCGCTGGAATGGGAGTTTTGGCGACCCACATCACACTGCAGAAAGGGGGACAAGGATCTGATGGGTACCGCAGAGCATCCCTGTCCTTGGGATCAGGTTTGTGGGGTTGTTCCCATGCCAGCTGGGGGCCCACCAGGATGCCCAGTACCCCCCAACAGGGGCACGGTGCCTATGTGGCAACCAGTGAGTACAACCAAGGCAGAAAGCCCATGCTGTAGGGGGGCATTCTCAGGGAGGACAACGGCACCATATTTCCATCACCATCCCAGTGGGTTCCAATAGGATATCAAGACAGTGCTCCAGAACTCCCAGCCTCACAGTTTGCCATACAAACACATAAAGCCACCCCAGCCCCAAAAACCAAGGAACAAACAGCTGTCAGGCATAGGAGAGCCTTCAGCTGGTTTCTCTACCTGTGCTGAGGGCACGGCATGATTCCTCGCCTTGCGAAGGAAGCTGCAGCTGTGACATCTGGGACACAAAGCTTGGAACTGTGGATGGTTGCCCCTCCCTGGACAGGAAAGTGTCCTGCTGGGCTCCCCCTGGGAGTCAGTGTCCAGCAGAGCCCTGTGAGGTCCCTGGGTACCGGATTCAGATTTCAGGAGATAGACACCCAAGGTCAGGGTAAAAATAGAGGTGAGGAAAGGGAATCTGCTGAGCAATGGGAGAAGGGGGGCATGGAGTGGGGGGCAGGCACTGGGGGTCAAGGCAACCCCTTCCTCTGCAGGGCCACTCGCCTCTGTGCTGACATTAATCTCTCCAATGAGCAGAGCAGAATCAGCATCCACACCTCAGAGCTGTGTGAGTTTGGCACTCATATATCTCATTTTTCAAGTTCGTCTCAGTGAAAGGATCCAGGATGTGTTTAAACTCAGGGGAAGATGTGCACATCTCTGTATCTGAAGGGAGGGGTCACACAGTGCCACCACCACATCCCCACTGGCAGCGGGCGCATCCCACTCCCCTCTCGCTCCCCGAGCTTCCCGGTTGCTGTGCAGTATTAATGGCTCATGATTCATCAGCAGCGAGCCAGGGATGACAGACACATGCGTGCACCCCGTGGCTCTGCAACGCGCACGTCCGCATGCAGGGACTCAGATCCAGAGGAGCCTCAAATCCCCAGACATCACCACTGAGGTTATCTGGGGCTGCAATTTGGATCTATCCCCATAGTGGTGCCGGGTGTGAGAGCTCAGCACCTCCAGCTTCATGCTCAGCACTGTCCCATCCCACCCAGCACCAACCAGTTGTGCTCTGGATCGCCAGGAACACACAGGAGTTACTGAATATGTGAGCTATGAGGTGAACCCAACATTCAACCTGCAGACAAACCTGGGGGGCAAAGCCTTGGGCACAGTGGGGCGTTGAGAGGTGACTTTCTGTCTCCAGACCCCAATTTCCCTCTTGTTCCTTGCTTCTCCCATCGCTCCCATGCAAACTCGCGGGATGCGCCTGCCCTAATTGCTTCCCACCTCCTGCAGGCTTTGAAAGATGAAAAGCCCTCACCAGGATAAAGTGTTGAGCACTCATGGGTTATTAATGGCAAGCCATCATTATTTTACCTTTCAAGCACCCGGGTGACAGCAACATGGGAAAGGGCTGAGGAGGAGGAAGCAGCACGAACCCAGTGCAGCTTTCCCCTCCATCCCCTCCCATGGGGCCCCCATTGCCACGCTCCACCAGGAGGTTGGGCAGATTGATGGCAAGGGAGCAGCAAGCAAACAGCACAGCAGATGTGCGCAGCCCATGGGGCTCAGCCTGCCGTGGGGGGGCCCAGCGGGGACACACACCCCCAGCAGCACCCAGCCCAGATGGATGGCCCAATGTACCCAACCGCCATCAGTCACCGTCCCCAAAGAGCTGAGAACGGGCAGTGTGATGCCAAGGAGGATGAGGAGGGCAACGTGGGGTCTCCATACCGAGCACAAAAGACAGACTGGGACACAGTGGGACATGGATGGAGAGACTGGAGTACCCCCCCCCAGGGATACACACACCATGGGTGACACACGGCAGCCCCACGGCGCGGCCGGCAGCCAGGGGACACGCTTGTTTTCAAAGTGTTTTTTTTTATTGGCATAAATAATTCATACACTGTCACCTCACCAAACACTGCACGACAAACCACGGGGACAAGGGCTCACCACTCTGCGGTCACGGAGGGTCGCACTCAGTCAGACAGCGGAAATTATAAATACTTTCTTAAAGTGTAGAAAACGTTATAAATGTTACTGTACAAATTTACATCAGAGAGATCTATCGTGCCTTTCTCAGCTTTTTTTTTTTTTTTTTTTTTTGTATGTGTGTTTTTCATTATTTTTTTTTTTCCCCCCACCGGAAACAATTGCTCTTTCCCAGTGACAAGAGTTCTGCGACAACAACAACAAAATATATATATATATATTTATGTATATATTTATAAAAAGGAAACAAAAGGAGGAGAAGGGAAATGAAAACCAGCTCATTCTGCAACGGTCAGAACTAACACGGAGAAAACAAAGCAGCCACCGAGTTCAGTTTGAAACTGTACAGGATTTCGAGCTCTTTAGATATGTATATATCTATATACATACATATGGAGATATGTATATATATTTATATATACCTTATGTACAGGAAAATATAACAGCACGCTTTAAAGGAAACGGAAATCAAAGCTGGCAAAGCTTCCCAGAAAAACCACCAGTTGCAAAACAAAAATAAGTTAAAATAACTTAAATAAGTTAAAATAAATAAACCTTTGAATGATGCAAGTGATGGGTACCACCCAGTGGTGGCCAAGCACCGCCTGGCTGAGCAACCCAACGGCACACGCAGTGTCTGGGGCCATGCAGGGGCTGAGGATGCACCATGGGATGGTTCCCTCCATATGGAGCTGCTCTCAGAGTGCCCCCAGGCCCATCCCCACGCCTCCCAAACCCAC
The DNA here is from genome assembly GCA_035772895.1 of Perdix hodgsoniae. Classification (NCBI taxonomy): domain Eukaryota; kingdom Metazoa; phylum Chordata; class Aves; order Galliformes; family Phasianidae; genus Perdix; species Perdix hodgsoniae. Next base: position 1,456,148 of record JAPSGF010000103.1, read on the forward strand.
CTCCAAGCCCCGTGCATCTCATCGGTGGGCGCCCATTGGCAGGCATTGTGCGCAGCGGCTCCCACCTTCTCTCCATGTGGAAGGGCTGAGATATTTAAAATTAAAATAGCAACACAGGCACAAAGCTGGACTTAAAAAATAATAATGATAATAAACCCAAAGAATGAGGAAATATAAATATATATATTTTTTTATAATTAAGACTTTCAAAAATAAGAAGGCATGATGCAAATAGCATGGCTGTGCCAACAGCCGCTACTGTGCTGAATGGAAGGAAGGGAGCTGCTTGTCTGGGCTCGTGGATGGATAAATACAGGGCAGCTCTTTCTGTTGGTGCTGTTTTGTAATGGCTCCCTTGGATGGAAATGTTCCTGGGGGGAAAAAGGGGCAGAAAGAGCAGTGGGGTGCTTGGGCTGGGCACAATTGTTGGCCACAGCTTTACCCAGCTCTGTTTGGGTGGCCAAGGGGCAGCAGGGAGACGTGTGGTACTTCTACAAGGACTGGGACAATGGGATGCCCCAACCAACAGCACTCATCTGATGGACATCTACCAACAGCACTCATCTGATGGACATCTACCGACAGCTGGAGGGACCCCATGAGGAGCGGTCAGCAGAAGGCTTGGGGCACAAAGCACACTCACAGCAAGACTTTTAAGATTGATGTATCCCATTGCAAACCTGCACAGCACCTATCAGGCTTTGTCACCTCATTGTCGAGCATCGCCTCCATCCTTCCAATTCACACCTAGAGGGCTCACACCTCCTTGGAAAACAAAACCAAGAGCCGTGCATTGCTCCTGCATCTGTCATTCAACATGAGCATGGTTCTGGACAGGACAGGAGGGGACAGGGCACTGGAACAGCCCCATCCCCAGCACCCACAGTCCCCTAGATGAAGGCATTGGTGAGAAGTCAGAGAGGCTCTGAGGTTTAGTGCAATGTTTATGGCACACACAGAGAGGACGGAGAGGGAATTGATCAAGTGGGAAGGACAGGCAGCAGAAGAAGACGTGGTTGGGGTAGGACAGGGCACTGGGGTGTGCTGGGGAGGGCAGGGGATGAGAAATTCCATCCTTTGTGCAAACAGCCAGGAGGCAAGCAGGTGGCACAGAAACTACCTGAAAAGCACCAGCCGGAGCTTTGTCCAAAGAAACCTCTTCCCAGGACATTCTTAGGAAGGACCTTCAGGATCTCTGCTCACATAACGATCTGCCCATTGCTGAACAGAGGGCTTTAACTTTCATTCATTTTGGATAAAGCGGTTCAGACACCAACAGTTTGAGACATACAAGGCCGATCGCTTTGCAACATCTCTGAGTTCAAGCCAACTTCCAGCGCGGCTAAATTATTCAGGATGGCTCCCAACGAGCAATTATTCTCAATAAGATCCTGAAAACACAATTTTCTCTCCACTGCCGTGATGACAGCTCATGTAGAATGGGCTCAGGGGGAGGGAAATACCACCACAAGGTGCTCGGATGGCAGCACCAAAGTACAGCCCATCAGCTCTGGCTGTGGGTGCATGGGATGGCTATGGGGCCAGGAGGGGGGCACTGGCTCTGTACAACCAGAGGCTGCTCCCCTTGCTCCATCCACCAGTCCTAAAAGCCAACACAGCCCACAGCATCTGACAAACAGACATCAGCACCCCACAGCTATAACCAGTGGGAGAGAAGGAGATGGAAGGGGTGGCAGATGAGCTCTGTGCCAGGCATAGGGATGAGCTAGTGAGGCTGTGGAGGTGGGCCCTGCAGAGGGACAGCCTGGGGAGGACCTGGGCACAGCCAGGAGCACAGAGCCACTTGTGAAAGGTCACCATTGCCGTGGTGAGGGGCCGAGGAGAGGGCACTGCGGGTACATTTCCCTGCAGGGAGCAGCTAATAGCGGCGACGCAAACCCACAGGTCAGCAGCACTCCCCCCTTGGTTTTCTACTTTTAAAATAAAAGCACTAGGAAATTAAATAAAATCCCCTAGAATGAAAAAAGCAAGCCCCAAAAGAGCGCTGTGAGCACTGACCATATTGATTGGGATCAGAGAAGCCCCGGGGTTGAACAGAAGCCACCTTGCGCATCTTGGGACCGGCAGCCCTGCAGCCCCATGTGTGCACGGCCCCTGCTGTCTGCCTGCCACCACGGTGCTCGCACGCATCTCTGCCCATCAGTTCCTCTTCATTGCAGGGAAAGGCTGTGGTGGTTCTATCCCATCCCAGTCCATCCCACAGTGCCCACCGCTCTTCCTTCCTTGGCACATGAAGGAGAGCAGCGAGGAAGAGGAGAAACGCAGGGGAGGAAGGCACCAACCCTCAGCTCCTCCGGTCACAGCCTGGAAAGGAGATGAGATGGCAAGAGTCAACGCGAGGCACTGTGTCCAGCAGCACTGGGGTCTTGCAAAAGAGCCCCATGCATCAGCAGGATCCCAAGGGGGCTTTTGTCTCCTGTGCCCATGCCGTTCATGTAGGACTGCTTTGGATCCTACCATGACAATGCCCAGACCCCCAGCAGTTACACATTCCACTACTTTGAGGTTCAGCTTTCCTTGCAGAGCCACCCCACTGCCTGCTCAGAACGCAGATTGGCAATTAGCTCCCATCCTGATTAATGATGGCTCAAGCTCTGGGTGACGGTAGGGGACATCTGACCACTGGCTGCACAATGCTCCCAGGAGCACTGAGCATGTGGGGACACGGAGGTGGTACAGAGTCACTTGACCTCCTACCTTAGAGCACAGGTAGGGAGGAGAGGTTTGGGTATCAGGGACTTACTCTGCTGACTTCCAGAAGTGCCCGGGGTGGGAAAGGCGACGGTTGCGCTTTGGCAGTTTCTCCAGCATGTCCATGAGCTTGGTGAAGGTGGGTCGCTCCTCCTGCTCGTAGGCCCAGCAGAAGAGCAGGATGTCCTGCAGCCATGCAGCATGAGAGGTGAGCACATGGAAGTGGTCCCATAACCACTGCCCACACACCATATGCTCACCCCACATCTCCTACAGGGAACCCTATCCCCACCCCACATGGCCCCACTAGGAAGCCCTACCTCCATCCCATACCCCATGAAAGGGACATGTTCAGCATCAAAACCAAGCCCCACCAGCAGAACCCTTTGCCCAACACACATTCCCCATCCCACCCCCCACCATGTGTCTGTTTGCCCTGTGGCACCTACCGAGATCTCCTTGCCCATCCCGATCTGGCTGAGGTTGGGCTTCATTCCTCGCCCAACCTGCCATATTATTGCCTCCGCCGGTTGTGTCTTGAAGGGCCATTCTCGTGCATGCAGCTCATACCAGATGGTGCTGGGGAGAGAGCAGTATCAGGACCAGGGTCATTCCAAGGGGGGGACACCCAAATGTCACCCTAACATGTCCCTACCCAAACCCTATCACAACCAACAGAGAGTGCTCAGCATCTTTACTTCATCCCTAAATAGACCACCAGTGTCACTCAGTGCTCAGTACAAAGATGCCACTGCTCCCTTTTCCCAGATGGGAAAACTGAGGCCAAACATCCCAACACAGAGGAACATCCCATTCACATTCCCTGAACTGGGGGAATATCCCTTTCTTCACTGCACGAGATCCTGAGCTGCTTCCTCTCACTCAGAGGCAGCATCCCTCTGAGGCACCATCTACTGCGGGTGGGCAGCCCTGTCCACAGCCATCATCTTGCTCCACGTTTATAATATCTACCCTGATGGGACATAACTGTATTTATTGTGCATGACAGCAGTAAGGAGACCGCATGCTTCAGCTGCTGCTGCAGGCACACACCGAGATGTTCAGTGGGGAACAGGCGGACCCACTGCAGAAAAAAATAAGTCTGAGTAACAGTCTTAGCTTGATCAGATCCCCTAATTACTTCTTTTTTTTCTTTTTTTCTTTTTTTTCTGAGCTGATGTTCTGCCTTGGAGGAGGGAAGATCCAAACACTTTCAGCTTTAATTACTGCAGTTTTGATGGAAATATCGCCTTGGATAACAGCTTCACGTAAACTAATCACTGCAGCCTGCAGTCTTTAAGGTGTGCGTGATAAGATTAATCCACTGGATAAAAACCACAGCCCCACACTCGCTTGGAGAAAGGTTTTATCAGGGCGTGATGGGACTCCTGCCACAAAGGATGCTTTCTACTAGATAAATAGCAGGAGCGATGAGTCGGTCGGCTGAGCGTTCCCGCTGAAGGAGAATCATCAATTCTCCCCTGCTCAGCCTTTTGGCATCTCCTCCTCTGTGCGTTCAGCCCCCAGTGACAGCCACGGCTGCTCAGACCATCTGCAGGCACCCAGCAGGGAGGATTGGAGGGCTCTGGGGATTTGTGGGCCAGTATCTGCATCCCATAGCATCCTTATCCCACTGCATCACCCTGCTGCATCCTTATCCCACTGCATCATTCCACCACATGTCCGTCCCACTGCAACCTCATCCCATCATCTCACCACAGTCGTATTCCACTGCATTTCCATCCTGTGAACTCCTCATCCCATTGCATCATCTCACCATGTTCCCACCCCACTGCATCCCCATCCTATGACATCCTCATCCCACTGCATCTCCATCCCACCATGCCTCCACCCAATTGCTTCACACCACCATGCTCTCTCATCCTATCCCATCCTCATTCCACTTCCAGCTGCTTTCCCATCCTATCCCATGCTAAGGAGAGACAATTTCCCAGATTCACCCTTGTCTGTCTGTGACACAGGGGGGTCTCGGGGTTTTTCACTCTAACTCTTTTGAAGTAGGCTCATGCCTCAGTGAATGCAGTGGATTGCAACCAACACGGCCCCCACCAGGCACCCATCACGCAGCAGGGACTCACCCCAGAGCAAAGACGTCTGAGTGCTTGGAGAAGGGCAACTTGTCCTCCTCAGTGTCGGGCGAGAGCTGGCGGATGATCTCAGGGGCCAGGTGGCACAGCCAGCCATTCTGGATCCGCAGTTTGTTCTCTCTCCTGTAAGCATACGGAGCCAGGAGCATGAGTGCTGGGGAGGGCAGGGAGAACCACTGTTGCCTCCCAGTCCCTGCTCCCCATTTAAATCTGGTTTCCCCCTCAGGATCCTTGCAAGTCTGGACTTCAGCCCCGCTGTGATAAATGTCAGCAGGCACGATGGCTTCGTATCTGTCTCTGGTGGCAGGGCACAGCTTGGGCTGGTGCCTTGGTCTGTTGTGGCTCTCACTGTCACCCCCCATACAATCACAGAATTGTGGGATCATTCAGGTTGGGAAAGACCTCTAAGATCCCCAAGTCCAGCCCCTGCCCACCCCACCGTGCCCACTGACCACATCCCCCAGTGCCGCATCCCCATGGTTCTGGAACACTTCCAGGGTTGGTGACCCCACCACCTCCCTGAGCAGCTGTGCCACTGCGTCAGCACTCTTTCCAAGAAGAAATATTTCCTAATATCTGACATAAACGTCCCATGGCAGAACTTGAGACCATTACCTTTCGTACTTTGAACCAAAAATCTTCATAAGAGCAGAGTAAATCCCACCAGCATTAACATCTCAGCTGGTCCTGCTTAGATCTGAGCAGAGACCAGGGACCTCCAGGCGTGTATTCCAACCCAACTCACCCTATCATGGCCCAGCAATCAGTGTTTCCAGATGTTTGATTCCTTCCAGCCCACCATTTCCCTATTTCCTCAAGGTCCCCCCAGTCAGTACAAACACATTGGGATCACTTGGCCAACAGCTGAGGATGATGCTGGTGCCTTCCTCCTCCCTTCCTCCTGCAGGCACTTGGATGCACTGATGGCACAACTTGCTCTCTCCCGCTCCTTCCAGAGCTGCTTGACCAAACCAATGCTTCACCAGGTAACACAGCTCCCCTGTACTCACTCTCTTGTGTGAAGCTTTCCCGTGTTGTATCCTGGTGACAGCACACACTGATAGAGCCCTGGATTCAGTCAATGTCCCAGCAACGGTTCTACCAGCAGAGAAGGCTGAGCAATCCAGAGCAATCCCAAATTTGGCTAAATTATGGCAATTTCACAACTTCATAACCAACCCAGGCACATCACAGAACAAGAGAGCAGCAGTGAGAGCAGAAGAGCTCTTCAGGCCACTCCAAACCACCTCTAATTACAGAGCAGCCCTATCAAGCCCTGCAATATTTAAATACACGAAAAATAAATATATGGAGCAACCCTATCAAACCCTGCAACGTTTAAATATGGGAAAAATAAATATCTGGAGCAGCCCTACCAAGTCCTGAAACGTTTAAGCACGGGAAAAATAAATATCTGGAGCAGCCCTACCAAGTCCCGCAATGTTGAAGTACAGGAAAAATAAATATGATTTCACCAGGGTAAGATGCCAGGTGACGAGTTCTCTGCAGAGTGTGCTGTAGGCATGATAGCCCCCTCATTTTTCCAGCAGTGTTTGTGTCAGTGCACCAAGTGCACTAAAGGCAATCTTGTGCAAGGAGGATGAGGAGGGTTTTTAACTGATGGCATTTTTAAACTCTAGTGAGAGCAGGTCAGGTAGTAGTTCACATTCACATCTGTGCATGAAGTAACATCACCATCCTTAGTCTGGCCTGGCAGCATTTGCTTCCATCTCCACACAATCGTGAGACACCGTAACCACCACCACCAACTTAACCTGAACAAGGAGAGCAGATTTGCAGGCACTTTCTGCTTCAAAATCCATGGTGAACGATGGGTGCAGATCCCAACAGGAGAAGCATGTGGGTCCAACATCTAAGGGCAGTCACCCCAAAAGCTCCTTGGACAGGAATTTCTGCACTGTCCTCATTTTTCTAGCAGAATGCCCATCGTTTCTAGCGGACCTTGTATGTCTGAACAGCTCCACACGTCATCTATCCTCTACTGAGCAATCTCCTTGGCTTCACCACTCGAGTGGCATCCTGACCTCGAGCATCATCCCATTTAATTGGGTACTCATCTCCTTGCTGCCTCATTTCACATTTCATCTACAGAGCTGCACTGTGGAAATAGGGAAAGGCCCATACCCATTCAGTAATGCATTCAGGGCCATTCAAAACACCAGCTGCTTTCTTCTACTGCAGCATTCCCCAAAGCTTTGCCCGTGGCAAAATTTGGCCATTTTTGCCCAATCCAGTGCACAAAGACCCCAATGGAGGAAACTGCAAGGGCAGGACCAAAGTCCACCATCCATAAAAGCCCACCACGTGATGTTGGCGAGGACAAATGAAAACCAAGAGGGGCAAGTGTGAATTGCAACGTCAGCAGCACTTTTTGGTGTTGCTCAAAGCAGAAGATAAAACCTTAATTCTTTTTCTCCTCTTTCATTGCCCCCTCACTCTAGCTTTGTTTTCTTCCCTGAACGGCTGCTGAAGCTCTCTATGCTGCTGAGCCTACAGCTTGCAACCCTCCCAGAACGCTGGTAAAAAGACATTTAGTAAGGAACATTTACCAAATGTACCTTATTTCAAACCCAAAGAGACACCAAAATATTGCAAGGCTGTAAATGTCCCGAGCTTGGCTCTCTGCTCGCTGCGCTCAGTTAGGCACAGGCACCACGGCCAGATGTCCACAGCAACCCAAAGGTCAGCATACAGCACTGCTCAGCAGCCAGGGAGCTCAGGATGGAGCAGATGCTGGCGGATTTTAGGGATATTGCTGGGGGATGGCTGAAGCAAAGCCAAAGGATACTCCAAGCCCCTTTGTCCTCATGCCCACCAAGGCTACAGAGCCAGACATGTGCAAAAGAGCTTCTGGGGTTCGTTCCTTCCCCATGCTCTCAGCTCTAGGACCAGGGATGAAGCCTGGGTTCCCATTGCACCATATCCTACCTGCCTGCCTGGAGAACTCCTGAGATGCTGAAGAGGCCGAAGTCCGTGATCACAACCTTTCCATTGTCATAGAAAACATTTTTGGACTTGAGATCTTTGTGGAGGATCCCTTTGGCATGCAGGTACCCCATGCCCTAGGGTGGAGGAGAGAAAAAAACAAAGCTGACAAAGAAGCACACAGAAACAGGACAAGGGCAAAAAAGGGGCGACTTTGCCAGTGTTTGCTGATTGATTATGCTGGGAAACAGCAAAGCTGCTCACTTCCTTCAAATCCTCCACTGAAAAATTGGTGGCAATGGTTTTGCCTTCTCCATCAGGGTTGAGAGCAAAAGGGGAACAAGTCAGAGCTCTCCATCCCACTACTACATTCCCTGCTGAAGCCATCGGGGCTTCCCACATGCATCCCAGCACAGTGAGCTGGAAAGCAGAGCCCGGCAGGAGCCCTGCCTTAATGTCTTCCCCTAGGAAAAAAGACTTGGCAGTTAATTAAAATGATTGCTAATGATGCAAAAATAAGGCCATGGGTGGGAAATCCAAACTCGCCTGCACCAGGCTCGTAGAGCATCGTTTGATGGAGCCGCCTGTGGGCAGACCTGCTGCTCACGGGGATATTCATCGGGCTGCAGCAAGGCCCACAGTGCTGTCTCAGTTTTCATCCTCATAAGCAGAGTAAGGAAACTTCTTCTAGAGGGGGGACCAGAGGGTAAATGCTCAACGGGCCAGAAAGCTGTTGCTTGAGACCAATTATCCGTTGCCCATCATCAACATGGGAGGGTTGAAATGGGTTTCCACCATCCCAGCTTTGAGCACTTCATACGGACACAGATGCCCCCAGGTGCCAGAGCCAAATTAATTAGGGGTCTCCAAGCCCCAGCACGTGGAGCAATGCTAAAGTTTAAAGCCTGCTGTAAAATACCACTGTTGCCTTCTCACATTGTGTTCTTGGTGCAGTAGATGTATGGTTATTGCAATATTGTCTGGTGATTCGGGGTTGCTGATCACCCCACAAGTAGCTTGTGAAGGCAACTCATCCCAAAGCCCACAGCACACTAAAATCTGTGTGCACAGCTGGAACACTGAGATTGTCCCTGAACCCTAAAAAGGAGGGTGCAGCCCCCAGGACTGCCAGAGATTTGGGAACAGATTGGACTGCAGAGTTGGGATGCAGGAGTTCCAGCAGTATGATAGAAGAGGATGCTTGCCAAGGGGCTGCGGATGCTGATGTTCAGACTGAGGCATGACCACCCTTCAGACATGCCAACAAGCCTCCCACAATGACTCTGCTCTGCAACATGGGGTGCAGGGAGGCTGGGGAGCAGGCTGTAGGACTGAAGCACAGAGCAGCTCTTGCTGAAGGCACTCCTAGAGCAGCAACCAGTCCTTTGGGTGAGCCACAGCCTTCACAGGGGATGCCACAGATCCCACATATCCACACATTCCAGGCCTGAGGATGAGCCGAGCCAACAAGCCCGGCTCAGTGTCACCTTCCTTTGCTCCAATGTACACGAAAATCCAGCTCCCTCTGCCGGCTTCGCTCCTAAAACAAATTAACTTTCAGCTCCAAAGGATCACAGTGGAACAAGAGCCCCTGCACCCGGTAATCCCATAAGCTTCAAGGATCTCCTGACTCATGCAGGGAATCAAAGGATAAAGCCATACAAGTGCAGGGTAGTGGGGCTGAAACTCCTCACATGGTCCAAGTGGCATCTCCTCTGGGTGATGCTCCCCAGCCAGTTAACTTCTTCTAATAGCAGCTTCACTGCACCCCGCATGCACTGAGGGCAGCCCCACATCTGCTGCCTGTTGTGGGTTGCAGGAACCTACTGAGAGCTTCAGGATTCCAACACATTCCTAACACAGCAACCTCCCAGCTGCTCCTGCAGGCTCTGATCAGCACAAGGAGACGTGACTGGTACTGGGAAAGGGTTGACCCGAGCCATTAGCACCCGCTGAGAGCATCTGGGAGGCAAGAACGTGTGTGATGCCTGTGACATTTGCTCAGCAGGAAAAAGTCATCTTTTCGAAACGGAAAATACAGATCAGAAAGAGAAGAACAGAAATAGGGAAACAGACACTGGACACACCAACTTAAGGATGGAGCTTGCAAGAAGGTGACACCACCCAGCTCGGGGCACCCCTGGGGCAGACGCAGAGCTCCTGTGGCACACCGTGGCCGGGTTCACCATGAAGGTGCATGGTCCACCCCTAGCTGCTTATATAGACTTATATGGACCTTGGAATTTGCTGGAGGCGCTGCCCAGCCTTGATCTGCTGGGGTAGGACCCTTGTCTGGTGCTTTAGGTACCACTTTGTGTTAAACGTGTGAAGCTCTCATAGATCTCTCTTTGTTGCTGATGAATGCTGAGCCATGGTGTCCATAGGCCCTCACTGCTGTCTGTGGGGATGCTGAGCCCCGCTTTGCACAACGCTCTCAGACACTGGATTTGGATTATGAACTCTGTGTGGAGCCAGGAGTTGGAAGGAACCCACAAGGATCGAGTCCAACATGGGATGTTTTGGGATTCCGGGATTTCATGGTCTCTTCCCTGTCCAAGGCTGGGGACAGAAGGTCCCATCTGCAGTGTTCACTGGAGGTAGGTCAAGGAGCTCAAAGCCAGAGATGCTGCTGGCCCCAGCACCCTACGCAGCTCCACTGGGTGCCCATGGCAGACAGCAGTGTCCCGCCTGACCACAGCATACCTTCACAATCTCCTGTGCTATCTGCCTCGTCTTGTTGACATCCAGGACGATTTTGGCGTCTCTCACCACCGAGTAGAGAGTCCGTCCTTTACACAAGCTGGAAGGACAGGAAAAGGGAGAAGCTGACAAACTCCTGCTGAGCAAAAATCCCCTATTATCAGCGTCAGTGGTAGGGGTTACACAAATTGCTGCCAG
>JAPSGF010000103.1:1487727-1506524 GCA_035772895.1 Perdix hodgsoniae
TCCCCAGCAGTCAAGTCCCCTGAAAAGCCTTCAACCCCCTCAAAAGAGGAGGCCAAGAGCCCACCTGTCAAGTCTCCAGAGAAACCCACGACCCCAGCTGTCAAATCCCCAGAAAAACCCCCAATGACCTCAAAAGAGGAGGCTAAGACCCCACCTGTCAAGTCCCCAGAAAAACCTGCAACAGCCTTAAAAGAGGAGGCAAAGACTCCAACTGTGAAGTCCCCAGAAAAGCCACCGACTCCTTCAAAGGAGGAGATCAAGCCTCCATCTGTTAAATCCCCAGAAAAGCCACCAACCCCCTTGAAGGAGGAGGCCAAGAGCCCAGCTGTCAAGTCCCCAGAGAAACCTGCAACCCCCTCAAAAGAGGAGGCCAAGTCCCCAGCTGTCAAGTCTCCAGAAAAGCCACCAACCCCCTCAAAGGAGGAAGCCAAGACCCCAGCAGTTAAGTCCCCAGAGAAACCCACACCCCCTTCAAAAGAGGAGGCCAAGACCCCAGCTGCCAAATCCCCAGAGAAACCTGTGTCTCCCTCAAAGGAGGAGGCCAAGACCCCGACTGTAAAGTCCCCAGAAAAAGCCAAATCTCCGTTGAAGGAGGAAGCCAAGTCCCCACAGAAAGAAGTGGCCCCAGCCAAGGAGCCTGTCCCCTCCCCTCCAAAGGAGCCAAAGGCCCCTGCAAAGGAAGAGCAGCCAAAGGAGGAGAAGGCTGCCCCCAAGCCTGCAGCGGAGGGCAGGAAGGATGAGGCTCCCAAGAAGGACGTCCCAGCCAAGGTGGAGGAGAAGCCCAAAGAGAAGGCGGCTGCTGGGCCAGAGCCTCCCTCCCCGCAAGTGAAGGAGACCAAGGCTGCCTCCAAACCTGCAGAAGAAGGGAAAGCTGAGAAGGATGCTCAACCAAAGCCTCAGCAGGAGGCTGGCAAAGCAGCTGCGAAGGAGCCAGAGAAACCTAAGGCCGAGGAAAAGGTGGAGGAACCAAAGAAAACAGTGGAGGAACCAAAGAAGGAGAAGGTGGAAGACCCCAAATCAAAACCCAAAGATGACTCCAAAGCCAGTAAAGAGCCCCCCAAAGCTGAGAAGCCCCCCAGCAAGGAGGGCAAAGCCCCAGAGCCGGCACCTGCCGTGGGAAAGAAATGAGCAGAGCTCCTCTGGGAGCTGGAGCTGCTCCGCTCCCCTCCGAAGGGTGAGACGGGGACGGTCCCCACCCCGGGTCCCCCCCAGCCAGGCCTTACCTTAGCAATATGTTTGTGAGAGACACAGCCCCTCGCTGCCCCACGCCAGCGGTATGTTCCGATCGCTTCAGTAGCAGAATGTGATATATGCAGAGCGCCACATTTAACACTTGAATTCTAATGAGGAAAACAGATCCCAGGGGAACCGACTGCCCTTCTCCAATAAGTGCATTTATTTATTGTATGTGCAATCGATGGACAAGTGCAACTCAGAGCTCTAGCTTCTTGGGATGTGTGTCGTGGGCTGGCTGGCAGAGTCCTTCCCTCGCTGGGGTGATGAGTGGCCCTCTGGGTGATGACCCCAGCTGTAGCTGGCTTTGGGGGAAGAGGTTAGGCACTGCAGGAATGCTCACGAAATACAAAGTGCACTAGGAAACACGAGTCCACTGTCAATTGCTTATGTGCAATAACCAAATAAAGTGCTTACAGAGACACACCAGTGCTCACTGTCATTGCTTGGGCGTGGGGGAGGAGGTGAAGGGATGCAGAGGCGGCTTGTGCCAGACCTGCTGGGCACTGTCACACAGGGCTGGGACACACAGAAGGGGACACGGGGCTTTTTGAAGCATGTGGCAGTGCTTTACCTCCCTGCCTGCAGCAGGGAAAGCTCACAGGCAGGGATGAATGTCCTGCACAGGGGATGGAAACAGGGCCAGTCCTTACCCCACTCCACAAAGGCAATTTTTGAATTTCTTCTCTTTTTAAATCACAGCTCCCCAAGGACTGCCGGTGCCTGGATTAACCCAAGTGCTGCAGCACAGCCCTGCACTGCAGCACCACACCTGTAGTGCCTCCATGAGAGGGGAAAAAACTCCGTGGGCCATCCTTCCCCAGGGAGCTGCTTTGGCACAAAGTGTCCCCGGTGTTGAAGCATGGAGCCCCAGCTCTGCTCCTGGGACTGTGGGACAGAACCCGCAGCAGGGAGCTGTGAGGGATGGAGGAGGAGGGCACAGCGCAGCCCAGAGCTCCAACCTCCTGCTGTGTTCTGGGGTTTGTGCCGAGTCAGCTGGCAGGCTGGGGCTGCAGCGCAGGAAGGGCTATTTTTAGGCAGCTCAGTTCCTGTTACCAAGGACCTGCAGTGGGAGGGAGGAGAGAAGGCAGGCAGGGCCCCAAGCAGGGAGGACGGGGCTTGTTCCAGCCCCCAAAGGTCACAGAAGCATAGAAGAGCTCAGAAGGGAAGGGATCCACAAGGATCAAGGTCCCCACACCCCAGCCATCTGCACACACACACACACACACACACACACTTCTTCCAATTCAGCATTTAATCCCTTCAGTTACAAAATCTCAAACAAGACCCAAAACATCATAAAAGAAACTGAAATGATGGGAAGGGAACATTGCAGACAGGATGAGGCTAGGTCCCAAAGCAATGCCCAGGCAGGGGAGTCCAGCAGCACTCAGCGGTGGCTGAAGAATCCCTGAGGGTAGTTGAACTTGAATGGCTTCAGGCGCATGGGACCCCTAGAAGAGAAGAAAAGGGACAGGTTGGCCCACGGGGGTCTGCTTTGATCCCAACATGCTGGTAAGCTCAGCACACTCACAGAAACGGACAGGTCTCGGGCTACAGCTCGACTGTGCAGGGCTGACCCTCACAGGCAGCACAAGGAAAGGCTTAAAGGTGCCTTTCTGTCACCATGTGCCTGGACAGCAATGCCAGCAGGGTCCCCTACCAGAATCCTCAGCCCCCTCTGCTCGCTGCCTGCAGGGACAGCACAGCCCCAGGCTCTCACCTGACCAGGCGCAGGCACATCTTCTCCTGGGGGAACTCCTTGGGCCCCTCCACAGTGGTGTCGTGGGGCTCTGTCTCCAGGTAGACATCTAGCACCATGCAGAGGCGCTGCAGCTGGTTGGTGAGGAGCTGGTAGCCCGGTTTGGGCCCCCACAGCTCCTTGTAGCACACGTTGACTTCGCTCTCCATAGCCTGGCAGATGCAGATGTGTCGCAAGTTTGGTTTTCTGTTCTTCCCAGCTACCAGTCTAACCCTTACCAAGGGTACAGAAGCACTGGGAACTTCCCTGAACGCTTACCCGAATGTTGTCATCATTGCTGCCAGTTCGCTCTCCTTTCCAGTTCAGGCAGAGGCTGAAGATGGGTGGCAGAGCAGAATAACCAGGATTCAGGACCACGGCAGCCTGGAGCTTGGCTGAGCAAGGCAAGGAAGAAACATCGACGACAGTCCACAGAGCCTCCCTAGTGTAGAGGACTCAGGCAGCTGCTAACTATTTGCCATCGCCAGGGGAAGGAAACACACCGACCTGTTCCCCTCTCTATCAGGGCCATGTAATAGAGATGGGTGTCTTCAGCCAGCCCAGCCTCCACCACGTCTTTAGTGTAGGGCAGCTCCTGCAAGGGGAGACGACAGGGAGTGAGCAGCTGCTGGCTCCAAGGCACAGCACAGGAGCTGGAGGGGATACAGCCTCACACTCAGCGCCTACCGCGTAATCTTCGAAGGGGATGGCAGCCCACTTCACCAGGCGCGAGACGATCTTGGTAGGGAAGAGATGCTGGCACTCGCTGGACACTGGCACCACGCCATGCTCTGCAAGCACGCACAAGGTTGAGCAGGGCAGGCTGGGGATGAGCTCTCTGCCTGCCCCACAAGTGACAGCAGCACTGGGACCTGGGGACATTCTTTATCCTTCTGACAACTTCATCAGGCACCCCGAAAGCAGCAGCAGCCTCAAATACAATTCTGCTGGCACTCACAACCTCACAGCACATGTCTGGTCTGCTCCAGCGATGCTTGGCACGCTGTTTTCCTATCACCACAGCCTGAATAAACTCCCAGAGCCACGATGGCTGGCCCCAAAGGGGTGCTGGACATTGAGAGGGGCACAGCCCCAAACATGGCAACGTCAGATCCCTGACACCACAAAATAGAGGGACAGTGGCAGTGCAGACCCGTAAAAGCCCCTCAAGGTGACACAGGTCAGGCAGTATTCCTGTGCAAGAAGATCCAGCCACTGCACACCCTCCCCAGGCACTCACCAAGAGAAGCAAACTGTTTGTGGAGAGCCAGGCGGGATTGCAGCCTCGTCCTCAGCAGCTTCATGGTCATCTCCATGTGGCTCGCGCTCAGCGAGTTGTCTGCAGTGACCGTATGCTGCGGGCAGGAGGGAGCATCACCACCCTGCCAGGGAGCCAAGGGTGCTCCGTGGTTTGGGAGTGGCCGGTGCCAGCTGGAGCTCCGGAGTCTTAGGGGAACAGGAAGGGACACAAGCGTCCCCAAAGCCTCCCCGGAGCCCTGCCAGCTCAGCCCAACATCCTGGTGGGGAGGGAAGGGGTGAGACATGCCTGTGGCTGATCCTTAGGGAAATGCAGGCCGCCCAGCTTCTGCACCCACACATAGGGATGCCCCAGCTCTGTCACATAATCACTCAAGGTCAGGATGCTGAAGAACAAAGAGGAAAGGTCACACAGCCGCAGCACTTCCTCCTCTGTGAAGCAGCCATCATCTTCTTCCACCCCGACCCAAAGCCAACTAGCAAAGACACCGGCTGCACGCGGTCCACTCACCCCACTTTATCAAACTGGAACTGGTTGGCTGGATTGGGGGTTTTCTTTCCATGGTCTCCTGGGTACAGGCAGCTCAGGAGGGAGTCTGGGGAGAGCAAGTCGCTGGCAGGAGAAGGAAAAGAGGAATCATGCAGAAGCCCAGGCCTCACGTCTTTCTGGGGCACCTGCTAACAGGCTATGTGCCCAGAGACTGGGGATGGATGACCCCCAAGCTGGGTTTCATGATAACAATGGTTTTCCCATAGTTCTGCTCTTGAAAATCTGTCTCCTCCCTGGTTGTAAAGAAACTGGAAATCACAGTGCACCATCTCTCTGAGTTCTCAGGAGCTGCTCACAGGCACGCTGCATGAACTCTGAAACTTACTGATGGCAATCTGGGTATGGAAAAAACAAATCCATAGCATACAGAGGGCATGATCTGGTGGCTGTTTGCCAGCCAACAAGCTAATTCTTTTTTAGCAGAAGGATTTCACATTTCTACACGTCTGATCACACTCACAAGCCCCAGGAAGCACAAAGGGCTGTAGAGGATTCTAGGCTGGGTCACAGGAGACTGAAGAGACATCCCACCACTGCAGTGTCTCCTAAGCAAGGATCTGCCTGCAGGGGTCTCACCAAGGAACAAGTCAGGGCTAAGGAGACTCCTCTACATGATTCATCTCAGCAGGAAGGACACACATCTGCCTGGCATAGAGGGGTTTGGGTACAAACAGGCAAAAAGAACTCAGGAGGATTGGGAGGCCTCATGGGAATAGCCTGGGAGGCAGCATCTGTTTGCAGGTACTCCAGGCCATCTTCTCCTGCCTCCCTCTCTCTCAGCCACCTCCCAGCCTGGGAGAGCTTGCAGTTGACCTGAGCTCCCTGGGCAACGTTCCCAAAGCTGCCATTGCAGCCAGTCCTCACACAGATTAGGCTTAAGCAGTCCCCAGGGAGCCCACAGAAAGGCAGCTGCAACACTGGTACTGAGTGCAAAGTGACCTGTGGATCAACCAGGCGAAAGGAGCTGCCAGGTAACGGCTGCAGGAGGGAGAAGAGCAGTTTGGCTGCAAGATGGCAACCAAAGGCAACAAAGAGAGCTTCCCCTCCAACTCTCTCTAAGAGGCTCCCAGCCTGCCCCATCCCTGGTTTTGCCATGGGGGATGTGGAAGATGAAAAGGAGGAGGCTGCTTGCAGCTGCAGCAGCTTGGCAGGGCTCCCAGAAAGGCCATGCTGCTGACAGAGAGGACAACGTCAGGGCAGGATAGATCTGCAAGGTGAAAGCACTCCCCATACAGAAGTGCAGAGGCTCTTTTGGGCCTCCTTACCGTTATAGGAGGAAAAAGATGTTACAACTGCACAAAGATATCAGTGACACCCCAGGTAAGGAGAAGAGAGGGACTGAGGATAAAACCTCACCCACAGCACTCACTGAGCTGGGACTCACAGGGCATGGAAGGCTGTTAGCCTACAGCTCAGCAGAGGGACACTGCCACCACACCTCTAGTGCTGCATCGCTGTGCTTATGAGACACTGAGCAGAGCTGGGCAGGACATCAGGGCAGGGTGGCTGTGACAAGCTCTGGGCCCAGCACAGGACCCATACACAGCCTGGGGCTCTCCTCACCCAGCACTGATGGCAGTCGTCAGCTCAGCAGCTGTGGTCACCTTGGTCTTCACCGTCATGATGTTGAGGTTCATCAAGTAGTAAAAGGTCAGGTGAAGCACATTCTCATCTGTGCCAGCAAAGAAAGAGAAATATTGCTTTATGCTCTGGCTCGGAGCACTCAGTACTCAGAGCTTCCTGTAGGAAAGGACACACATTCTTCTTCTGCCCCTGCTACGACAGCAAGGAACAGGGCAGAGAGGCAACATAACCAGTGTGCTATCAGCTAGGCAGTGGGGACAGGGGAACACCCTCCATACACTGCTCTCAGCAGGTCTGTCAGGACCCTTCACACTCCAGCACTGAGCTGTGACCAAGTTGCTCCCTGATCTGTCCTCACACCCCTCTGTCCGCAGGGCCACCAGCACCAGTTTACCTTTGCACTTCAGGTCAATGGTGACAGACAGTGGGTGCCTCTTCAGCATCTCCTTGCGTTTGTCATCCAGCTGCACACCCAGGGTGGGCCTGCGTCGCTTCTGGGGGGAGCAGAACAGAACTGTCAGCCCTGTACCAGCACTCCTCGGGAGCCCTTGGCCTCTCCTCCTCTTTTGCTGCTCTTTCCTTCCCTGCCCACCACTCTGAGTCCCAGTCTCTCCCTGCTGGACTCCAGTGTCCCTGGCTGGAGACTATTTATACAAAGTGGAGCAGCTCCAGCAGGAGAGCTGCAGGGCAGACACTGCTGTGGATGGGATGTGAGCAGGGCAGGTTTGTACTCCAGCTCTTTTGCATTCAGGACAGAAATTGGAAATGCAGCCCCTTTCCTCCCAATCAACACAGAGTGCCCAGCTGAAGCCAGCTCTTCCTCTTTGGACACAAACAGATTTAATGCCAACATACTTCCACACACACTGTCAGTGTCCAAAGATGAGTCCACAGACTTATTTAGGCCCAGCAGCCCCAGCACCTTCCAGCCCACGGGTGCAAATGGATTTGCCCACACCACACTGTGCTGGGAGAGGCCCCAGAAGGGGAGAATATTATTCCTTACCGTGGTCTGCTCCTCCTCCATGTCAGAATCACTCTCATCATCTACACAAAGAGAGAAGTGTAAGCAAGTCTCATGGTAAAGGGGTTTCCCCAAAGCCCGCAGGGCCACCAAGCCTCTGAGACCACAGCTCTCCCAAAAGTTACCCTAATTCCTAGAGTAGGGACAAAGCAGGATGCAGGCAAACAGGGACATGACATCCTGCTCAAGAACATTCCCTCAGTACTAGGAGTCACTGTAACAGGCAAGAGGTCATGAACACCTCTCAGGAATGATTAAGGAATGAGGGTGATCAGCTCCCAGGGTTTTTATCCAGCATCTCACATACCCCAAAAACAACCCCTCTGGCTGCAGCAACACCACCCTACTCACCCTGCGAGTCCTCAGGTGGCTTGTACAAGGCTTTGGCTTCCTCTACACTGCCTTCAATGGCCACAACAAGCTTCTTATCTATGGAAAAGACATCAAAATAAAGCCATGAATCCCATTCCTGTGTGGGAAAGACAGTAAAGGTTACAGTGCAAGCTGCCAAGGTTGGAGCTTGATGGGCTACAACCCCAAAAACACATGTCCATATGGTATTTATTAGGCCTACAGAAAGAAAGTCAGCTGCAGCTGACTGCCCCAGGAAGCTCTTGCTCCATGGCTGCACAAGGCAGAGCCCCATAAAGCTGTAACAAATGGTCAGCAGGAAGAGGTAGCTGTCAATAGGGTCCTGCAAGGCTAACATGGGGCTGGATCTCCTGCTAGGGTGGGGTCTGAGGAGGCAAAGCACTGCGTTCTTAAGGGCTGCTACTGGAAGCCGTAAATACCAATTTTTTTTTGTTTGTTTATCAAAAACCAAATGGGGTTAAAGTCCATCTAGCACAAAGAAAAAAACAAGGAGCTATCAGGGTTGTAGGTACCCATGCACAGGGAGCTGTTTAGGGCAAGAAATCCTGTTCTTGCTGAGCAATGAGACTGCAGCTCTCGCGTAACCCCAGAGATACAGACAGCCAGAGGGACCCTGAGCCCTGCTGGGAAATCCTGACTGAGAGCAGCTGGCTGCACAGAGCACTTCCAACAGAACTCAGAACACAAAATTGGCCAAGAGGGTGGATGCTTTCAGGTGAGCTGTGGGTCACTGCCTCTGCAGAGGCAGCAGAGACCCCATGCCTGACTCCAGAGTCACCACCACCCATGCACAACCTGGCATCCATCCTACACTCAGCAGCTCTCAAAAGGCAAGCAGCCATCCACGTTAACCTCAGTGCTGAGGTGGGAAGCCAGCTTTCCAAGCAGTTCTTCCAGCAAAGGAAGCTGAGCAAACAAGGTTTCAAATGCTGCTGCCTCAGTGTGCTGGCCTTGGTGCCACCCTGGTGCTCTGAGCTCAGCAGAACGCAGCAGCAGAGCAGACAGGATGAGCCACGCCAAGCAATTCTCCCCAGGGTAGTGCTTTCTGCAGGCAGAGTGAAATCTGGCCCACGAGGAGAGTGTGCCCCTCCACCCCTCCAAAGCATTCCTGATGATCCCTTGTGCTCACCACAGGCCTGACCATAGGCACTGGCTTGAACAAAAAGAACGTAGAGGGGCGGTGGCAGGTGTCGGGCTGTCTCGTACTGCTTGTGTGCCTGGTCAAAAGGCATGAAGAGGTACTCCTGGACAGGCAGGGAGGCCTGGAGGAACAGAAGGGACAGCATTCAGGACTAGGGACAGAATCAGTTCCCACTCAACTCCCCCTCTGCACCCCAAGGCAAGCGGGAGACTGGAAGCGGCCAAGCAGCTGCAGTGCAGTGTAAAATGCAGGGGATGGCCAGAGCACAGCAGGCAGGAAAACTTTTGGGTTTGAAAATAACCCAGTTCCATCTCCTGCTCTTCCCTCTCGAGGTGATCACAAGGGGCTGGAGCTGCATACTGCTCTCTGGGGAAAGGCCCAATTAATGAATGCTCCATCTGCAGTTCTGCAGGAATTGCCGCATAAACAAGGAGGCCCTGGAGGAAACCCAACGAGGCGGGGAGCAGCTCTGGCACTTCTGCTTGCTCTGCTGGGATCTGACACTTTCAGGTTGGGATTCAAGCCATGCTGACTGGAAAGGAAAGGGCCCCAGATGCTGTCCCTACCCAACACAACCCCTGGGGCACATCAACTTGCTCCCAGAGGCTTTTCCCTTTCCTGCAGAGCTCAGCAAGTACCTGCATAATGCTGTTGAGGCGAGGCTGGAGGCTGCTCAGATACTCCTTTTTCACTTCAATCTCTTTCAGGATCTTCTCCTTGATGGTCTGGCATTCCTTGTACCTCTCTGCCAGTCTAAGGGTGGGAACTGGGTTAGCAGTATACAGCACAGTGCCACAGCCTGCCAGGGCCAGCTTGGGTCATCAGCCTCAGCACTCCTGACCTAACAGAAGTTCCTGAAGGAACTCAGGGCTGACACAGCGACACACAAAGTGCTCTCAATGCCAAGGACAGGTGGAGGCTGTCAAGAACTCTAAACAAGGGAGAGGAAGTGGAAGCTCAGCTTTGTGTTGTACCTGGGGGAAGGGCAGCAGCCAGAGCTTCCTTCAGCAGATCTGCTCCCAAAGCAGCTCTGCTGACAGGACATAAGTGGGATCCTCCAGACCCTAAGCTCCAAAGAAGGCTTCTCCACTTTGTGTCATTTCAGCTACAACTGAGATAAACTCTCAAGTTGAGGCTTAGCAAATTAACAAGTGTTCCTCCTTATCTGGCTGGAAGGACAAGAAAAATGGAAATTCACCATGACTCTCTGAGCTCTGGTTACACTTCTGTTGAGGGAGAAGACACACACAGCCTCCTCACTGCTGTTCACTGCCACCTCTCACATAGCAGAGAGCTGCACAGAGAAAGCAGAGCTTTCAGGCACACAGCCTGGGAAGCACAAGACACAAGAGAGGGAACCCTGGTATGGAGAGCTCATGTGCTCCCCTCTTCAGCCCCCGCTTCCCACTGGATGAGAACACAACACAGAAAATGTCCCTTGCTGGCTCAGCACAGCACAACAGCTTCCTACACAAAGCAGGTCTGAAGCACAGCTTTCAGACACCGCTGCTGAACTCCCTGCGATGGAGCCAGTGAGAGGAGCAAAGCCCTGCCACACTGCTCACAAGGCAACTTCTGGAACAGAGTCCACCACAAATCCAACACACCACTTAGTGGCAGAGCTGGGAACAGCAACGTGACCATTGTGGAGGGAAACTAACAGCCCTGGGAGCATTGCAAAGTGCCCACTGCACTCCTGAAAAGCAGCTGAAAAGACAATTTCCCACCACAATGATGAAATGTGGAGCTCTTAAATATTGTGGGATGAGGACTGGAAATTACAAAGTTTTCCAGTGTTTTATTGTGCAACTGTGCAGCATGCTCAATTGAATTTTTCTTCACCTTTTACACAGCTTGCAATGAACAAGCAGTACTAATGAGAATCTTAAATCTCCAGGTTGAACAGTCCTCTGAAAGCTCCTGCAGCACCTCTATTAGTCTGCTTTCTGAGCTGTGCTGTTCCCACATCATCTACTGGCAGCTTAGACTGATCCTTCTGAAAAATCTGCTGGATGTCACAAAGAATTACGGTACGTCTGGTTTTCACAAGGAGTGAATCTCCTTGTCTGGCCCGAGTCATGGGAGGGACACTGGGGGTCAGATCCTGCATTGGGATGGTGCCACAAGCAGACAAACCAAGCCACTTAAACTCATTCCTCGCACCACAGCACAGCAGACAAAACAGCTACTGCTTTGCCTGCATGGCACATCTTGCAGAACAGGGCTCCAGGTCGAAGTGCAGAACTGCCCATCCTTAAATATCACCTCCAGGCTGGATGGAGACCTCAGTCCCTGCTGCAATGGTCTCTGAGCAGACACACTGGTCACGCCAGAAAGGAGCTATAAAATTAGTTTTCTCCTATTGATGCCTAAGAGCCAGCGCTGATGGGCACTGCCTCAAGGAGTGAGCACATGTGGATTTCTTGGGATGGCTAAAATACCTTTGCTGTCATAACCCAAGGGGTGAATCTTCATAACAAGGACACAGTCACATAATAAATCTGCCACTTCCTCCACAGGGACCATTTTGAAATGCTGTAAAAACCTTTATCTTTGCTGTTTGCTTCGCTGATGGGCTGTGCAGGCTGGGCTGTCTGTAGGGAGCACCATCCTGCAGCTCAGAGGGGGGGGATGCAGAATGGACCCACCTCTTACGCTGCTCCAGTTCCCAGTCCAGGCGGGCAAGGGTCTGCTGGTGGGGTTCAGTCAGGGTGATGTCAGGTCGGCTGATTTCGGTGGGAGCCTCACTGTAAAACTCCTCCAGGCTCACCAGTTCGATCTCCTCATGCTTTGATCTGCAGAGACAGAACAACTGGATCAGAGAAGGGTGGCAAATCCACACAGCCACTCCTCCACCCCAGTCAAACTCACTTGAACTCCAGGCATTTGGTGATCTCTTTCTGTAGGTGCATCACCTCATAAAGCAAATTCTGGAGCTGCAGGTGATAGGCATCAACTTTCTGCTTTGCCTAAAACACAGACACAGCCAGTGACCACAGGAAGAAGGGACATATTCAGAGATGGATGCACATGTGGCAACCCCAGTGCTGGGAGGACTCTGTTACCACCCAGGAAGGGTAGATTTGGAGGAATGCAAAAACTCAGAAGGAAAAAAGACATTTTCAAGGACTGGGAAAGCAAACATTCATCACGTTACATTGATCCTGGTGCCTTCTAGGAAGACAACCTGGGAGGACAGCAACAAAGCAGACCTGCTAAGGCATGTGGGCCAGATCCCATTCTGTTTCTGTACCCTCAGTAATACAATTAAACATTGCTCAAATATTGCAAAAAAAAATCTTTCAGAAGCATGGCTAAAGCTTCTGGGGCCAATCAGCAGATGTTTCTCAGGCTTGCAGCTCACCAGGCTCACGACTCACCATTACATGATAGGAGATGGCCCTCTTTTGTAAGCCATTGCAACTGCAGCCTCTGCCTTCCTGCAGAAAAGCCTCCTAGCAAACCTCCAGTACAGGAAGCACCACCTGGCTGTGGTTTGGTTCTGCACATGCACACACACAGGGTGCAGAAACTGCCGCATCTCTGCTCTTTAGAACCCTGTCCTGTGCTCACTGCCCACTCCGTACCTCATGGGTCTGATCTCGGCCCTTCTTCAGCCGAATGTGAGCCAGCCGGTTGAGCTTCTTCAGGGTCATGAAGTGCACACAGCTCTGAACGCGTCGCTCGTCTATCTCAGAGGCCTGAGAGACAGGAGGGAAATGTCTGAAGCAGCACAGACTCACCACAGAGCCCCTGCTGCAGCCTTTTCTTTGAGCACTGAGACAAGCGGGGCTCCGCACTCCTCTGCAGGGCAGTGCTGATGTTACTGGGGGTCCTGGGGAGCCTCTTGTTGCTGGACGCAACTGGAGGGCTTTTCTGGTAGCCACAGGAGCTCAGTTCTGCCCCTGGGAGTCCCAACCCGTCAGCACACTTCCCAGCCATGCCTCAGAGGTCAGTAATCCTGAGCAATGATCGCTCAAAGCCCACACGCCTCAGCTGTGCCATACATCATTTTATTTAAGACAGACTGTTCCATTTTCCTATTTTTCCCCAGAACACAGCACGGCTTCTGCTCCTTTCAGATTACCTGAAAAATAACAGAACACATTAAACCAAGCACTCAGGGTTCTCCTTACGTTGTCCTTGACGCCTCTGCTCTTCAACTCCTGGATTTCTGCCATGAGCCTCTGAAGCTCCTGGCACGTCTCTTTGTAGAGCTCATAGTCCTTGATGGGGTCCCGGAGATCAACCTCACACTCCTCACTGTAGTACCGAGCATCCTGCAAAGGGCAAAAGTACCTGCACGTGTTTGCAAAACAGGGCAGTGGGAAACACAAGGCTGAGGCTCAGTTCTTTGCTGCATTAGCTTGAGATTTCGTACACTGAATGACAACTCAGTAACCAACCCAGGACACAAACAGTTGGAAAACACAGCCTGCCTGTTAATGTAGTTGGTGTCAACTGAAAGGGGTGCCTGTGCTGCTGCAGTGTGCTGAGGTTACAGCAGAGAAGGAGCCCCGGGAGCTGACAGAGCTTCAGAACTTTGGCCCTGAGCCTCAGGTGAGCGTTCCAAGGTAACCCAGCAACGCCGAGGGCCCTTCCAGCCTTCTGCTCACTGCCTCCCTGCGCACCGCGTGCCCTCGAGGAGCCAGAAAGGCAGAGGGGCAGTTCAGTTTCAGAAGGTGCTGAGGGTTGGCTCTGACCCAGCACGGTTAGCACACCATTCCCGGCCGCACTTTACCTGCTCGCCGTCGGCCTTGCCCCGCTTGCCCTCCTGCGGGCCCCCATCCGTTCGGATCACTTTGGGCTTCCTTTTCTTGCTGGAGTCCGAGGACATAACGCTGCCGGCCGAGGGCTGCGGACGGGCGGTCAGGCTGCGCTCCGGGAGGCCCGGCGGCTCCTCCTCAGCCGGGCCCAGGGGAGGCCTCCAGCCCTGCTACCCCCCCGGGGGCACCGCTCCCCGCCCCCTACCCCCAGTCCCCCCAGTGCTCCCCGTCCCCCCCCGCCCAACCAACCCCCTCACGCCCCCCGGGCTCTGACTGAGCCCCGCGCTCACCCCGCCACCCGCCGCAGCGCCTCCCGGAAGTGACGTCACGGAGCAGCATAGCACGGCCCAGAGAGATGCGGTGAGCAGCGCCCCCTGCCGGCCAGCCCGCTGCCGGAGGACCGTGGCCAGCTGCACTGGGCGTGGCCTTGCGGCGAAGGAGGGCGTGGTCTATCTGAATGTGGGCGTGGCTTGCACAAAGGAGGCGTGGTCTATGCTCCCATTGGGTGGTGCGGCGCGGGCTCCCCGGTAGCATCAGGGACACCTCGGGTGCAGAGGGCGCTTCCGAGGGTCTCAGCGTGAGGACATCTCATGCGTGAGGGTGGTCCCCGTGTCCCCAGTGCTCCCTGCTCCCCAGACACGGACGCTGGCAATTAAATATTTAATTGGTGACATCTCACAGCCCGGCGGGGACAGGCATCCGACGAGCAGCTCGTTAGCGGTAATTATGAGCAGCCCCCAGCTCGCCTCTCAGGAGGACTTCTGAGGGTTTGCCCCCAGCACGGAGGGCCAATGGCAACACGGGGTGCACTGCAGCACCTGCAGGTCCCCACAAACAGGGGGGCAGCCGAGCCCAGGGGGTTGGGCTCTCACCCTTTTTCCCTCCCCCAGGACACCCCAAAATGGGAGAAGACGCCCCCAGCACTTCCCAGCAGAGCTGGGGCAGGCAGCACACGTCCCAATTCATTGCAGCGGAGAGATCTTCAGGGGAATCATGATCCGGGACTCCATCGTCCGAATAAGCGGCACTGCAAAACACAACAGGGATGGACCTTGCAGCTCTGCCACAGGGACAGGGACAGGGACAGCCCCAGCCCCCTGTGCTCACCCGTGTAGTAGACATTCTCATCCCAGCCCCGCTTCCTCCAAGCCGCATTCCTTGTCTCCTCACGGGACTGCAGGTCCTTGTAGGCTGCAAGGGGGGAAACCTCGTTCCTAACCTCCTCCCCCCCCCCCCCCCCCCCCACAGCCCCTGGGGAATGGTGTATTGGGTTTGGGGTGCACAGGGTGGTGGCACTGCCAATGTGGGGTGGGTGAGACGAGCCCCCTTACCCCAGAGGTGATGCACGACATACAGCTCCCCAATCTGAGAGAAGAAGCCGCCCACTGCCTCCTGGTTCTCTTGGCGGTACTTTATGGCCCGAGCCCTGATGAAATGAAGAGAAACACCAGGGCTGGCACAGCTCTCCCTGTGCTCAGCTCTAATGTCCCCATGCTGAGGGCGGACAAAGCTTCATCTATGCCACCACCACAGGAACAAGGATGCAGGAATGGGTCCGAGGGCCAGCAACACCTGGCCGTATGCAGAACACCAGTTGGATAAAGCAGCCACTCACCAGTTATTGCCCCACTCGATCATGGTCCCTGGCTGCAAACACAGGAAATAAACAACCAGGTAAGGCAGCTGCACCCCAAGTACCACCTTCTCCTTCTGCCCAGGGCCAACTCACAGCCAGAGCGCAAGTGACCCCAAACACCTGCAGACCACAGGCTGCTTTGCAGACCCCAGCATGTACAGCAGGGCTCTGAGATCCCCTGGGCTCCAGTGCCATGCCTGGGATGCCTTGCATTCCAACAAAACATTTCATGCCTCACCTTGAGCTTGTAGGTCCTCAGTTCATAGATGTTGGGCCCCTTGCGGGGCAGAGGCTCATTCCAAAAGCTGAACTCCAGCAGCAGCTGGTTCCTGCGGGACAGCAGCATGCGGCTCCTCTCCTTGCGGAAATCCAGGTACTCCTGTGGACAGCCGAGGCTCGGGGCAAGATGACGGGAGCGGGGACACCCCATAAGGCGCCCCATTTGGCCACCAATCTGAGTGGTACCTTATTCTGCTTCAGCTTGTTCATGCAGTCCATGAGGGCTGGGTACCCACCAGAGAAGCGCCAGAGGTGCACTGGGATGAGACAGCAAGGTGTGGCTGGGGGAGGGAAGCACCAGAGAGCCCCCCTCCCGAGTGACCAGGATTCACCCCACATCCTTTGGGGGTCATGGCCATGCAGGGTTGTCTGCTCTTGCAGAAATGCAACCCTCACCTGCCTGGTCCTGCTCCCCGTACCACGTATTCCAGTTCCCAACCAGGTCACAAGGGTAATCGGCATCTGAGTGCAGCTTGGGCAGCACCTCCTCCCTGCAGGAGGTACAGGATGGTTTATGGGGTGCTCCTGGGCTGCCCCAGATGGGAGAATGACAGAATCACAGAGTGAGCAGGGTTGGAAGGGACCTCAAGGATCATGAATCTCCAAACCCCCTGCCACATGCAGGGCCACCAACCTCACCATTTAATGCTAGACCAGGCTGCCCAGGGCCCCATCCAACCTGGCCTTGAACACCTCCAGGAACAGGGCATTCACAGCCTCTCTGGGCAGCTGTTCCAGCACCTCACCGCTCTCTCTGTAAAGAACTTCCCCCTGACGTCCAACCTAAATCTCCCCTCCCTCAACTTCAAACCATTTTCCCTCGTCCTGCAAGGAGAAAGGGGGCAACTGGAGCTGGCAAGCAGCAGCTGTGTCTCAGCAAGAAAAGTGCTGAGTTTCTGACCCCAGAATGCTCCCGACATCCCCATTTGCTTTCTCAGCCCAGCAGAAGAGATTCCAGAATCCTCCTGGCACCCCGTCTTGACCCCTCCCAGCCCCTGCTGAGACAGTGGGCAGTCCCCCAGCTCACGTCAGGCTGTTGTAGGCATCCAGACATTCTGGCTTCACATTGTGAACTGTGGGGGAAAGAGGGCAAGACGCAATGTCACAGCAGGGAGCAGAACGAGCGGCTGTGTTACCAAGCTGCAAGGGCCTGGGAGGGGTGTGCAGCCTCTGCCTGTGGGGTCACTCACACTGGATCTTGTAGAGGTTGCTGGTCTCTTTCTTGGACAGAAGGTTGGAATGGGCATCCTTGCGGGGATCCACCTTGTGCACAAACAGGGAGCGGAACCAGCTGCCCTCAGCATCCCGTGAGTATGCCCTGCAGGACCATGCCGTCAGCAGGGCTGGGGGGGGCGGGGGGGAACTACACAGCTGGGCACGGTGGCTGTCGTCTGATGTGGGGGGAAGCAGATGGGGGGAACTTGTTCCATTCCCAGCCCAGCCCCAGGGCTGCGTGCCCCCCCACCCAGCGCTCCCCAGGGAGAGGCCTCATTCATTTCAGGGCCCAGGGATGTGGGGTGATAGAGATGACACAGAGGCAGCGCACTCGGTCAGACCTTTGCCCACAGAGCGGCAGGGCCTGGTAATGTATTAACGGCGTGGGGTCAGCGGCCCTGGACGCTCAGCGGGGGCACGGGGTGACAGCAGGCCCTGAACCACGGCGGGGGGAAATGGGGTGGGAGATAAGGGAGCTGAGACTGGGGGAGATGGGGCGGAGATAGGAGGAGAGGGACGCTGGGGGGGGGGCTGAAGGGAGAGAATGGGGTGGGTTGGGGGCCTTGCAGGGGGAAGATGGGTGCTGGGGGGCGGGGAGAGCTGGGGGGGGGAGATGGGAGCTGACGGGGAAGAGACGGGAGCTGCGGGCTTCTGGGCCTGAGGGGAAGGATGGGGGCTGGGAAAGAAACGGGGCGTTGGGGAATGATGGGAGCTGAGGGGAGTGATGGAGCCTGGGGAGAGGATGGGCCATGGGGGGGTTCCGGGCCGCGGGGCGGGAGGGAGGGGCCGGGCTCCGCTCACCGCGCCCCGCTGAGGGCCCCGCCGCCGCCGCCGCCTTGCAGCCGCCGCAGCAGCACCGCGCCGCCTCCTGCCCGCGCCGCCGCCATCTTTCCGGGGCGGGGCGCAGTGGGGGCGTGGTTATATACAGCCCCGCCCACGGCCGGACTCTACCCCCTCATTGGGCGTGGCTTCGTGCTGGCCCCGCCCTCAAAAGCTGGCGTGCAGCAGGGTGATTCTGATTGGCTGCCGCGCCGTCCCGTTGGCCGCGCCTTCCCGCCCACCCTCGAGCTCCCGGCTACCCACAATGCTTTGTTCCCACGGCCACAAAGAGAGCTCATTGGTTGCCGCCTGCGCGGCCGTGCCTCCAGATGGCAGCAGCCAATCAGAGGGTTCCTTCGGACAAGTCGATTCTTGATTGGCTGCGGTGCCTTCTTTTGCATCCCTAAGCCCTCCCACGGCCGGCGGCGTCAGCTGCTGATTGGTCGCTGCCACGGAGGGGCGGAGCTGAACGTGGGGCGGGGCTTCCTCCGGGGCGGGCGGGGCCGGGAGAGCGGGGCGGGACGGGGCCGGGCTGGGGGCGGGGTTAAAGCACCCATAGCACCCATAGCACCCACGGCTCCCAGCGCTGCCTGTGGGAGCCCTGTGCCCCCCCATAGCTCCCCATAGGCTCCCACTTCCCTCCATCGCTCTCCACGATCGCCATTCTGTGCCCCACAACCCCTAATTGCCCCCCTCAGCCCACGTGGCCTCTCCGTAACCCCTCATAGTCCCACCTTGGCTTACACAGGCCCTCATGACCTCCTGTAGCCTTCCCTTATCCACTCCATATCCCCCCATTGTTTTCCACGACCCCTACACAGCCTCCCTGTATCCACCCACGACTTCTCCACGGCTCCCCATGACCTCCTCGTAACCCCCATAAAGCCCCATAGCCCTCCATAACCACCCATAGCCCCCTATAGCCCACCGTTACCCCTTCCATGCCCCCTATAGCCCCTCCATATCCTTCCCCACGTGGCCCCTATATTCCCCATGGCTCCCCATAGCCCCCATCTCCCCCCCCGTGTCTCCCAGTTTGGGGCTCACCCCCCCAGGGGTGAGGCAGAGTGCTGCAAACTGCACATCCAGGCCCCCAGCTCCTCAGGGCTGTCAGCCCCCAGCACATAGCTCCTCATCCCGGGGTGCTCGACCTGCGGGAGCAATGAGCCAGCAATGGGCC
>JAPSGF010000103.1:1507468-1552777 GCA_035772895.1 Perdix hodgsoniae
CCCCCCCCTATATTTCCCTCTGTGGCCCCCAGCCCCCCATGCCCACTTGGGTGCCGTTGCCGGGGCCCCAGGGGGATGCAGCGTTGCTGTCGGCCATAGGGTCCCTGTGGGGGCGGTTGGACGGGGGGGGTGGGGGTGGGGTGGCACCATGAATGGTCCCATTCAGCCCTCACCCACCCCACAGCACAGAGGCCCCATTCTGTGTTGTGCGGGGGCACTGTGGTGCTGAGATGGGGCCTGGGAGGGGAAGCCCAACCCTTTTATTCCAATCCCATAATTCCTATGCCAGTCTCAGTCCTCATCCCATTTTCCTGGTACTGGTTACGGTTCTCTCCTGTTATGTTGTTACTGCCCCGTACCGTTATCCCCACGGCAGTCCTGATTCCAACCCTAGCTTCATTATTCCAGTACTGATCTGCATCCCCATTCCCACCCTGCCATCCCAGCTGTGGTTCTGGTCCCGTCCCATTATTCCCCTGCTAATCCCTGTGACCCACTGCAATTTCATCACCTCGGTGACGGTCCCTATTCCTGTCCCGTGACCCCAGTGCTGGTCTCAGCGCCCATCCCACCCTCCCAGTGCTGGTTCTGATCCTGCCCCATTATCCCCATGCTGGTCTGAGTCCTATCCCGTTATTCTAGTCCCAATCCCGGTCCCGTACCGCTGTCTCAGTCCTTGTCCCATTCCTATTATCCCAGCACTGTCCTGCTGCTGTTATCCTAGTGATGTCCCAGCCCTGATATCCCACTGCTGTCTGTTCCCATTATCCCAGCACTGGTCCCATTCCCATTGTCCCAACACCGTCCCACTCCTGCTTTCCCCACAGTGTATCCCCACGAGGTCGAGGCTCTGAGACCCCCCTACATCAGGACCGGGCGGCGCCCCCCACCCCACGCCGCCGCAGCAACAGCAGCTCATTCACGACGGCAGGGTGGTGCCCGCTCCTCCGGCCGCAAGAGGGCGCCGCATCCGAGCCCCGACGTGTGGGCAGGAAGCCCTCTTGTCTACCCCCTCTCCTTCCCTTTGACGAGCGGCCGTTTCGCCCAATCCGCACCTCTCTCTACTTCCCCTCTTCCCGTCGCCCCGCTTCTGATTGGCTTCGGCGCCGCGCGACCCGCGGGGCGGAGGGCGGGACGACCCGAGCTCGGAACCAATAGCGAGACGCCGTGCCGAGGCTGGGCTCGGCGCGGCCCGGAGCCGCCGCCGCCGCCATGGCGCTGCCCCCGCGGCGCTGCCCCCGGCGCTGAGCCGTGCCCGCGCCATGGCCGGGGCCATCGCGTCCCGCATGAGCTTCAGCTCGCTCAAACGGAAGCAGCCCAAGACCTTCACGGTGCGAATCGTCACCATGGACGCCGAGATGGAGTTCAGCTGCGAGGTGACGGCCTGAGCCCCGTCGCCATGGAGACGGGGCCTCGCTCCCCCCGCTCCGGGCGTCCGCGGCGCCCCGGGCCCGGCCGTGCCGGGGCTCTCAGGGCCCCAACGGGGGCTGCGCGGCTCGGCCCGGGGCCGGGGTGGGTCGTCGCGGGCTTCAGGCCGCGGGGGCCGCGTCCCGAGGCTCGGCCCACCCGCCCCCAGCGCGGGGCTGCGTGGATTCCCGAGCGCCAGCCGCGAATCGTCAGGGCGGCGTGCGGCTGCGTGCTTCTCCTCCGTCGGGTTTGCCTTCGCTGGGCCCTCGGTGCCCCTCAGGCATCCTGGCCGTGGCCGCCCGGCCCCAGGGGCTTCCTTTTGTTTGCTGCGATTTCGGGTCACGAGATGCTCTGGAGGGACGGGGCGTGTCGAGACGGAAAGCTGTCCGTACCCACCGTAAAGCGTGGGCTGTTAGGTTTGAGAGCTCACTTGGTCCGAATCTCGATGCGGATCCGTGCCTGTGAGCAGGGGGGTGTTTGTCCTTGTGACGCTTCTCGCTGCTGAAATGCACTGTCAGCTCTGGGGCACGCCGTGCCTCTCCCAGGATTAAGGAGTTATTGTCGGTTCCAGCTCCTCGCCGTTACCCTGCCGGGAGGGTTGAGGTGTCCCAGTTCCGCACTGATGCTTTCCTAGGCTGCCAGCAGTGAGGTGATGAGGAGTCAGTAACTCTCCTTTCACACCGTGGCCACTTGTTGCTTCGTGTTGGGATGAAGGTATTTATGAAGAGGCAGCACAGCGCTCCCAGTTGGGGTGGAACACGTCACTCGTGCACCTTCAGCTGCCTGCTGGGGAGGCTCCAGCCAAAGACCTCACAGCAGAGGCTGCCCAGCCCTCGGGGGAGCTCAGAGAGAGGCTCGTGAGCATCGTGTTCCTGCTTGCACCTCTTACCTCTTGCTGGAGCATGGAGGATACGTGCAGGCACTCAGGCTCTGGCCTCCAGTGTGAGAGCCTCCCAGCAGTGGGGAAGAAAGGATCAGGCTGGGTGGCTGCATTGCACGGCCCCCATGGTCTCCCCCAGACGCTCCATACCCCCCCATAGGCCTCCCCATACCCGCTTGGGTGCTGCTGCAGGAGCCCCAGGGGGGCACATTGCGTGGCTCAGTTGTGGCTGTTTGAGCTCCCTGGCTGTGTTGCTGCCTCCTCTGTGTAGTGACAGCTGCAGGGAAGGCTCCTCTGCTTGCTGGCTGTATCCAAAATCACATCCCCAGAGACCAATGCCTGCCCCATTACAAACAGCTGCCTCACATCTCCGTGCCTCCTGTACCTTCTCAGCCTCACGCTGAGTGCTTGTGCTCCTTTTCATACCTGGATGCGAGCAGGGTGAGCAGTTAGGGAGGTGCTGTGGGGAGGCTGGTGCTGCTTGTGGTCTGGGGCCCTGCTGGTCTTAGCCCTGCTTAACTGCTGGCTTCTTTAACCAGTGCTGATCACGGTGCCAGTGAACACGTCTGGGTGAGTGACCAAGCTCTGCTTTCTATGCAGGATTAATTTCTCTGGCTCCTTTTTAACTTTATTGCAGAGCTCTTGAGGCACGTTCTGCGTTTTCCCGAGTGACTCCGCACAGGACAGAGGTGACAGAGGGTGGTGAGGTGTTGTCAGCGTGATGTGAGGTCTGATAACAGCTGGCTGGCTGTGACACCAGACAGTCAGGCTGTGAATTCCCATCTGGCACAGGAGGAGTGCGTATGGGGTGGCACACGGCCTCGCTTCTGCTGCCACCTCTGGTCGTGGCAGCCCCTCTTATCTGAGCGAGCTGATGTGTCTGTAGCTGTGTCAGTGCCACCTTTTCCTTATGCATTTTTCAGTCTGCCCTGCAGGAATTCCTGGCTGGGTATTGCAGGAGATTAAACCTGCTCTGCATCTGTTGACACTGTGAATAATGTCTCTAAATTGAGTCTAAATCTGAAATAATTCCTAGAAATGAAATCTTAATCTTTCTAACGCTGTGATGAAGCTTAATATTCGCAATTGGGGCCTCACTTCAAAGTCTTGTAATTTGTTCAGGGAAATCTTAAAGGCACAATGTCAACGTCTCCCTTTTTGTGTTACTTCCATTAGAGCTGTGTGAGCGTGGTGCCTAATTAATTGATAGCATCTTGAGCAAGGACAGACATTTGCATAACTATTGAAATCCCTGTGCTAAGCCTCTTGCTGGCTGCCCCATCTTCCTGAGCGCCACCACGCAGCTCCTGCGCTCTGATTTCTGTGCTTGGAGAGCAGCAGGAGAGAAATCCTACTGAAAAACACCCTGGGTCAGTGAACACCACCCTGTGCCAACTGGGGAAGCTTAAATGCAGGGCAGGGGCTGGCAGGGTGTGGTGCTTGTGGTGCTGTTGGTTTGCTGCCTCCCAGGTCGTGGTGCCAGGACACTGAGTGGCCAATGGCTTCCTCTAATTGCCACCCTTGTGGTGCAATTTGCTGCCACTCCTGACCCAAATTAGACAGTGCATATGGCAGGAATAAGGTAATTCTGGTGGTGGCTCTTTGTCAGGTTATTCACTCCTCTTGCACAGTATCTTTACCCCACGGTACTGTTAGGTTTCTGTGGGGCTCTTTTCATTCTGTTCCTGCAGCAGGATTGTAGTATTGGTGTTGGGTTGGTCTCATGTGCTCTGATGCACAAGACTTTTTTTCTCCAAGAGCCAAGAGTGTGGCTGATGGAAGGATCAGTCCCTGCTTTGCTTTGTTCCTGTGGTGTGGCAGCGTGGTGACTGGCTTTCCAGCTCTGGAGTCTCAGCACCTTCTCAGAAGGGTGTTTTCTCTCCATCCATAGTGCCTGTGGTCTTGAAGCTCCTCTAGGAGTCATTATGGGACCAAGCAGAGGTTGCCTCTCAGCTTAATCCTTGGACAGCAGCAGCTCTTTCAGCCAGGAATGAGTGGGAAAGCTCAACAGCCAAGCTGGAGAAAGCACAAGCATTGAAGCAGTAAGAAGAGACGCTTGTGTTGTTTGGTCTGAACTTGCACTGTGTTACTGCCTGAGTGCTTCAGCTGTTCCTCTCTGGTCAGAAAACAACCTCAGCTGGAAGGTGTCTCTGCAGAGCATTCAGTTGGTACCCAACTTGCTGCAAGGCCGGCTCAGCTGGCTGTGGTTGGTTGTAAAACATTTCTATCTGCTTGTAAGTAGAAAAACTCTATCTTAGCAGTATGCAGCCAAGCGTTGGTCTCTCTATTAACGTTTGTAGGGGGTTACATAGCTGTGCTGCAAAAGCTTATCCCTGGGGGCAGGGGCAAGCTAAGGTCTGGTGCTGAAAATCTGTGGCCAAATAAGTTCTTGAGAAAGAGTCTGTGCGTCAGAGTAGGGAGTTAAGCTCACTGCACCCAAATAAAAAGGGCAAGAGGAAGAAGCAGGGGATGAAGTTTCTGTCTGCTTTGCAAAATGCTCGGGAGAGGTTTTACACGGCTTTCTTCGTTCTTTGGTAAATGTTCACCGGCTTCTTGGTGGTGCCAGTAGTGACACTGACCTCTTGATGCTGCTAAGCTTCTGCTAGCAGGCAGAAAGCTGGCTGGCAAAGATGAATCTGTGGACAGTAACAGCTATTTTAAAAAGCTGAGAGAAATAATCCCTTTCAGCTGCAAAATGATCTTCAGTAAATTACTGGGATGCCAGCTGTCAAGTCAGTGCTCTGGTTCCTTTGTGCACCCATCTGCCCTCGTCCTGTGTCAGTTCTCTGCATGCTCACACGTTTTTGCTGCTCGGTGGCTCCCAACCCCTTCTTTCATGTGAGAAGTGGCAGGTAGGAGCTGCTTTCCCATTTGATTTGAATCGTGGAGGGCTTTGTGGCAGAAGCAGCAATGCTGCTAATTTACAGCCGTGTCACTTGGGAATTGCTCAGAGCTGTCTTGCTCGGTTCTGTTCATTTTTGCATTCTCTTTCTTAATCTGTGTGCAAGTCACACGAGACACATTATGAGCACAGATCCTCATTGACTTCGTTCTGATTGCACCTTGAATCTGAAGTGCCCTCTGATCCCGAGTCCTGCTGCAACCTCTTCTCAGCCTCTTCCATGTTATCCAGTTCCTTCTGCCGCTGGTTCAAGAGCTCCATCAGTCCTCACTCACCCAGCCTTTGGCTGAGCTGACGCTCTGGGTCCTGTTGCTTGTTTTCCCCTTCCCCTCCCTCCCTTGCCAGCTGGAAGAGCTGCAGCAGCCCCTTTTTTCCCCTGCACCCAGCCCTCTGTCTGTCTTGGGCAGGCAGCAAGCGCTGTGCTTGGCTGCACCATCTGCCTTGTTATGCCTGGGTGGGTTTTTGGCCTCCTCGGTGGTTAACAGGAATAGATTTTAATTAAAAGCTCATTATCGAGTTGTCGTGTAGCATTAGTAAATAAAAATAACTTTTACGGCCCTGTCTCGTGGCTCAGTAAGCGGCAATTGAAAGTATTTGACATCTGTTTATTTAAAGAAATGGAGGAATATTGAATATTTGATTCCCTGCTCGCTCCAAATGGACATTAAATCCAAACAAATGGTTGTCTGGGGCACTGCTGTTACCGTGGAGGGTCCAGAAGGGGAAACACACAGCCTCAAAGTTACCCTGCTTTGGGCTGTGTGCTGCTGTGGGTTCTGGTTGGTCATCTGGTGGATGAGGGGCAGCTCCCGTGTGCTCAGGTGCCCAGTGGGGCTCTGTTCTGTGAGCTCCCCCCGTGTTTCAGGGCAGAGGTGTTGGCTCTGCTAAAAGCTTGCTTCTCCCACAGGGTCTCCGGAGTGGAAATATCTTGCTGTGAAACCTAAGTGCTGCTTGCCAGGGCTTGGCCTCCTCCTCTGCTTGCCCTGCCTGCCTTCAGGTCATCGGGACGGGGACCCTGGGCTCCTGTCTCATGTCCAGCACAGAACGAATTCTGACGTTGAATAAAATTGACCTGTTGAGCTGAAAAGCCACTGTTCTGGGTTTCTCATATGAAGTCCTGGTCTGTTTTTGTGAAGGAAAGGAGGCGAGGCTGCCTTGAACTGGGCTCTGCCCCGAGAAGATTGGGCATGTATTTGTTCCTCTCCTTCCTCTCATGAAATCCTAAGGGGTTTAAAGCCATTCTTTTTTCCCTTTCCCATGTAGCTGGAGTAAATTCAGCAGGGCATCACTGGAAGTGAAGCATCAGCAGAGCTTGGGAGTCGCTTTTCTCCTTAGCACCCTCAGCACTCTGTGCAGGACGGCTGCACCTCCTGTGCCTTGGTGTGTGTTTTTTTTCCTAGCTCCTGGCCTCCCCGTTGTCAGCCCGTGCCAGGGGGATCAGGTAACCCTGCCTCGTGTTTGTGCCGCTGGGGGACAGGCTTGGGAGCGAAGGAGCAGGGCTGAGAATTGCTGGCAAGGGTCTGCATTGAAATCAATCGCCCAGTTGCCTGTCTGTTGGAAACGACTCTTGGTGCAGTTTAATAAATAATGCAGACCCTGTTAATAGATGCCAAATGCGACGTCTCTGCTGGAGAAAAAAATGATGCCAGTAAGGCATAGTGGAAGTGCTCCTTTCTAGCTGCTGGGTTGTAAGTGCTTAGTGCTGTTCACTTAAAATGCTCTGCTAATAAATTGTGAGCACTCTGTGCTCAGGAAAGAGCAGAAATTCCAGCTCTGCGAAATCCCAGCCTCGCAGCGCTCGCCGCCTTCATGAAGCAGTTTGTCTGCGTGTTCCTCCAGGACTTGTGGAATGTCTCTAGCAGGTTGTGCTGAAGTCAAGCTGGTGGGAGGATGCGAAGCCACGAGTGTGAGAAGTGACACCTGCAGTCACATCCTGCTCCCCTCTGCGGGTCGTGCAGGGCTGCCTGGCTGTGCAGCGTTAGGGTTGTTGTGGTGGGGCTTTTGCTTGGAGCTTTGCCGTCGCATCGTGCCAACTGCTCGAGCGCATGGCTGGGGGGACTGCAGTGCTCTGAGCCCTTTTGTTTTTGTTTTCAGGACCTTCCGACGACTTGCAAAATTGTCCTTGTACTTCAGATGTACGGAGCAGGGGAGCGGTGTGATGAGCGGAGGGCACAATGTGGAACTGCCAGGCTGCAGGCTCATTGCCGGCTCATCTGCTCAGCCCCTGGCATCAGCTCTCTTTATCCCCCGGTGTCCCTGGGGGCCTTTATTGTGTTTTATGGCCAGGAAATGTGGCAGTTAATGATACGAGGCCTATCAAATATGGGTACGGAGCTAAGGTCTTCCGTGTCTGTAAAACAGTTGGAGTTCAGCTGTCCAAAGATGCCACTTGAATGCAGATGGTTATTTTAAGTACCGAGGTGTGGAAGGCAGTGGTGTACGTTGAAATGAACGCTGTTCCATTTCTATATTTAATGAAGGTAATTCAGCGGGCAGCAGTGTTAAATACGTGCCTCTGCCTCGCCGTGCGCGTGCAGTGACAGCAGCAGTGTGAAATCTGACGGCAGAAACAATTGCTCAGCAAAGTGGGAATCGCAGGAGGGATGTGCAAAAAGTGCCAGCTGGAACGTGGGTGGCTGGGGTGAGCAGCAGCAGCCCATTGCGATCCTGGAGGAGCACAGAGGGGTGCAGGTGCTGGGAAGCAATAGGCTGAAAGGTGGCCTTTGCAAAAATGGGGGGGGGGGGGGGCTGGAAATAATAATAAAAAAAAGCCCAAATGACAATGCATTATGCAAAGCAGTTTAATTGTAGTTAGGAAATAGCCCTTTGATGGCGGCGTGCTTCCACGTGCCTGCAGGAATGCTATGGAATGGCTGTTTAAATGCCTCTCGCTCTGTTTTGTCTGAAACCTCCAATTAACCTCCTTCTTAAAATAATAGGCAGGAGGAGACGTGCAATCTGAAGCATCCTGTGCCAAGCTGGAGCTCGTTGTGGGGACCGGAGGCTAGCTGGATGTGTGAAATTAGGGTTTTATAATTACAGCACTGCAGAACCTGCTCCTCCTGGTGCTTTTGACCTCGAGGTGTTGACTGCGCCTGATAGGAACTGCAGAGAGGCCGTGGCGAGCCGCCCTGGGGTGCTGCTCTTCGGAGGGTAGCAATGGCCTGTCTTCTATTCTGGGACGTCGGTGTGCACGTCTGTACCCTGCGAGGGGCAAAAACAGCCACGTGCTCGTTTAACCAAAGCAGAAATCAGCCTGTCCTCAACTGCTTTGCCCACAAGGCGGCAGTGGGTGACAGCAGGAGCAGGGATCGTCCCCGTGGCAGCAGCATGTGCTGTGCCCCTGCATTAATATTGATGCTGGCCAGGTGGCACCAAGATTGAGTGGTAGCGACAAGAGAATGTGCCGAGATCCTTTTGCCCTGGGGCTTTGGAGTGATGGCCGTATGTCTCAGTCCAGCGATTGTTTCCGCCGCGCAGATGGAAGAGCAAAGTGGCTCTGGCACATTAGATTCATCTGTTTGATGTCTTTCTTCACCTTTCTGCCTCCCAACGCCTTCTGGCTTTATGAACAAACTTCAGCAGTAGCGCGGTTGTGACGGCAGGGCTGTTGGAAGGACACGCTCTTTGAGCACGACCGTTTCCTCTGCTCCCCGGCTGCTTCTGTCACATTTTCGGTGTAAGGCACAGCCTGACTCGATCAAAACACGCTCAGAGAGAGCTGCTGATTTCAGTGGCAGTTCTGACCCTGCTCCCCGTTAGCCCGTGCACAGCCTGCTGCTGTGGATGCGTGCAGTGGATGCATCGGTTGTTTCGCTTCTGGTTTGCAGTTGTGTTGCGCCCTGGCCTGCCAGAGCTGCTGATACTCGAGCAGGGATACCTGGGGCCATTACATTACAGCTACATTAAAGCTACCAAAGGGCAATTGAGAGTGATACACAGTCATTTCTTTTTCTTTCTTTTCGTGCTGAAAATGGGCTGCTCGTAGTGGTGCTTGATCCTCTGTCAGATCCTCTGACTTCTGGTGGATTGCTGAAGGAAGAAAGAATGGAACTTCACAGTGTCATTTGAGTGGGCCTGGTGTTCCAGTTCCTCTGTGTGGAACACATTGTGAGGTGGAAAAAAGAATGGATTTGGTTGAATGGAAACAAAATCCTCAAGTCCTTCTTATAACTTGGCTTCCCTTTCCTTTTCCTACAGGTGAAGTGGAAAGGCAAGGACTTGTTTGACCTGGTATGCAGAACGCTGGGACTCCGAGAAACGTGGTTCTTTGGCCTGCAGTACACTATCAAGGACACGGTGGCTTGGCTTAAAATGGACAAGAAGGTTGGAAGCACATCTCTTTTGAGAGTTCATAAGGGGTGACAGAGGGGGATGTATGGAATCGGAGAGTAGCTTAGGTTGGAAGGGACCTTAAAGATCATCTTCCAACCCTGAGGTGCTGGACTGCAGGAGGTCTGTAATGTAAATAGAGTCTAGTGATGGCTGCTTTTAGTCTCTCTTCCACACCCCTGAATGACAAGCCCTTTAGCAGGAAAGTGAAAGGTTGCACCTTGGCTTCTTTTGTTGTTGAAGTGTGCAAAAGGAAAGGAGGAGGCAAAACTGAGGAGTGAAAAGGAGGTGGAGATGAGGGATAGGATGCTTCCCAGATATGTAAGCCTCTGGGTTGCTGAGCAGTTGGTTAGAGAAGTGATGGATGTGGCTCTGTTTGCACCAAACGATGCTGCACTGAAACCAGACAGTAATTGTGACTAAAGGAGGGCTCGGTGTCATGCCAAAGT
The DNA here is from genome assembly GCA_035772895.1 of Perdix hodgsoniae. Lineage (NCBI taxonomy): Eukaryota > Metazoa > Chordata > Aves > Galliformes > Phasianidae > Perdix > Perdix hodgsoniae. The sequence goes on from JAPSGF010000103.1 coordinate 1,517,439, forward strand.
TTTAAGCTAACATGAATCTGAACCAGACAACGCCAGCATAATAGCAAAGTGTCAGAGAGCAAGTCTGAAATAGAGGGAGAGGCACTGCAGAGAAACAGCCATAAAGGTTGGTGGTGGCATAGCAGCATCTAACATCATTGTGAGAGGTTGGGAAGCAGCATTATGTACATAGCAGATCAAGATCAACCTTTGCTGTCTCATTTTGCATGCTGTTTGTTTTCTTGCATGGTTCTGATTGTCAGAAATGTTTGTTTGTTTTCTAAACTCTTCTGAACTACTTAGGTTGTTTCATCCCTTCTGCATGCTTAAGATGCTTGACAAAAGCTGTGCTGATATTAACAGAAGGGAACAGCGTGGCTCCTATAAACAGGGCACTGACAAACCTAGGGGGTGTAGTTGAATGGCTTTTCTATTCCCCAGGTTCTGGATCATGATGTGCCGACAGAGGAACCTGTCACCTTCCACTTCCTAGCCAAATTTTATCCTGAGAATGCAGAGGAGGAGCTGGTCCAGGAGATCACACAGCACTTGTTCTTCCTGCAGGTAGGAGCCTTGTAAGTAAGTACGTTGCTTTCCAGCATGAAAGAGGATGGAGCAAGGATGAGCAGAAGTGCAAGAAGGTTTTGGGGACTGAGGAGTTTGGTCAGCAAAGCATGACTCTTTGTCATTACATTCACACCCCTCCAAATGCAGTTGTCTTGAAGTGCAGAAGAGTCCTAAAATAGGTCAGAGATGGATGAAGCAGTCCCAGGCGCCCAGACTTGCAAACTGGCCATCAGAAATGATTAGGTGATTTGTAATATTAGTGTGTGGTAGTTAAGGAAAATGAATCTGTCAGATGTGGGCATGAATGACACTCGCAGCCTTGGAGTCTGCCTCTCTGCAGGGTGTAGATATCAGTTGTGCTGAGAGATGACAGTTGCCTTTATAAGTGATAGCGTTCTTGTGGGAAGCAAGGGAATTTCATCCTGGAGCACAGAGTGCAGCCAACCTGTTTCATGAGCAGGCTGTACAGCAAGGTTCACCTCTTCACAGATCAGCCTTCAGATAACTGGAGCAGAAGAAAATCCCAGAAGCACAACTGTGTCATAAACTGATGGCAAAAGCAGAGGAGAAGGGGGAACCTAGCTGTCCTGCCTGCACCAGTAGCTTCTTATTTAAAGTACTCTACCCAACATCATGTCTTCAGAAATCAGTTCAGCTAATGTTGTAGCTGTGCTGTGTGACTGGTAATGAAGCGTTTCTATCACAGCAGCTTTCTCTTTCAGACAAGATCAATTTTCTGAAACTATTTACTATAAAAAGAAACAGGAGGCAGGAGTGTTACGGGCTGTAGAATAATCCTGGGCAGATCTCTCTGGGCATTCATTAGGATGTTGTAGCTGCTCCTTGGCTGCTGAAGTTGCTTTGCACCAAAGTAGGGGCAGTCTGGATTCAGCTGCATTGCTTTGGATTTCAGTGTACTCTGCCCTTTACAACAGATATAAAAGTGAGCTCACTAGCTCGTTGGTACTCCTCCCAGTTCCAAAGTTCGTCTTTGTTCTTCAGAGCTAAAGGAGTTGAAATGCAGAGTACTGCTGTTCATTTCCAACGTCTGCCTTGTGCTCTCGTGTCTCCTTAGGGCAGTTTCTAAATGTCCAATTTGCCATGGGTTTTAGGCCTGATAAGGAAAAATGCTTTTTGGCAGCTTTGAAAAATAGAATCACAGAGGAAAAGCAGTTAAAGCTGCATTTTATAAATGCAGACCATGACTTTTCTGCTAGGATTTTAATGATATGAGTGGAGCCTACGCTCCAGTAACGTGTATAAGAAACAGGAGCACACATAAGCTTGCAAGTTCCCCCGTTCACCTTAATGCAGGAGAATCTCTTCTGTGATTATGTTGTAACTGACTTTGAGGGTGCAAAACGTGCTATAAATTCAAATCCACGTTACTGTATCTCTGTGACAATCCATTTTAGGAAAATGGTACTTTTTTTTTTTCAGAAAAATTAAGTGGCCAAGAACATAAAATATCAAACATGACAGATTTAATTTTTTAATGCACAGAAGCCAGGAAACATAAGGCAGCAGCTTTTGGGAACTGCACGCTGGCTCTCCTGGGAGCGTGCGCAGGAGCTGCCTGCTTTTAAAAGCACTGCCACAGAGGTGACCTGCATCTCTGCTTGCTGTTGTTGGGGATTGGAGGGAATTAGCCCCAAGCACAGGTGAGCACCTACTCATAGCGAGGTCCCAATGCCCCAGAGCAAAGCCCTTTGTGTGCTCAGAGCCTCAGCTACAACTCCTTTTTTGAGTTTAGTGTTGGATATAGTCACATCAATCTATAGCTTATGCCTTAGGAGGTTTTATCTCCACGTTTACATGCAGGGTTGTTTTTCTTTTCCCCCCTTGCCCTTCACAGTGAGATATAGGTTCTGTCACTTTCACAGTATAAATTTAGTTTTGCAAACCTGTCTGCAGAAGGTGGCTTGTGAAAGCCTGAGCCCTTCCCTTTACAGGCATCAGAGACTTCCTGGGCCTGAACAGGAGCTAGTGTTAGGAATGTTGTTAACTGTGTGGTTGACAGCCCTAGTTAAAACAAACTGCAGCCATCTGCTGTGACAGTCATGCTTTGCACTGCTTCACTAAACATGTGTTATGTGTCCTTTATTGCTGTGTGCAGGTGAAGAAGCAGATTTTGGATGAGAAGATCTACTGTCCTCCTGAAGCTTCTGTCCTCCTGGCCTCTTATGCAGTCCAAGCCAAGGTAGGCACAGAGGGATTTTCTGAGGGCAAAGTGGTGTTGGCTTAGTGCTGTTCCTGGGAAGCTGGGTGCTTTGTTACATACCCACTTCCTGAGGCAGGGAAAGTTGTTAAAAATTCAAAAGTGATGGGACTACACTAGCGACATTGTCTTTTCCATGCTGCCAATTTCTGGCTGCCTTTGGATATTGGATGCATTTTTATTTTCTCTTTCCAGAAGTCTTTAGCAAGCTCTCAGCCTATAAGTAGCAATGCCTACTTGAGTATGGGTTACTGCTGGAGCATTTGAATTCCTGGAGCCCGTGCTTTTTTGGATCTCCTCCCTACTCTTGCTATTGTAGCCAGTAGCAAACCAGCTGTGAGACTGGCAGCTACACTGCTCTCCTATATACTTGTCCTCATAACTGCTTTGTTTTGAGTGCTACAGCTTGCCTCATCAATGTTGTTGCAGTGTTAGAGATCTGTCTGACTTGTCCCTTTGTCAAAGCTCTGATCATGGCTCTTTGGTGTTGCTGCACAGAGGGAAGAACTCAATTGTCATCAAGTTCCCCTCAGTCCTCAGCTGAATTCTGCTCTAGACCCCAAATCACTGGTTTTTGCCAAGGACCAACTCTAAAGAGCACTGTTTTCCAGCCTGGAGCAGCCTTGGGTAGCAGAGGAAGCAGCTAGCAGCAGGGGGACTCTTGTGATACAGAGAGCAGCTGTAGGTTCAGAGGTGGGGATGTCTTGCTAGAGATGGGTCATTTATCCCTGCAACACAACATGTCCCACTGCTGAATTGAGTTTTCTAGCTAGTCTCCAGCTCCTGTGTAAAGATAATGCCAGTGGAAAAGAAGAGCAGTTGCTGGAGTCCTATCACAGCCCAACTGCCACATCTCTGTGGTTGTACTCAGTCATTTTCTGGATGCTCTTCAGGAAGGGGTTTTGGCTTGCAGCACCATAGGCCAAGTGTCTGTGCACCGCTGTGTCCCTAAGGGGCCTCAGGGGACAGGCAGGGTTCCTGTGCTCTGTGAGATCTGTGCCACTCACAATGCAGGAGAGGCATTTGTTTCTGTTGCCTGGGGAGGTCCAGGCAGAGTGGAAGCAGTCGTTTCAAGGAGTCTCATCCTCAGCAATGGCTTTTTCCAGGTTGTATGATAACATTCCTCATAACCCTTTAGTCCCTGCCCAATTTGTCAGAATCCAGCAGGATTCAACGTGCTGCAGTGTTGTTTGATGACAAATGTTTGGATTTGCTAGAAAAAGGTGTGTTTTCCTCATAGGCAGAATATTGGTGCAAATCCATTTAGTTAGAGGGACTCATCAGCTGGGGAAAAGAGTTGCTTTTAGCAGCGTTTGTGTGAAACAGGCATCACTCTTATTACATACATGTGTAAACACTCACTTGGCTTTTTCTCACGTGACCTGCCGAGCTGAGGGTACAGAGGGGAAGCTGCTTCCCACTGCCAAAATGGATCAGCCCTTGGGTAAAATACTGAGTGCTGTCAACTCTTGGCCACGGCTGCTCATGTGCTCAGGAGCAGCGTGGACTTTGGTGCAGAGCTGTTATGCTGTCCTGTGTCTGCTCTCCCAGCTTGGCTCCTGACCTTGTCCTCAGCAGCACACCTGATGTGCTCTGTGTGTCTGGAGATCGACTGGAATCGGAGCAGCTCTCCTAATCTTGCAGATCTTGATTCTGCAGAGGCTGTGAGAAGATGAAGAGGGGTGCCTTCTTATCTTAGCTAACGCACCTTTCGTGCCTGCTTCACACATGGCTTTTCCTTGCTGCCCTTCTTGTAACCAGGCCCAGGCAGAGCTTCCCCTCCTGCTCTTTTTCAGGAAAGATAGAAGTGGAAAGCAAACCCTCAGTATGCAGCTGGGAAGAAAGATATTGCAGGTCACCTCCTTCCAGTTAAATGGGATAATGATATCCTTTCTGGACAAGAAAGCAGCCACTGAGCACAGTAATTTCTCTAATAACGTGCTGATTTGCATGATGAGGGGCATAACAGCCCGACACGGTGTCAGCGTGGTTGCAGCTGATGAAGCCATTTGATCGACAGCTAGGTTTGTTTGTGCTGCTGTTGAACCACCCACCTGAAATAACAAAGTAAGCATGCAGGTCATAAAATTAAAAGCTTGTTTATTTCTATATCGTTGCATTCGTTTGGGGAATTACTCTGTGTTTTCCCCTCTAGCTCTGCATTCAAACCACCCACACCGCTTTCAAATATTGGAGATGGTTCAGGTTTTAAATAGCAGTGAAAGACTTGGAAACTATCAAACAACGTGTCCCTGCAGCAATGGTAACATCCAAGAGGTTTTTCCATCCCTCGCCCCTCGAATGCAAATCGCTGCCCTGCTGCTCTCAGCACTTCAGGTCTTGAAGCACTTCAGCATTAGCAACAGGGTCCTCTGTTTTTGTTTTTTTCCCCAAGCAAACAATAATCAGCACTAATGGGTCGCAGCTGAGTGTGCCCATGTTTGTACAGGACAATACAAGCCAGGCGTGTGGATGATGTGAAGGCAACTTCTGTGTGTGACCGTGAATATTAATTGTGTCATGCAATTAACAGGAGTTAAAATTCTGTGACAGTTTTGAAGCAATTATTTAATTGGAAAGGTCTTTAAAAGCGTGTTTGCCGAATCATTTGAGCCAACATACACTGCAATATTTAAGCCATTTGTTGGTTTTTCAGTTGTGAATAATTAATGTCCTCATCCAGACTCCCTCACAGTACAGATATTCCTTTGGGACATGGCAATATTTTTCACCACGTGAAAATCACATAATCCATACTTAGTCTTGGATCTCCACGGCGGACCACAGCAAAAGAAATACTCGTGTTAATCCTGTTTGCTGTTATTTTCATCACCTAGAAATGATTTATTTTCTGCCTCTCCAAGGTTATTGGAGTTGTTTCCCTTGCTACTTCCGTGTTTTTATTGCTGTTCCCCTCTGATGTGGGTACAAGAGATGCATACCTGCAGTGTGCTGTCATTGAGGAGCTCCAAGCCCTGTAGACCTTGGGAGAGAGTTGCCACTGCTCAGCACCCTGCTGAATGGAGCCCCCAGTGTTTGTGTTGTATTAATTGAAGTCTGAGTCAGTGTTGGCTGTTGCATGCTTCTTTCACGTCTGCATTGGCTCTAAATCAATATCTGTGTCTTTAATCCCTGCTTGTTGTGGATGAAACGTTGCTTGCTGGGCTGCTGAGGGGGTGTCTGTGTAGACTTGTGATCTTGAGCTCTGGTTTTGGTGCACGACGTGGTGGTCCTGGCATTGAAAGTAGGCTGCCATGGAAAGCTTCCTGCCCATATGAGCACCACATGCCTTGGTTTTGCTTTAAAAATTGTCACCATTTTGTGCTTTCTGAGCTGAAGAGCTACAGAGAAGCTGGGAGGGAAGGGCTGATTCCCTTGCAGAATGCATGAGTGAAGGGAACGTTGCTGTGCCTTGTGTAATCACCTAATGTCACTGCAGAAGTCCTGCTTGCCAGGTGACTGAGAATCGCAGCATTTCCTGTACGTGCCTCACATCCTTCATCCCATCCGCTTCAACTTGCGAGGTTATTTGAGGTGCTGCTTTCTGGCTGTTTCCTCCCCTCTTATGCTGTACGGGAGATAAATTCATTTTCACACGCACTGCAGGGACACTCAGCTTTTGAATCTGTTAATAAGCAGTTTTATTTCTCAGCCGTTTTATGTGCTGCTCAGAAGGATGTACGTCTAAACAAATACTAGTAATTACTGGGTGCACTTAACAAATCTGATTTGGATTCCATGATCCAATTGAGCAACAGCCCCTCTGGCAGAAAAGTCAGCGCCTGCCTGAGGGGAGCCTGCAATTGTCATCCAAATTCCTGTTATCATTATTATTGTTATTTAAATATTTGTTAATAGTGAGCAGCAGCAGAGGAAAGGCTGTCTGCCTCAGCTGACTTACTGGGATCAGTCGTTATTTGCAGACAGGTCTTTGTCCACATGTTGGATCCCCATCCCACTGCTGGTGGGAAGGCAAGAACTCATGCAGATGGGGTCTTTCCTAGTGCTGGAAGAAGGGTTTCCTGGGCATGGTGGGCATCAGCTGGCAGTGGGAAGTTTTGGAATGGGAATGGGAAGTTTTGTCCTGCACCCTGCTCTGTTTGCTGTGCCAATCAAACAAGGGTCTTAGTTTCTGTTAGCAATCACATTGCAAAGGAACTCTGTTTATTCTGTTAACCAAGGGGCACGTGTTCTCACTCTAACATGCTGATGCTGAGGGGTGTGGGTGGTCTGTATTTGCTGTGTCCACAAGGAGTGGATGTATAAGGGTGAAGAGCTCTGTTTGCCTGTGTTGTAACACTGTGGGCACAATGTCTCTGCTTCTTTCCAGTATGGTGATTATGATCCCAACGTCCACAAGCGAGGCTTTCTGGCACAGGAGGAGTTGCTTCCAAAGCGGGTAAGGAGCTCAGCCCAGCAGAAGAATGAATTTCCACACTTGGTAACATTTGTGCTACTCTGCCTTTGCAGAGAGGGTCTGTGTGGGGCTGCTTGCAGCGCATTGGGCTGGGGTGGATTTCCTTATCAAGGTAAATGACCCAAGGAGTTGTACTGAGGGAGGAGGATTCAGTATTTTTCTGACATTTTAATAAAGGCAGAAGCAATTATTTCCAACGGTTTTCACATTTTCATTCTGTCTGTGTTTCTTCTTGGTGGCCTGGAGATTGTGCATGCTTGAGGGCTAAATCAGCACTGTGATGTTGCAGAACATGGGGCTGGACGTGCACTGCTGGGAGAGGAGGCAGGAGCCTGTCTGAGATGAGCTGTAATGCCTGGGGATTATGCTGGAAGCTTGGGCATTTCTGGCCTGTTTGCTGGCTTAGGAAAATATGGCAAGTAGCAACGTGACCTGGATCTCTGTCTCCTTGTGTGTCTCAGGTAATAAACTTGTACCAGATGACTCCAGAGATGTGGGAGGAGAGGATTACAGCCTGGTATGCAGAGCATCGAGGCAGAGCAAGGTGAGTGTGTGCTGCAGTGGCCTGTGGCTCAGGGTCAGCCCCCTCACTTGAAGAGCTGCAAGGGTTTTGGGGACCTTAGGCGGGTGATGGGTGAGCTCTGCTCGTAGCAGGGTTAATCCCAGCAAGCTTGGCTCACAGACTCACAGAGGGCAGAGAGCTTTCTTTATTCCTGTGACTCTGCGCTGCTGCCCACTGGTTCCTGATGGGGTGAACTTGGGACTTGTGCTTAGGAGGGGAGCACCTGCAAAGAGGCACAGAGGCAGCCCTCCTGCCCAGGGGCTCTGGGGGCTCACTGGGCAAGGAAGGAAATAGAGATTCCAAGGCAGAAAGTCAGACTGGTGAGGTGTATCACTGCTCATGTGGTAAAACACTCTTTGTGGGAGATATTTCTGAAGTAAGATATAGCTGGAGCATAGGACTCCCAGCTGAAGACTTTTCCCTTTATGCTTAAGGGACTGGGAGAGGAACAAAGCATTGCTTGAAATGCTGTGTCTCTCCGGGCAGGCGTCAACAGCCATTAAGATGCTGGCAAACTGCAGACTGGGATTTGCTGTAGGACTGTATTGATCCTGCTAGCAAAGACAAACCTGATCCATGTGATAGAGACAGTCAAGGTTTTAAAGCATTGTGTGTGCTTAGGATCAGAAAGTGCAGCCATCTCACTCTCTCTGATCCTACCAAATGCCTGTAACTCTGGCCTTTTTTTCTTTTTTTTTTTTTTTGTCTGACAGAGATGAAGCAGAAATGGAGTATTTGAAGATAGCTCAGGACTTGGAGATGTATGGAGTGAACTATTTTGCAATTAGGGTGAGTGTGGGTTGTGCTTTCAAGGTGTGCAGTGTTCCTTGCTGGGGCAGCTCTCACGTTGGTCTGTGTTGCTGTGAGATTGCATGAGAGGAGACCTCAAGAGGCAGTGGACTTGGGACATGGCTGTGCCGTGCTAATGGGAGTCACTGCTGTGGTGTGCTTTGCTACCCAGGAGGTAGGAGCCCTTTTAATATACGGTGCTGGTGGGTCACTGCTCAGGGCTGGTTCACAAAGCTGACAAAGGCTTGGTTTGTGTCAGATTGTTCTTGAGTTGAATAAAAGGATTTTCTGCTCTTTCCTTTCCTCCTTTAGAATAAAAAGGGTACTGAACTGCTCCTTGGAGTCGATGCTTTGGGTCTTCACATTTATGACCCAGACAACAGATTGACCCCTAAAATCTCCTTTCCATGGAATGAGATTCGGAATATCTCCTACAGTGACAAAGAGGTATGGATCCATCTCCCCTCTCTTCTGAGAGCAGTGCCAGTAAGAGCATGTTACAGTTTAAAATGGCTTCTCTTTGTTCTTCTGTCTGCTGTGCTTGCTATGACCAGTGTAGTTGAAGGCAGCTGAGGCTTTCCAGGAGTTGACAAACAGAAAGTCAATTGATTTAATTTTAGAGTACCTTCAACCCCACTAGATACTTTTTTCACAAACAAAATCACTACTGATGTGCTTAGCCCAAATATTGAAGATGGGAGTTTTTTGCTGTATCCGTGCTCTTGAATTATGAGATGTGGTGAGAGGTGTTCCTGGTGAGAAAAACTCTTGCATCTTGACATGCTATTACATCATCTTGAATTCTCAGGCTGCTGGGCTTGGCATAACAGCTGGAATCTTTTTAGGAGGCTGAAAAATTTAAACTCACCGTAAGAGAAATATTTATTAAATCCAGAGCGTAAATACGAATCTTTAGAGTTGTTGGCTGCCAAACCCATTTGAGAACAGCAATAAAATTGTCTGTAGAGGAGAAACCAATCTGCTCAGTTCTTGTAGTCTGTGAGAGCTGCTCAAAGGAAAGCAAGTGCCTTCGTGGTAAGGAAGAAAATTAACTTGTTAATTAAAGTGTTTTCCAATTTAAACGTGATATTGATCAGGGTAAAAGTTAAAGGCTTCTCATCAGCTGCATTTATTGCATGTCTTATGAAGTTTTGTAGGAAAAGGCCATGTTGGAATTCTGGTCACTTGTTTTTTTTCCTGCTCAAAAATAGAGAGCTCCATAACTGCAGAGCAGCTCAGCACTTAATGACTTTCAAAGACTTTTCTACCCGTGACAGATCAGTGGAAGCTGTCAGATCACGCACTGCCTCAGAGATACGGGGATTGAAGGCCCTGTTACTGGGCCTTGACACAAGACTGTAACAGATCTTTCTCTTGGGGGGAAAAAGCCTGCCACTTTCTATCAGGGCAATAATCTGGGTAATAAGATGACCATGAGTAGAACTGACGTGATAGTAAACAGGCTTAATAGCTGGGTATGACAGCTACACTGACACAGCAGAGGTATTTAATCTATTGTAACAAGGATTGACTGTTTATGTGGAACTGAAATTCCTCCTCTGGCATATTTCTGCTGTTGCCTTCAATGACTGGCGTGGATTCTGGTGGAGCTGAAGCCCAGGGACATTCACGCACGTCTGCCCGTGTGAAAGTCTTAAAAGATGGGCTCTTAAACTGACAAAACAAAACACTGCCAGGGTGAGTTCTGCTGAGCCCCTTTCAAGCAGTACAATGTGTTGATAAATAGAGCTGGTTTAATGGACGCAGGCTGCCTGCTACAGCGCTATCTCTTCAGCCAGTTATTTTTGTAGTATATGGAGGAGTGATGGAATAGATACATACCTTCTAAAAAATGCAGTATTGCAGAGCACTCTGTCTCTTCAAGCATCCTTTTGTTAGTTCAGAATCTTCTCTCTGTCCAGGGGCTGCGTTACTGAAACTCTCAACTCTGGTGATGCCACGTGTATCCCTTGAGAGAATCCTTATGGGAAGGTGCTTTGAGGAGGGTAAACTTAGGATGAGCTTAGAGCTGATCAGCTGGCACGAAGTATCAAAGCCTGTTGGTGCAAGGGAATAATCTTTTGGGTTGCAGAGCAGTCTCGTGACATCACTGAGTTTTGGAGAACAAAATGCAGTGAAAAATTCTTATGAGGAGCCCTTGCAAGGGGCGATGTTAACAAGAGGAATAGCTGCTTGTTTCCATATTTCTATTTCAGCCCTCCAGCACGTGGCTGAGCTGGTTCTTCCTCTATTCAGAGGTGTCAAGATTTTCTGCTTTCCTTCCTCAGTTTTCTGCAGCTTTCAGGAGAGAAGTTTCCTGTCTCAATTTGGGAGGCTGTGGATCTGTCTCTGCCCTGCTCAAGGTGCTCTGCAGGCCCTGCCCACTGCTGGGTATTGAGGCCAGGGGATGGGCATTGTGCCTGTTGGTTCTATGTGGCACTCCTCTTTTTCTGGCCAGGAGCAGTTGTCTTCTTGGTTGCTGTTGACTCTAGTTCCCTTGCTTGGCTAAAAGCCACGGGGACAGCTCTCAGCCTTGTTTGTCTGACACTGCTGACCTCCTCTGAGCTAAAGCTTTTGGTAAGACTTTTATAGCTGTGTTATTATTAAGTGCAGAGCTCGCTGATAATTTTGTCCTTCTCTATTTTTTCCTTTTCAGTTTACAATTAAGCCATTGGACAAAAAGATCGATGTGTTCAAATTCAATTCATCAAAGCTGCGTGTGAATAAGCTGGTAAGTCTACAGGCACAGGCAGTGAAAATTACTCTAGCAGTACTTTCTGCAGGCAGTACAAGACAGTGCTCTTTTGGGGCTTTTCCTTCAAGCAGTCATGGGCTGCTGGACTGGATGGACTGTAGACGTGACTTGGTACCACAGTTGTTATTCTGTCATAGCCTCTAGAAGAGAAAAGGGAAGATGAAGCCATGCTCGTTCACAGTACCTCTCCCCCTCTCCTCTGTTTTTGTGCTCCCTTTCTGAGCTCTCAGGTTACATCTGACCTGCATGGCAGAAGCACGTTGTAAGTAAAACTTTCTCCTAACCCTTGATTTTGCTCCAAATTCCTTTTCTTCTCTTGCTCTTCTCTGTTCCACCCCATGGCTTTAGGCCTCCCACTTTTGGGAAGCACCGTTGTCAGTGTTGCAGCCCTGGCTTTTTCAAGGCTGAACCCTGCTCAGGATGCTCTGCTTGCACAGGAATAGCAAGAACTGTGTTTAGCTGTCTGTGTTGGAGATCAGCTTTAGCTAGTATTCTGGATTGGGTGCCCAGTCGGCTTTGATCGAGGTGCTGAAACACCTGTGTACTGTTGTTAAGTTGCACAATGGATTTTCAGAAGGCAGAAGGGAAGGGGGACTTTGTTGTTCTGGCTGTAGGCTGTCCTACATGCGTGCTGTACTTGTGTGCATAGGGATGTGGGGCTTTCTCACAAAGGCCTCGTTCACTTTTCTCATCAGGTTCATAGTGCTGACTGCAGAGGACTCACTCATACTCTGAAATGAAATACAGGCATGTGAATCTGTCCTTTTCTAAAAGAATCAGAGCTTAGAAACTCTTTCATTGCTGAAAAATAACTGAGCTCTCCATCCTCTTCGTACCACCCCCTCTGCTTTGCTATCTCTCCCTAGTATGACCACTTCCCTTGTCTCCCTAGTATGTCCCCTTCCCTCCTTAAGCATCAGAAGAAATAACATAGATGCCCAAAGCTATCTGAAGGTCTACAAGGTCACTTTTGATAAGCCCTCTGTGTGTAGCCTTGCCCAAGGTGGAAAATGTTATTCCTCCTTTTTTTTTTTTCCATCTCAGTGCTTTTAAGCTTCATGTTGGGAGAAGGTGGAAGTTGATCTTGGACCTTAAAGAAAGGGGGGTAGTGAGAGCAGGGGAGCTGGCTGAAGCTGTAGAAAGCTGTTCTACTATTTGGCCTAATGCCTCCTCAGGGTTGGTATAATGCTTGCCAGATCTGTGCTGTGTTGGCTGCACAGAAAATTGGTTTCTGCAAAGAGCTGATGGCTCCCTGCCCTTCATGTCGGGGTAGGAGAGCTCACAGAGCTTGGGTTTGGTGGAGGGAAGTGCTTACAAGCACCAAACCTAGTTCTTTGTGTCAGAAGGAGAAACCACGGCATCATCACATATACAGCTTTTTCTCTCCTCTCTTCACCTTTGACTGGAATAGATTCTTCAGCTGTGCATTGGAAACCACGATCTTTTCATGAGGAGGAGGAAGGCCGACTCGTTGGAGGTGCAGCAGATGAAAGCACAGGCCAGGGAGGAGAAAGCCAGGAAGCAGGTGAGAGACATCTCCAGTAAACAGGTTGTGAGCCAGAATTGGGAATGCAAATGAGCTTGGGGAGGAACAGTCTCCAGATTGACATCAAGCACATGGAGCAGCTTTGAGGGAAGGTCCGGCTGCACGTCTCTTTATAGCAGCCTGCTCCTGCAGTGCCATTCTCCACTTGGCTCTGTAGCTTGGTGACAACCCAAGTCCAGCCCCCACACTCAGGAGCAGAAATGGGAGGATGGGAGGGATGAGCAAATCTGGGTGTCCCAGAAGTGTGGGTGCACCTTTCCCTGCCTCGCTTTTTTCCTGAGCTCTGCAGCTAAAAAGATGTAGCATGTTGGGGTGGCTGGTTGTAATTAAAGCAGGGGCTGGGAGGGGGAGCTGTGCTTTGTCGGGGTTCTTAGTCTCATTTTCTAATTACATGGTGATGGAATGCATGCCAACATTTCAGGGGGTGCAGCCTGCATGCTAATTCAGTGCTGGCCTCCTTTATCTGCTGCAGGTCAGCCCAGGCGGCAAAAAACGGCTCTTTGGAGGCAGCAGTGTGTAGCCAATGAGTATATATCAGCAAATTGGATTGTATGAATCATTGTTTTCTGCTCGTAGACCTTTTCTACTCACTGAAACCCACACAGCTAATCTGAATACTGCTGCTTAGAATATGAATATGTCCCTTTCGTACCAAAGCCACTAGATAGCAGCAGAAGAAACCGAAGCACTTAGTTGCACCAGGAGAGTCTTACTGTCAAGGGACTTCAAATTTGATGCACTTCGTTTGGTTTTGAACGTGTTTGCAGAGCGTTGGACTCAGTGCTGGAGCCAGGATTGGCCTGGGTTGGTGTCAGTTGTCTTGCAGGCACCACCTGACACAGCTCTCCTTCCTGCAGCTTCTGAATTGGAAGGAGAGGACAGGACATGAGTCACACTGCAAGGGCAAGAGGGCCAGCTCCTAGGGGAAAGGAGCTTTTTGCTTCCTGCAGAGATTCTTCTGGTTGGAAAGGAGTTGCCATTAGTGGAGCAAAAGGTCCTTCAAGAAGGAGCAGCGTGGTGTCCAAGTGCTGGGGTCTTCAGGGGCAGGTCTTACAATTTTGTGAGTTTTTTTTTGAAGTGTTTGAGTAACACAAGCTGGAGGTGAGATCTTGTGTTGGGCTACTAGAAGAGGTGATGGAGTGATGCATGGATGCTGAGAGCAGGCAAGAGCTTGTTGCTTCCCAGGAACTCCCAAATTCAGAGCCCTTGTGCTTTACAGAAGGGTTCAGGCTTCTGCTTGGGTGGCTGCTCTCCCAAGCAAGCCACTGTGCTGTCTTGTACACTGTCCTTCCTTCAGGATCCACAGTTGTTAAATGATTCCAAACAATCCCTTTACATCAGGACTTCTGGTTAATGGAAGGCCTGAGTAGGATGGAGACCATAATGATAATTGAAGAGAACCTTTAATAGAAAGAAGCCCAGCCATTAGATCTGTGGGTATCCCACTTTCAGAACACCGTTGGTGTCCAAGGAGCTGAGAAATGTGTCTTGTCACACTTATTTCCGTTATTAAACCTGGCAGGTGGCCTATGCAGTGCTCTGAGCCCTGGGTGTAGCATGGATATTTATAATATACCCATCTCCCTGGTGCTGGAGTGGTTTAGCTTGGTTGTTAATTAGCCCAATGGCAACCTTTCTGTGTTGGTTAGCAGAGAGACAGTGTATGGTGTACAAGAGGTGGGAAGAGGAGAGGATTCTGGGGGGTTGCCCCACGTAGCTTGCTTTTTCCCCACCTGGGAAAGCATTGTTGTTTCTTACAAATCTTATAGCTGGAGGGAGATGGTTTGTTGTGCCTAGGAACTGATTGATACGGTGTGGCCTCCCCATCTGTAAGTGAAGTGTCTAGTGTGCTGGGGTAGATTTGTGTTTGTGTCTGATTGAAAGTAACAGCCACATCCCTCAAATTCCTTCCTGACTGTGTGTCAGCATTTGTTGTTCTGAAGCTGCCCTCAGACTGTCCTTAACCCCAGTCTGGCTGGCTGTTCAGCTTGCCATAGGTAACTTTAGGAAGAGCTCTGGGGTCCCTGCTTGCTGTGACTCTGTGCAGCAGGATGCTGTCTGCAGGTGTAACCGTTTGCAGCAGTCTGTGGGGTGGCAGCCTGCCAAGAGGAGAGGGGATTGCCTCAGGAATGGTGCAGGAACAGGGAGAGAAGGAGTGGGATGCTCAGTATGGTGTGAACGGAGTACTTTCACATCATCCCTATTTAGTGAAGTCCCCCCTCGTTGACAAGCAGAGAAGGAGGCAGTGCAGTCTTGTGTTCAAGCCCTCAAGTAACAACTCTCTCCAGCCCTGAGAACGGTATTTCTAATGTGTGTTATTTCTCCTTGCTTTCCCTTGTCTCTTTTTCCCAGATGGAACGACAGCGCCTGGCCCGAGAGAAGCAAATGAGAGAAGAGGCTGAAAGGACGAGGGATGAGTTGGAGAGAAGGCTGATGCAATTAAAAGAAGAAGCAACGATGGCCAACGAGGCCTTGGTAAGTCTCTGGGCAGCTGTTTCTTGAGGCACTGCAGCTGTTCCTGACTCTTTCCACTGCTGAAGCATTTGAGTTGTGACAGTTCTACGGCTGTTCTCAAACTGTTGCTGGTGGATGGTGATCAGGAGGCTGGATGGAACTTATTGCATCCAGACGGTCTGCTGAGGCAGGAGCACAAAGGAGAATTATTTGGGGCAGAGCCTGGCTGCAGGCTTTCATGGAAGAGAGGGAGGGGGCTCAATGAGCTACGATGTCATGTGGAACATTCAGTTTGGGGCTGAGGAGACCTCAGAGCTAATCTGAAACGCAAACTTCACAACTGCTCCATCCTTGAGAGCATGTTTGAGGAGACACTGTGTGCTTGCTGGCTTAACGTGTGTTTATTCTCAGATGAGGTCTGAAGAGACAGCTGATTTGCTGGCTGAGAAGGCTCAGATCACGGAGGAGGAGGCCAAGCTCCTGGCTCAGAAAGCAGCAGAGGCTGAGCAAGAGATGCAGCGAATCAAAGCCACGGCCATCCGGACAGAAGAGGAGAAGCGACTGATGGAACAGAAGGTGCTAGAAGCAGAGATGTTGGCACTGAAAATGGCGGAGGAGTCAGAGAGGAGGTCAGAGGGTACAACCTTGCAGCTGTCTCTGCTTTGCTTTCCAGCCCCCTTCTGACTTAGCAAAACTGTGGCTCACCTCGAGATAGTCCAGAGTTTGCAGCAAATCGTTGGCCTCTCCTGCATGCATGACAGCAACTGACCCCCAGACTCAGCTGGTTTCTCTCTGTTTTGCTGTTTGCCACGGCTAGGCTATCCCTGCATAGGAAATGGTATAGGTGAAACAGTGGTTCTACCTCTGGTTCTCTAATCTCTGGGTTAGAGCTGACATCCCTTCTCTGAAGCCTTCTTTGGAAGGGTGATGCTGTGCTGAAAGGAACAGGGACATCGCCTAGAGGGCCCTGGTGCTCTGCCTTTCACACCCTGACAGCAACAGCTGAAGGCAGCTCAACTTTTGGGTGATTTCTG
This sequence comes from Perdix hodgsoniae, assembly GCA_035772895.1. NCBI lineage: Eukaryota > Metazoa > Chordata > Aves > Galliformes > Phasianidae > Perdix > Perdix hodgsoniae. The sequence continues at coordinate 1,533,760 of JAPSGF010000103.1, forward strand.
CACACAGAAGTGTGCAACATTAATAACAACTGGTTTTGTTTTCTTTTTTTCTTCTTAATTTGCTATATTCTATTTGTCCCTTTTTTCCTTCTCTCCTGTTTAGTTCTCCTTATCAGTTGTGAAGTTTGCGTTTCAGATTAGCTCTGAGGTCTCCTTAGCTCCTCAAGTCTTTGTCTCTTGATAGAACTGATATTGCTGTCCTATGGATACCAGAACTCAGCTCTCACAACACATTTGATAGTGAACAAGAAAAAAGTCATTCTTGTTTCTTTCAAACTGATTACTCCTTTCTATGTGATCTTTCTTGGTTTCAGCCCTTCTGAGTGGACAAATGCTGCCCTTGTCTATCTCTTTTTACCTTGATCTTGAACTTGTGAAATCTTCACTCAAATTTCTATTCAGCAGAGTTCCTTACTTCCTTTGGTTTCCACCCAGTGGGGGTTCCTAGGGAGCTTTTAATGCTCAAGTCTGGATACTTGTTTTAGAAAAGTTGGGCCCTGCAGGTGGTGTGATCTTGGGTGCTTCTTCCTTTTTGAATGTTGTAAATAATTGTTAGTAGAGGCTTGCCAGTCAGAAAACTGTCTTTCCTGCTCTAAGCATGAGCTCACCTTTTGAAGGTGTTTTTTCCTCTTCTGACATTCTGGTGTGCTGCTCCAGCCCTTAGCTTTGCTTACTACTGCTCACGCAGAGCTCGTGCCAGAGCTGTCCTTCTATGGCATGGATTTTTGTGCTAATTAGTGTCCCATATATCAGAGGTGCCTGTGTTTTTTCCCTTACCCAAATGATTTCTTAGTTTAGGCCTTGTTAAGGGACAACTCTCCACCTGTTTTACACCTATGCTATAATCCTGTTTATCAGCCTCCAGGCTTGGATCTAACATTGCCATTTGCTGTTCTTCCTTGGTAGGGCAAAGGAGGCTGATCAGCTAAAGCAAGACCTTCAGGAGGCTCGAGAGTCTGAGCGGAGAGCAAAGCAGAAGCTTTTGGAAATCACTAGCAAGTCATCCTACACGGTAAGAATGATCTGTATTGTCATTGCTGGTTTCCAGACAGTAACTGTGGCATCCTCTGTAGCCTGGAGCAGTCTTGTGTCTCCATCCAATCAGTAGAAGGGTATGAACCATCTCACTGCATTGCTTAGCAGCTGTTCTGTAATACTTAGGAGCACTTGCCCTTTTCATCTAAGTAACTTGTCCACCAGAACACTTTGCTCTTCTTTTTTTTTCCCCTACCTATTCCGCTTTATTCTACAAAGGCCAGGGAGCTGCTGATGGAATGAAAGGCAGCAAACTGTGAATTAATGTAAAAGATGTGTTAGAGCCGTGCTTTGCATGTGGAGAGGACCAGCTCAGTAAGAGCTTTTAAAATAGGGTTAAATACAAAACTGAGGTTGGTCTGATACTTGTTAGGAAGGATAAACATTGTTCCAAATCTGTGAACTCATTCTTTGGCATAAACTGGTTGTTGTGCATCTATGTGCTGAAAAACAAACTTCATTGAAGGGGGAGTATTCTGTAATTGTCCATTAAGAGGATTTCACACCTTCCTCTGAAGCATCTGGTCCTGATTGCTGCCAGGGACTGAAACACCAGACTAAAAGACCAGTGCTTCCATTCTGTCTGGCAGTTTCCTTCCTCAGCTTCCCTAACTGTGCTGCAGGACCTGCAGAAGCCATCAGGTGCTCCCTCCCTGCAGCTTGCACCTGCCACGGCCGCCTCTTCTGCTGCCCGTTATCCAGAGGGGTGGAGGGGGAAGAACTTGACATCTTCAGGAATAAACTCAACAGACATACGTGGGAGTTACTGACCTGTCTAGTACTGACGTTTTAATTTGTATGTGTGAGCTCCTTCTCCCTCTTCCCTCAAAACTGTTGAGAGGCAGATTGAAGAGGGCTAGTGATGAAGAAGCTTTTCATCCAGATTCTCTGAAGATCCCTGCAAAAACATTCAGAAGCGTTTAAGAAACAGCAGTGATGGAAAGTAGTCGGGTGTTTTTAGCCTCAGGGCCTTCAGTCAAGTGCTGTAAGGCTTGATGCTTTATAAACCTATCTTTGGAGAGCTCCTTACGTTGCTGCAGGTTTCTGGGATCCACCAGTTCTTGAATTCTGAGTTTAATTTACTCACAGGGTGAAGCATACTTGTTGAAAACCTACTGAATGCCACATCAGCCCAGCGCTGATGTCTGGGCAGAGCACTGACATCCAGGTTCCCTCACACGGCTGTGCTCATCCTTATCAAACGAGCAGAACCGCAGCTAGTGAGCTCTTGTGCATAAATCCCTGTGCTGCCCGCACCAGCCATCAGCAGCGTGGCTGTATTCCTGCCTGTAGAGTTAAAGCCTAATTACAGGAGGTAGTGCAGGATTGCATGGAGCTCAGCTCCACCCCTCCAGCTGCATCTGTCCTGGAGGCAATCTGTGCAGAGCTGCCGCCTCCAGACACACAGTGCTGTATCCTCTCCTTTCCTCAAAGAGCAGTGGTTTGCCTTTTTCTCTCCCCATTTAGATGACAGAGTCCTCTCTCGCAGCTGTCACCCCCTCCAAACCCCGGGAGCAGCACTGCAGCACACAGACACAACGTCTATTGCTTTTCTAAGGCCAGCTGGCTGCCTTGTGACTGTTAGACCCGTATCCACCTGACAGTACCTTGCTGAGCCCTTGTGTGTGAAGCACCCCATCTCCATCCCTTGTTACACCTGTCTCACGTCTCTCTTCCTTTGTAGCATCTCTGCTCACTCTGCCACGTGAGTGCTTTGGGATGGATGAGCAAGATGTGCTGAAGTACTGCTCCTGCACAGGATTTGGATGAAGGGACCGTGCTGGGCAGGCGCAGTAGGAGGGAGGGAATAAGCCCAGAGTGGCCTGAGGGATGAAGGGGTTTTGAAAGCTGCTGCTGGGAGGCTGGTGTCCCTCAGGTGAATGGCAGCTCTGCCAAATGGTACCAGATTCCAGCTCTTCTCTTCCTTAATGAGGGTGTAATGCTGAGCTTGTTATTTTCCCTTCTCCCAGAGTTTGTGCTGTAGTCCCCTGGCATGGAGAGCAAGCCAGAACTTCCCTCCTGGGAAACAAGCAAAAGAGGAAGGGAGGAGAGGATGGATGTGTTACAGAAATGGCAAGAAGCAGTTAAAATTTTTCTTTGGTAATTTTCCAGTCCCTTGTACTGGCTTTTTAAAGCTTGTTCAGGTGTCTTTTTAGACCTTGAAGCCAAAACTGCTTTTGTGATGGTGGTAGTGGATGATGCATGAGAAAGAAAAAGCAAACCTGAGTCTCAGGCCGGCAGGGCTGGAAGAACAATTCATTCTTTACTGACTTGGCAACACCTCCTGCCTCCTTCATTGCCATTCAGGTTCCACTCACACAAGACTAAAGGCAGTCATCTCTTCTGTGATTCTCTGGAATATGAAGTGCCTGTCCTGGGCCTGTCCAAGTCTTCAAGTAGCAAAGTGAAGGCAGTGGCAGCAGCAGGAGGAGCTCTCCCTGTGGGGAAAGCCTTATGACATGGCTTGCTCTGTGCTTCCCTCATATCGTCCATCTCATTTGCTCTGTTCCCCAGAGGGATGACTGCTGTCAGCATGGTGCTTGCCTCTATTAACTGCAGGAAATTGCTTTAATGTAATAACAGGGTTATGCATTTTGTTCCAGGTGAGGAAATGCATAAGGCAGAAGCTCTGTGTCCCCTTTGTCATCCAGTGCCCCAGTGACATCTCATGTCCTTTCGATTAAAAATGCCTGTGACTCGTGCAAGATTTCCCCAGTATGGTCACAAATAGCAGGGAAGTGCTTTGCTCCAGGTGCTGAGCCCATGCCTTTGAAAGCACTCAGCATGTTCTTTCTTTGTTCCTTCCTTACGCTTCCTCGCTGCTGCTGCTCTCTTACTTCTCCATCAGTTTTTTTGTTGCTTCATGAAAGAGCTGTGCTGAGGAGAAGGGAGGAATAGCAGTAGTAACCCTGAGAAATGTGTATCAGGACTTGATGACTGCAGCAACTGAATGCAATTTGTGCTCAACTCTTATTGCTGTTGTTTGGGGCTGTAGCGTTTTTTTATTGTTTAAACAGAACGAGCATGTGCTATAAATGTTAAAGGTTGTTTTAAGGCCAGCAAGGTAGTTTGGATGGCCCTGGTTCCCCTGCACATCTGTAAAACCTCACATGGGAGCAGCTTTGTAAACCTCTGTGCCTCGTAGCGAAGGGTCTTGAATGTCAATGTGATGCAAGTATTTAAATCAGGCAGATGCCTTCACTGGTCTGTCCCTTCTCCTTAGAGAGAGGAGTTCAGGTACTCAGCGATCCCTTCTGGCACATGCTGTAGAATTAATGTGGTCATGTTCTGTGTTAGCAGAACCTGAAACTGGGAGTAAGGAACAATGTTTTCCTCGCAGCATTAAGTGTGACTTACCTGCAGCATTCCAGACCAGGCAGTGCAATTGTGGTCACCTTCCTGTCTGTGTTTGTACAAGATGTTTGCATTACTGCATGGGGCAGGTGAAATTGTCCCTCTCAGGTTTGTCCAGGAGTGGAGATGAGCCTCAGCTCTTTGTGAATTCCAGGTTGGTGGAGAATGAAGAGAGAGAGGTTATTGCATGGAGTAAATCTGTCACCAGCCCTAACACTGGTGGTTCGTGCTGAAGTGGAGCTGGCTGCAAACAGTCCTAAATAGATGAAACAAGGGAGAAAAATGGCCAGCTACAGCTTGAGCTCCTGGGGGCAGGTATCCTCTGCCCTACTGCTGCCAGACCAGCCTGTCTCTGCAGTGCCATCTCCTGCCATCCCACAACAGTAACCTGATTTGGGCAGGTTTGTTACAGGAATTCCTTAAAGAGGGACGGACCCCTGGCAGGGAGCCGGATGACTTTTGGGTGCTGGGCTGTTTTCCTTCAGTCTAAACCAAGGGTTTGCTGCTGGCAGCAGCTGTGACTCAGATCCACATGTCCAGTCTACTGTCTGAAGCTGCTCCACCACCCTTGATGTGCACTGCTGCTTGCGACCTCATCTAACAGACTGCAAGAGTGGAGTGATGATTTGAGTCAGGATGCTCATCCTGTACTGATAACAAGCTCATTTATTACAGGTGTGACAGATTTCTTTAGCTGAGAGGTGGACGTGATTCCTACATGCTTGGAACTATTGGTTACTGCAAAGATTAAAATAAAAGTTATGAGTGCATCTTCATGGACCTTTCTGACACCCTCAGTTAACCTTTGGAATTACTGTGGTTTTTGACCATACTTTGAGGAATGCTGGAGCACAGGACTCTGGTCACACAGGGTCTCACGTTGCTCCTTCTCATAGCTTGTGCTTTTAAAACTAAATTTAAAGCTAAAAAGCTGTTGGAATCTCCCAAGAGGCAGCTTCAGTGATGCAGTGACAAAAACTGTGTGGGCAGTCAAGACTTTATTAAAGCACTTAATTTACAACACTTACTGAAGTAGTACCTTGTGCTGTGTGCTTAGGCTTTGCTCAGGTTTTACCTCTGCGTTACGAAATAGTTGTTGTAGGAGCATCTGTGTGGCCAAGGTGATTAATTTGTCCTCTCTCTCTTCAGCAGTCGATGAACTCCAGCACGACAGCACTGCCAACCGACCTGCCGAGCTTCAACCTCATCAGTGAGAGCCTGTCCTTTGACTTCAAGGATACAGACATGAAGAGGCTGTCCATGGAGATCGAGAAAGAGAAGTAGGTGGCGTGCTGCCAGCCTGGGCTGGGTTTGGCTGTGGCTGTGCCCTGTTTGCAGGAAGGAGAACATGACTTTTACATTCAGATGAGCCCTGGTGTGAGGTGAAAGGGAGAGAAGGCTTGTGGGGCTTTGTATACCAGGTCATTGCTAACAGCTCAGAGCATGATGGAGCTGCTGGGTGGCCATTCCTCTGGATGAGGACCTGGTGTCACAGTTGTATCTCTGCTACCTGGTTAAAAGCAAATTTAAGCATGCTGAGCAATGCAAGCAGACAGTTCCCATCTGTATGGTGAACCTAGCTCTTCTGTAGGCTTTCATTATGTTGGTAGAAAGGGTTAACAGCAGTGTCACTGCTGGCATGGTGGACCATTGCAGACAGGTGCTTGTGTGTTTGCTGTATGTCCAGAGCATGTCAGGATGGCTGGAATGAGGGCTGCAGTCCTGCGTTAGGGCTTTAACCCCTTTTTCTTTGGATCTGTGGCATGTTTATATATAAAAAGTATGCGCAAGCAAGTTTGGATGTGATTATGAGCTTTGATCTCGTGTTTTCCTGAGGGTTTAAATGCAGCCTTCAAAATTACAAATTTAGCAGAAATCAAAGCAGATCAGATTTTAATCTCAGTAGTAATAATATGCTTTGTTCATTGACTGGATAGCAGATCAAAGCTGGAAGGGCTCTGCCATAATGCTGCAGTTGTAACTTCCTGGGGCTGCAGTGAGGCACCCCAGATCCCGCTGGGTGCTCGATTCTGCCTCTGCTCTGTACCCTCTTCTGCTTGTTAAATAACAGACCACTACTCCAGAGGCAGAGGTTAAGAATTTTTCCTCAAGCCAGAAGGAAAAAAGGGATGAAATCTGAAAATACCACAGTAATTCCTGGTTCTGTACCCTAACTAGGTCAGCCCACTCTTCTAAGCAGGAGGATCTTGGCTCTGCTAAACGATGAAAGCAATAACAGGCTGTCGCTGACTTCTCTGGACGTGCTCTCATTCCTCGGGTGCTGAGCTAAACCTTGCTACAAATTTTGGCACTCTGAAAGGGTTCTTGTTAGTCTGCTGGTACTTTGACCCCAGTCGCAGTATTTAATCACAAGTACAAGCTGCCATGGTGTGACTTGTCTCTAGCAGATGCTCCTTTGTAGAAGGCATTTAAGGCTGAGTCCTGAGAGTGGCTAGTTTTCTGTTGTTGGTATTTTTTCCTTTCTATCTTTGGGAGACCTTTCTCCTTCTCAGGGATGCTACCTGTTATTTTGGGTGCAGCGATTGCTGTCATGCCTCTTAAATTAAATCCCTCTGAAACATGAGAGTTTGGTACATCAGGGTTCTTCCTTGAAAATGGCCCACAGGAATTTGTGCCGTTGGAAGTCTGTGAGCTGGGGAGAGGTTGCAGAGGAGTAGAGCAGTGCTGCTTGAAACAGTATTCTGGACTGACATAGCATCATGTTTATCTGCCACTCAGAAATGGGGAGACTTACAAAATCATCTAGCTGCCCTAGCTTGGCTTTGTTTTCTTTTGTTTCCTTATGGAAACGTGACTTACAGCTCCTAGGTCAGGTGTCTGGGTTCTCTTTTTGACAACAAGTAGCTGAAAGTAGTAAATTGATGATGTCAATTCTGCTGTACACTCTAAATGATGAAGATAAATGTGTTTTGGGGTTTTTTGTTACAACTGTGTTATTGGCTGCCACAGAATAACCACGTGCACCAGGTCACTACTAACCCAGCACTGTCTGTGTGTGCTAGGGTGGAGTATATGGAGAAAAGCAAGCACCTGCAGGAGCAGCTGAATGAGCTGAAGACTGAAATCGAGGCGCTGAAGCTGAAGGAGAGAGAGACAGCCCTGGATATATTGCACAACGAGAATGCCAGCCGAGGCAACAGCAAGCACAACACTATTAAAAAGGTATCAGAGGGCTCCAGTTTGTATCTTGCCTGACGAAATCCTTTTAAAACGACGACAAAAATAGCCCTTCCTATATTTTGCACAAGTTGTTACAATAAAATTGTTTGATCTAGGCTTTTTTTTCCCTGGCTGCTTAGCTTTGAATTAGGGCGCAGGGAGTTTCAGCTTCTGGTGGCCATGGTTTGATGTTTACTGCAACCAAGCCTTGTCCCTTCAGTGCTCTGTGAAGGGATGCAAAGATCTTGAGCTTTGCCTGTCTTGCTGAACCTTAACAAAACTATAGAGGGATGCTGTTTAAAGGGTTCTGCTACCCTGGTGACCTAAGGAAAAGGAAAAGCCCTACTTGCTTATGCTGCTGTTCCCCCAGGGCAGTACAAAGAAGTGGTTTTGAGCTTGGCTGGGGAATAACAGGGGGAGAAATACTCCTGATTTGTGAGCTCTCGGCAGAAAAAGCCAAAAGCCTCGCCCTCACTTTTAGTCTGTTCTCAAGTAACCTGTAATGCAGCTTCAAATACTAACAGCAAAATCTTCTGCTAGTAAGGTTTGTGTGGGTGTCTGCTCCCTGTGCGCTGGACCCTGGAACCACTTGCCTGTAGAAATGCTTTGGAGATTAATACTGAGCCAGAAAGCTGGGATGCCTGGGTCTGCTAGTGCAGGAGTCACACGTGAAAGGTCACACACAACAAAAGACATTCTTGATTTTTACACCTAGTCCTTCGTCTTCAGCTTAGTAGCTCTGCTGTTCTCCCAGCTGGGCTCATTTTAATGAGAGGCAGGACATGCATCCATAACCAGCGCAGAGGGATGTAGTGGTCAGCTCCAAACACCTGCAAAGGCTTTTTGTTGGGAGGTGTGCTTTTGGAAGGTTCACAGAATCACAGAATGGCCAGGGTTGGAAGACACCTCAAGGATCATGAATCTCCAACCCCCAGCCACACGCAGGGCCACCAGCCTCCCCCTTCAATACCAGCCCAGGCTGCCCAGGGCCCATCCAACCTGGCCTTGAACACCTCCAGGGACGAGGTATCCACAGCCTCTCTGGGCAGCTGTTCCAGCACCTCACCACTCTCATAGTAAAGGACATTAAGGAAAAGGTTGTGTCTGTATGGCACACTTCACAAGCATGCAGGTTGTGGCAACAATTACAAGTTTTAAAAACAAATCTTTGCCTCTTTGCTACTTTGTGGAGAGTTGTTTTCAAACCCTAAAAAGTTTGAAAATTTCAGTTCATGCTGATTTTTATGGCTGGGAACTTATGGTCACTAAATCAGGGCAGGAAAATGAATCTAGTGGATCTTGTTTGCAAGTTTCCCAGCGTTAGCTCTACACTATTTGGGTTTCTGTCTTTCCAGAAGGAAGAATATAAGAGTATTCTCAGACCCTCCTTATCGTTGTAGAATCTGAAAAGCTCTCTGCTCCCATTAAGCTTTGTTACAGTATGTCTCCATACTCAGAGTCCTCAGCATAAACAGAAGATGCTAATTTTTTTTTTCTGACGGTAGCTTTTTGAGATGTGTTCATAGAAAGCTGCTGGTCCCATTTGTCTCACTTTAAGAGGGCGCCTAGGCAGGCACTTAGAGATGATCCCCTGACAGATTCCTGTAAGTGGGGCTGCAGTCAGCTGCCTGCTGAAGCTGCAGCCCTCTCCCCTGCCTCTTGGAAGGCCTGGCTCGTGCATCTCAGCCAGAGGAGCAAAGGTTTTTAAATAACAGTCTATTAGTGAAACACATCAATGAAATTACAGGCTGCTTTTGTCCGTGCCTTCAGGAGGTCAGGAGGGCTTTTGTCGTCACAGTTGTGATGGAAAGGAAAATTCAGGACACGAGAGGTGGACAAGAGGATAGTAGTTGAGAAATGCATCAGTAATACCAGCCCTCTGCCCCACCTGGGAAGCTGCTGGGCACTTCAGCACTCTGGGCAAGCTGTACAGATTGCACAAATGACCTGACATTGCTCCTATCACAGAGGTTTTTTTTTGTTGTTTTTTGTTTTGTGTGTGTGTGTGTGTTCATTTTATTTTGCTGGTTTAGCCTCAAGCCCAGGGCAGAAGACCTATCTGCATTTGAGACTTCAAAGTAGGTTATTCCAAGGTACTCTGCGTGTGGTGATGGGGTCACCGGCTGCAACACTAACCTGTGCATGAGCTTGCCTGTGATGTCCACTACTGTCGCCAGCTCCCATTGCTGCCATCCTCACAGCATTCTTTGCAGTGTGACACCAGTGTCCCCAGCACCTGCCCTTCCCTGTGTGGGAAGCCCTGCCCGGCTCTCACTCCGTCGGTAGCATTTGCAGCTTCTCCACATTTCATTTTCACACCTGATTCCCCACGCTGGGAAGCGTCTTTCTTGGCAGAAGTTGAGTTGGCAACATCAGCGGGGGAGTGCAGGCATAGATTCTTAAATAATTAAACAAGCCTGGTTTTGCTCTGCTGCTTGTGGCTGGGAATCTATCGGAGGTACAGGGTGGCCTTTGAAGATTTCTTTAATGAAGTAAAATGGGATCTGCCCCCTTGTTTGCTGCAGAAAGAAATTCATGAGCTTAAAAAACCAAAACAAACAAAGCCCAGAACAAACTCCATCACTTTCTTCTCACTGTTGCTGCCAGAGCTGTTATATCAGACTGAACGTTTGCACTTCTGCCTTGGAGTGGGGCAGCACGTGGATGTGTGGCCTGTGCCTGTGTATCTGGAGGGCATCGGGGCAGTGAAAAGTTGGCAAAACTGGCAGCAGGGGACAGCCAGTGTCTGCAGGTTTGGCTTGGGAAGTGTGCAGCAAGGGGGCAGCACATGGTATTGGCTAGTGTGGCACATTGGGGCAGCTCTTAGCCCTGGGCTCTGCTCTGCTGCCAGCTTTCCCCAGCCCTGAGAAATTACAGCTATTAGGAGTAGAAAAGGTTTCCTGTCCTTTTCCTAGGGAGCAGGGTTATTCCCTGCAGGCCGTGCTCGTGGGCACCAGCCCTTTTTAAATGTCTCAAGTAGCCCTTCTGGCATTGCCTCTGGGGAGGTGGTTTTGAGATTTGAGTGTTTGCTGAGTAGTTGTCTCCTCCAGCTCTCCGTGCTGCCTCCTGCCAGAGGCCAGCAGAGTTATCCCTGCGTGGCACAGGAGCAGGGAGCCAGGCACAGTGTGACACATCAGCCTGATGGAGCTGCTGGTGAATTGCTGTTGTGAGCCAGCTGAATCCCAAGGGTGACCCTGCCACGCTGCCGTGTGCCTCGTCCCCTGCCTCCCTTGCACACTGCTCCTTTCTGCTCTGTCAGTGCTGTGTGTCTCCTTCACAGGGCTGGCAGCGCTCCGAGGAGCAGCCTTGGGCAGCAGGCTGAGCCAGCAGCTTGTGTGCCCGGAGGGAAGATGTGTTTGGGGAAGCTGCTCTGCTCTTTCCATGGCTGGTCTTGCGTGCACCCACAGCCTAGCAAGTTTTGAGTTGTAGCACTAAGGGAAGAAGCAATGCAGGTACTACAACGATGGCAAACTCAGTTGGAAAAAAAACTTTGTTAGAAGTTTCTGTGAGGGCTGGCAGAGCCCTGCCTGCAGCCTGGCTGGGGAGCAGTTTCCCAGCGCATCTGGAGCTCTGTAGCAGATGCAGAAACACATTTCAGATGCAGCCTTCTCCCCAGCACGTTGACCAGAAGTGATCAGCACAGGTTGGTGCCATTTGGGGACCGCAGGGCAGTGCTGTGTGTCAGTCACTGTTGCTCCAGAGCCACGCTGGTGTTCCCACGCCAGGCTGCTCTCATTGCCCAGCATCTCCTTAGAGCAAAAAGCCCACACTGGGGAGATGTCAGCGGTCCCCGTGGGGCTGTTTGTTGCCTGCTGTTCCTCACCCATTGGTTTGAGGAGCTCTGAGACACCTTGAATGTGGTGAAATCCACCTGTGGCCGTGACACAGGGAGGGAAACCAGCAGCCTAGGGAAAAGTCACCCAGCAGCTGAGCGGGACGCAGTGCTGGGGAGGAGCCCCGTGCTGAAACCAGGCACACAGCGAGCACTGCATTGTGACCTCCGGGTTTTGTTGCCTGCCTTTGAAGACGCCTGCGAAGTTCTTGTGTTTAATTACGTGGTTAACATGCTAATCCTATTTTACGAGCTCTGTGGGCACAGCACAAGCACCTCATCTGGAAACTGATTTCTCTGTAGTGCCGTGGGCTGGTGCTGCTGGCTCCAGCTGGCTTGGCTTCAGGAGGGTTTGCTGCTTAGACTGCAGTAGAATATTTAAAAAAAAAAAAAAAGAAAAGAAAGGAAAAAAAAAAGGCAGTTCCTCTCATCCTCCAGTGTAGGAAACCTCCCAGGACAGGCTGCTGCTCTAAAACATGAGCACAATTGGGTCTTTCATTCTGGTTGCTTTTCTTCTTGTGCTGTCATGCTTATTTACTGTGATTTAAGCCCTTTGAAGTATCCGGGCAAGGAGCGACTCTCTGTGCCCATTCCCAGCCAAACTGCTGTGTCCTTGAGCATTGCTCTGCTCCTTTGAACGCTGCCCACCGGGCTGCCTTTAGGCTTTTCTACAGTATTTCTCTAGGGCTGGAGCTGGCTCCCTTCACCCAGCGCCGCTCTTGCCCACGGAAATCAGTGCAGGCAGCTGTGTTGGGGTGGGCCAATGCTGATAGTGCTGCTGCCAGCTGCTTCTCTCACTGATCCTATTTGCAGTGCAGCATCACCCTGAAATCTAGTGAATGCTGCTTGATTTTCTGCTGTAGGGGCACTTGGGAGGGGAAGCACAGCAGGAGTGTGGATGGGCTGCTTGGGCTTTGGTGTCACCGTGAGCCCTGCGTTGCACTGAGCCATGAGTGGCACTTTTCCCATGGACACAGCGTGGTTCTTTTCAGGCATGGGCACCTGCAGGGTTGCCTGGGCTTGTCCTCATCCTTTCACCTTCAGGGTGCCCCTTCCTTCCCTGTCCTCTGCTGCATGCTGAGGACATGGGGCTGCTAGCTATGGGCACAGCCATGTGCCACCAATACAAAGGTGGTGGCACATAGGAATGTGCTGGGCACTGCAGAAAGCAGCTGTATTCCAACAGCCAGCTGGGAGGTGGGGGACTGTGGCCATTCCAGGGGAGGAAGGTGGTGATGTGCCTCAAGAGCATCATCTTGCAGCAAAAACAATGCTGCTCTGGGATGGGACAGAGCAGTCTGAGCTGCGAGGGGCTGTGTGCATCCATTGCTGCGGGCACTGCAGTGGCCTGGATGCTGCTGGGCTGCAGAATGGGGGTGTTGCCATCTGCATCCTTTTTCCCACCGCGAGGGGAAAGTTTGCATGCTGCAAAAAGAGGCATGCGTCCAGCAAGTGGCTGTAGGAGGAGCAGCACCAGTGCCATGCTGTCACCCTGGAAGCTGCAGGGATGGAGCGTGGAGCAGAGCCTGCATGTGGTACCCGGTGAGCAAAGCAGCTCCAGGCACAAATCTCCTTCCTAATCTAAGTGAGGCATCCTGCACCCCTGCTTTGTGAGCCCATTATCTCTGTTGGGTTCATTTTCTTTCTGCCCCAAAACAGACAAGGTGTTTGCTTCTGCGCCTCGCAGCCGGGAAGTGAAACTCCCCAGTAGCTAAAATGGGACAGAGCAGCCTAATTTCCTTGTTTACAAGGAGCAAAAGGAAAGCAGAAAGCGTCAGGCCTATCAGCTATTTTTGTGGCAGCCTTTGAAAAGTGTTTCCTTCAACTGAAGTGTCATCTCCTCTCTTTTAAGCCCTCTCATCAAAGCGATGGAGGCTGGGAGAAAGTTGTGCTCCCGGGCCCCGTGCTTGGGAGAGAATAAATGGTGATGTGGGAGTAGGAGGGAACAGGAGATGGGAGGGAGAATGGGGAAGGTTTGGGTTTTAAAAAGGGAATGTGTGAATGGAAAGGTCTGACCTGCTGCTGGAGGGATGGAGAGGACACGGAGGGGAGCGGGGGCGGCAGTAAAGAGGATTTACAGCCTGCAGCACTCGCCTTGGGTTTAGCAGAGACTGAGCATCTTCTGAGCAGCAGCAGAACGTGCCCAGGGGTGGCACGGGGGGGGGGAAGGGGCTGGGATGTGGCCCCAACCTGTGTTGCAGTGGCCGTGTGGGGGTGCTCCTGCAGCCCTCGTGGCTTCTCCGTGTGCCGGCAGCAGCGCTGCGCTTATTGGGTTAGCTGCTGGAAAGTGGGTTTGCCGAGGAGGGACTTATTGGTGGGTGTTTTTTTTGTTGTTACTGTTGTTGTTTATTTTCTTAAATCAGATAAGTCTGGCAGTCTGGGTAAAGGCAGAGCTCCGAGCAGCCCCAGCGTGGGCCTGTGGGGAGTGGGACCGTTCCCTTCTCCCTGTTTTGATTCATTGGAGCTCTGGCTGCTTAATTGCGCTCCCTCTCCCTCTCTAAATTTTCTTTGCTGGCTCTGGCAGTGCAGTGAGGAGCCCACCCCCCCCCTCCTGCAGGAAGGAGATTATCATAATACTGCTTGTAAATCAATTTTTTTTTTCCCCCTTCTCTGCGCTGACGAAAATGTAACTGGCTGTTAATCACTCGGCCTCGGCCACGTGCTGTGCGTGCATTTATTCCCCCTTGTTGGGCAAAGGGAGCTGCTGCTGGAGGGGAGCCCCGTGAGGCTGTGGGGGGAGGGAGGTTGTGGGGGGTTGAGTCTTTTTTAGGAGCCTGGGGAAAGCATCCCTGCTTTGCCTCGGGTGTGTTCCCTTTTGGAGCACTGAGCACGTAGCTGGGTAAGGTGAGGAGATCACAGCCCCTGCCGCGGGTTGGAGCAGCTGTGTGACCCTCTTGTGCCACTTGAGTTTTGCACCTCATTCCCTGGGATGTGACCCAGCCAGGCTCTGGGAAAGAGGACTGCCTCTCACCGGAGCACTTTCTGCTGGAAGAGCCCAACCCCAGCCCAGGCTGCAGCCCAGAGAGACGGGGCGATGCAACAGAGCCGAGCCAGCCCTGCTCCAGCATTAAGCCCCTGCAGGAACTCCCTCTGCAATAGAGCTTTTCCGAATGGGATTCAGAATTAAGAACTGTGAAGGAATTAGCGAGGAGAGGATGCGGGGCAGGCAGGGAAAGGGAAGCTCTTGGCAGTGCTGTGCAGGGCTGGAGGCTCAGCCCGGGATCCCTGCACCGGCAGGACGCGCTCCCGGCGGACGGCTCACCGCTCAGCCTGGCCAAATGAAGCCTTCGCAATTAGCGCTGCTTTGGCAACCCTGCTGGTGATTCAGCAGCTGTTGGGAAGGTGGCACTGCTCCCAGGACGCAGATTGGGGTGGTTAGCTTGAAATACTGCACTTCTCTTCCTCCTGGCTGAGGACGTGTCTTCCATCTCTCATTTCGCCCATTAATGAACGGGAGCGTGGCTCTGACGCGGGGTATTATTTTTAGTTTTGCCTCTCTCTTGCTGCAGGAAGCTTTGCTGAGGTGGATTTTGGGGTGTGCAGAGCCTCGGCTCTGAGGCCAGCCCTGGGAGCGAATGAGCAGCTTCAGCTCCATCACTGGGACAGAAGGCAGCTCCCGTTGGGACGGCCCGCACGTGTTCTGCAGGTTTGGGGCAGGGCAGAGGCAGGGCTGCTGTGGCTTCCCCACCGCAAGAGCTCTGCTGATGTTTCTGACCTCATCCGCTGCCCCTCAGCACCCTTTGAGTTTTGGGGCTGGTGGCGCAAGCAGGAGCAGCTGCACATCCTGCAAACCCTTACTGCACCTGTCCTCCACCCTCTGCAGCCAGAAATCCCCGCTTCTGCCATTCCCATTGCTTCCAGAGGGGCAGGGGCCTCGCGGGAGGAGGGAGTCACCCCGTGTCCCCTCTGCTCTCTTGCAGCTCACCCTACAGAGCACCAAGTCCCGTGTGGCCTTCTTCGAGGAGCTCTAGGAGGTGACCGGCCCTGAGGAGTGGGGTTCTCATCCCGTGGCCCCGCACCGCCCCGATGCCTGCTGCTCCCACCTGGGCTATGGACTGGGATCTTCTCCTCTTAGCATCTCCCAGTTTGAGTTTTCCCCGTGTTCTCCTGTCCTTATTATTATTTTTTTTTTCCCTTATTTTTCTACCCGCTCTACTCTGTCTCGGCCCCCCAGGCTTTGTCCTCTAAGAGGAGGACAGGGTTTGGATCGCAGCACACCGAGGAGCGGATGGGGCACTGCTGGCACCCAGGGCACGTGCAGGGAGAGGAGGAGAGCATGAAGGCTGAGGCTACTGCTGTGCTGGGGAGAGGAGAAAGGGGCAGGAAGACCTCCTCCTCCTCCTCCTCCTCCTCCTCTGCAAGCAGGAAGGAAAACAACCCATGCCAACCACCTGTAGCCTTTTTTTCCCCGCAGACTGTGCCAAACACAGGCAGTGTGAGGCTGTGGGTCTGTCCAACCTCTACCCGCTCTGTGCCTTTCCAGGAGCTGCAGCAGCTCCCTTACCAGCTCCAGCTCACCACTGCCCTGTTTCAGTTCCCCATTTAGGGTGAGCAGGCCGAGGTGCTGACAGCACCCAACCCCCCCTGGTACCCCCGTTGTCTCCCCCACAGGCCCCTGTGTGCCGCTGAGCTCTGGGTCTGCCTCCATCCCTCTGTCACCATGCAAAGCATCGTCCTGCGGGGGCCCAGGGTGCCCAGTTCCTGGCAGCAGGGGCCGACCATGCGCTGCCTCCACCCCACGGTGCCCTGATCCCTTTTATTTAAGCACGCTGTCTGTATCAGCTCCCTGCCCATGCGTGCCTGCAATTTGGATGGGTTCTCCCCTGACCCTGGTACAGCCTTTTTCTATTCCCACAGATTGTTGTACTCCTAAGAAATGACGGGTTTCTCGTTTGTTTTAATAAAAATTCAAAGCAGGAGGAGGGGGAGCTGCTGCTCGCTCGTCTCTTCCTCACTCCCTAAGACCGCACCACGCAGCGGATCGAGCCCTGTGGGGACTTCTGGGGGGTCTCAGTGCTGTCCCTGTGTGGGGATGGTGTCTGCCACTATGCCACCCCCAAATGCAGGGCTGCCTCTCACTCAGCCCTATCCCAGCCCCAAGAGATGGATTTCCACATGTCACAGCCACGCACTCTCCTCCCAGCCATTCATCCCATGGGGTGGGTTGGGAGCGGGCTGGATTTGTTCCTTTTTTAAATTATTTTTAAAGCAGGGCAGCCCAGGAGAGATGGGATTGCTGCTTTTGTGTGTGTCAAAGGGATGCTGCTGGGGAAAAGGGGGGGACGTGGGGCTGGGGGGGGGGGCTGACCTGATTTCCCGCGCAGCGCAGCCATATAAATAATGCAGCGGTCGCTCATTGCCTGCAGAGGACAGGAAGAGCCTCAACAGGGACACCTGGCCCAAAGTGGGGTTGGGACGCACAGCACTGCACACTTCCAGCCCAGTGTGCATGTGCAGTTGCACACTTACAGCCTTGCACACCTGTGGACATGCACACATCCAGCATTGCACTTTTGCAGCCTTGGGCGCATGCAGCATTGCATACATACAGCCTTGCACACACAGCCTTGCACACTTGCACCCCTGCGTACATGCAGGATTGCAGACCTGCAACCTTGCACACACAGCATTGCATACATGCAGGGTTGAACTCTTGCAGCCTTGCACACAGCCTTGCACACGCACAGCCTTGGGCGCATCCAGCATTGCATGCTCGCTGCCTTGCACACTCAGCATTGCATCCATCCAGGACTGCATGCTCGCTGCCTTGCACACTCAGCATTGCACTCCCACAGCCCTGCAGCCCCGTGAGCTCACAGCACTGCTGTTCTGCCTGCCTGCACACTCATGCTGTGCTCCAGCTTTGGATGCACTCAGCCCACGGCCGCTCTGTGCCACCGCTCTCCTGGCATTGGTGCAATGGGAACTTCCAGTGCTTTCAAAGGAAATTTCATTCCGATTTTTTGCTCTCTCTCTCTCTCTTTTTTTTTTTTCTCCCCCTTTTTAGCAAAATTAAATTCATCAAAGTCTAGACGGCTTCTGAGAGGATGTGGGTTGGGTTGAGATGACTTTGCCCAAGGAAAAAAAACTATCAAGCAGCGCTTCCCAGGGCCCGTAACAACTCCTCCTCCTCCCACCCATCGCCTCCAGCTCTGCAAACCCAGGCTGAGCCCCGTGCACGGGGAGCACCGCTCAGGGTGGGCAGATGTGGGTCCTCGGGGCTGCAGGGACAGAGCTGGTGATATTTGGGGCAAATCTGGGGAGGAAAGTGGGTTTTCTTCAGGTTTCCTTTTGGCGGCAGTTTCCCACCTCATTTCGGTGCGTGGTGGGGAGGGCTGGGGGTGCTGGAAGGGGATGCTGTGGTGGGGTCCCCACCATGTCCCCACGGTGTCCCCGGGCCGCCTGCCCTGCGGGTCCCACTTGTCATTCTGCCCTTGTCCTGTGCTGTGGCGAAGCAGCGCCCGGGCCTGCAGCCACGCGTTATGCATCATGCATTATGCATGGTGCACACAGCAGTGGGAGCACAACGCACCCTGAGCAGTGCGTCCTGCACCCCGGCGTGCTGACATTGCGGCCTGGGCTACATCCCCCCACCCCCCCACACCCCCCCCCCTTTGCACAAGGGATGCTTTTGCACCTGAGGGGGTGCACGCGCAAGCGGCGGGCATTTGCACCAGGGAATTGCTTTTGCACAAGGGAACTGCATTTGCACAAGGGAGGATGTGCATGTGGGGACATCTGGGGACACGGGGAGCTGGCCTGTTGCTCCACCAGCAGCTGCTGTCCCCGTGTTGTACCCAGTGCTCATCCATCACCGACATAGCAGTGCACGGCACAGAGCTGCCACCGCATCTGTGCCGTCCTTTTTGCTTTTTATAGGGTTAAATTCAAGGGGGAGCAGGGCGGAGGCACAGCGCCCAAAGCCACCCGGGTCCCCGCTGGGACCTGGTGAGCTCAGCGCATCTCAGCTGGGCCTTGCTGGGGGCTCATTTGCGAGGGACAGAGGGAGTGAGGGGAGGGGGAGCTGAGAGCCCTGCGGAGAGACGTCTGGAGGGGTGCAGGACCACATGGTGGGGTGTAGGATCGTACAGTGGGACCACAGAGGGACTCAGGGTGACATGGGCTGGCACAGCACACATGCAGGACCACACGTTTTAGTGCAGGACAATATAACGGGGGGCAGGACCACGTGTTTTGCTGCAGCGCATTCAGGACATCCTCATCCATCGCTCAGCCCAGCCCATGGGGGTGCTTTGGGTCAGACCCCTGCTGCCCCAGCTGCCTGCAGGCTCTGCCCCACC
Organism: Perdix hodgsoniae; assembly: GCA_035772895.1. NCBI lineage: Eukaryota > Metazoa > Chordata > Aves > Galliformes > Phasianidae > Perdix > Perdix hodgsoniae. The sequence continues at coordinate 1,552,462 of JAPSGF010000103.1, forward strand.
TTTCCCCATCCCAGATGTATTTTGCTCCCAAACATGACTAGAATGAGATTTGGGATCAGCTCCTGCAGGTCATGGCCGTCGCCGTGCCCGCGGTTAATCGCCGGCAGCCAGCAGGGATAACCTTGTCCCGGCACGGCGCAGCCATCCCTCTTCTTCCATCAAGCGTTCATTTAAGAAACATTTCACTAAATACCCAGCTGACACCGACGGCCCGGGGAGATTGATGCCTCCGGCGCCTCGGAGGGCTCAGTGCCAGCGGGTGACTTTAAAAGGACACGACGGCCACCGCGCCGCTCACGTCGCCTCCCTGCGCTCC